>ML786870.1:17604-29024 GCA_009831015.1 Picea engelmannii | reverse complement strand
AAAATATCTGTCTCTGTGTTTCTCATATATGTGACTGATGCTGAATGTGCCAGTGTTTATTTCCCTGCATTATTGTGATCATCATTCAGTGTTTCTGCAAAGAGTTTTAAAAGAAGCATAATTGTTTAAGCTCGGTAACAACTAATTCATGCCCCCCTCTCAGTTGTCCAACAATCACTTCTCTCTCCCCACAATAGAACTAGATCGACACACTATCATACCAATACTCAATGACCAACATAACATGACCAACCTGACCCAGGTCCTCCTGACCTTTATTTATACATTACAATCTCTCACCGAAAGCCTTAGGCTGAAACCTAGGTGCCAAAACCCTAAATACCAAAACCTTAGGTGTCTAAAACCCTAGGTCAACTTGTCCCTCTTTTTCCAGGCTTTGCCAACTTGTCTTTCCTTCCTTCTCACGCGGTGCTCCAAATCATCCAACGGTGGATTTTTCCACTTTCTGAGTCATCCTCGATCCATCTTCCTTGCTTATCTGTCATCCTCGATCTCCTCATCCAACGACTTGATTTTCCGCACTTTGCTCCATATTTTCTGCTCTTTTGCTCACTTCGACCCAGTGACAGTCATTGTGTCTCCCGTGAAGCTTGCTTTTTACCTTTTCTTCCTTTTACTTTACTTCCTTCCATAACCAAGGGCCAACAGGCCCCCAACACTCACATGTGACTCATCCCGAGGCACTTCGGATCTGGTTCCTCTGTTTTTCTTCTACATGGACTGCGCAGTGTAGCCTTTGCTTTCTGCTTTATGCCTCCTTCCCATCCTTATGCAGACTGTCTTTTTTGTGTCTGGTACCCAGTTTCAACTGCACCTGGTACCTAGACTCTTTTCCTCATGCCTTTACTTAGAGCTGTGAGGTAGCTGGTTGTCATAGTACAACTTCAGCCGACTCCCATTCACCAATCCTTCTTTCCATTCTCCATTCAATGTCTTCAACTGTGCAGCTCCTCCTTCTGTGACATAGGCAATCTCATATGGTCCAAGACAATGCGTTCTGAGCTTCCTAGGGTGTTTTATAAACTTACTGTCATACATCAACACTAAGTCACCTTGCTTGAATGCCTTCTTTTTTATGTGCCAGTCATGATAGGCCTTCTCTCTCTCCTTCTGAACTTGCTGATGGAATCCTGCAATGAATCTGTTTTCTTCTAGTTCAACCAACTGTGAAAGCCTTTCATGAATAGCGCTAGTGTCATCCATGTCTGTGAATGCAACAATCCTTAAGCTTGGTACAAAATATTCCATCGGGACAACAGCTTCAAGACCATAAACCAAATTGAAAGGGGTATGCATTGTTAATTTCTTGCAAGTGGTTCTATAAGCCCATAGTACTGCAGGTACTCTTAGATCCCAGTCATCCCTATTCACACCGCAAATTTTTGTCAATGTTGTTTCCAAGATTTTGTTGAATGCTTCAACTGTCCTGTTTGCTTGTGGATGGTAAGGTGTACTCTTCTGATGGTGGACTGCAAATTCTTCAGTTAGGGCTTCAACTGTCTTATTGATGAAGTGTGTGCCTTGATCACTCATCAGGATCTTGGGGCATCCAAATCTGGTTATTATGTCATCAAATATAAACCACGCAACTGTAGTTGCACTACAGTCCTTGACTGCTCTGGCTTTGGCCCATTTGGTTAAGTATTCTATGGTAGTAATAATGTACCTTTCTCCTATGCACTTTCTAGGTGGGTTTATAGGCCCCACGAAGTCAATGGCCCACTTTTCAAATGCTTGTAGGGTCATCTGTGGTGCTAATGGAATTTTGTCTCTTTTGGATGGTTTTCCAACTTGCTGGCATACATCACATGCTCTGGCATACTCTTTAGCATCTCTGTGTAATGTGGGCCACCAAAGGCTAGCTCGCAGAACCTTCTGCGCAGTTTCTTTCCCTGCATAATATCCTCCTACGATGCCTTCATGAGCTTCTGCGAGGATTAGTGGTCGCTCTGTTTCCATAACACATCTTCTTAGTATCTCATCAGGTCCCATTTTGTATAGATCAATGATCAGTGAAAATTCTGCAATGCACACCACTAGCTGTTTCTTCTGAGGAATTGTATACTCACTTGGTGCCATTCCTATTGACAGGAATTGGACTATGTCTACGAAGTGGTCATCAATATTTCTAATGGTGAGTAGTTGTGCATATGACAGTGTGTCCTCTTAGCTGGTGGGTTCTTCGCCATGTTCCAACCTCGACAAATGGTCAGGACCCTTGTTCATTCTTCCTGGTTTAACTATGATTTCAAAGTCATATTCTTGAAACAGCAGAAGCCATTTGCAGATTCTCCCCCCCAACACTGGCTTGTTGACTAGGTATTTCAGCGCAGAGTGATTTGTGAACATTTTAAAGTGTCCTCCCAACAAGTAGTGGCAGATTTTTTGCAGTGCATACACCATGGCTAACCCTTCTCTCTCTATAGTGGTGTAATTAATCTCAGTTGTAGATAGCTTCCTGCTGGAAAATGCTAATGGATGAACAATGTCCCCTTCTCCAGGTTGTGCCAGTACTACTCCTAATGCAATAGAAGATGAATCAACATGCACATGAAATTCCTTGTTCCAATCTGGGAAAACCAGAATGGGTGCAGTGACCATCTTTTGTTTTAGTGTGTTGAAGCTCTCCTGGCATTCATCTATCTAGCCAAACTGACAGTCCTTCTTCAACAACTTCTCCATCGGTGTTGTGATTTGGGCATAGCCTTCAATAAATTTCCTATAATCGCCAGTATGGCCTAGCACAGTGCGCAGTTGTTTGACTGAAGTAGGTGGCGATAAATCAATTATAATTGCAATCTTTGATGGATCAACCAACAATCCTTGCTTGCATACAATATGGCCTAATAATACTTCAAATGGTGAGAATAAGATGCACTTCTTCAGATTTAAATAAATTTGAAATTGCCTGAATTTATCCAACATTAGCCTTAGACATTCAATATGGTTGTTCAATAAACTAAACACGGTCCAGTCATCAAAATATGCTTCTAAAAATTTATGCAGAAATTCTTTGAACGCTTCGACCACCACCCTGGAAAAGATGGTTGGGGCATTCTTCAATCCAAATGGCATTACTGTATATTAGTAGGACCCCCACTCTGTGGCAAATGTAGTCTTATGACGGTCCTCCTTGGTGATGCGGATCTAATGGTATCCTGAAAACCCATCTGTGAAAGAATATACTTCTTGGCCTCCCACATTATCCAATACTTCGTCTGTGAATGGTGTAGGGAAAGGATCATGCAAACAAGCATCATTCAACTTTCTGAGATCTACGTAGATCTTGATCTCGCCTGTCTTCTTGTCTTGCACCACCATAGGGCTGATCCACTATGACTCTTCGACAGGTTCAATAATCCCTGCTTCCAACATTCTCTCAAGCTCAATATTCACTTTTTCCTTATATTTTGGGCTCAATCTGCAGGGTATTTGTTTGACTAGCTTTGCATTTGGTTTCAAAGGTATTCTCATCTCTCCCATAGGTCCTTTGATACCCTTCATATCAGTGAACTTGGTCAGAAACAAGTCCTGATATTCGTGCAATAACTCTGTAATCTTGTCAATGGTAGCAACGTCCCAATAATCTCCGACATTGGCAAGCTTCAGTGTCTCCTCTGTCCCAATATTGAATTTCTTTATTTTGATCAGCTATCCTATAAATGGAAGCTCAACCTCTAGTACTTCCACATATCTTTGGTCTTCTGTCTCAGTGATGTTTACCTTCCTGGGATCATCATTGTCGTTGGCATTGATGTTGTAACATCCTTGCAATTTCTGGAATGGCGCAGTCCATTCGTCCTCTTCTTGGTCCATAAGGAGGCTAGATGCCTCTTCAAATACCCTCTGTCTCACAATCTGTAATGCTTGGTCTACTGAAGAAAATTCACTTTCAAATAAAAAGGTGGTTACAAAATTCTGAATCATACCTTCCCAATCTGCGGTGATGAGGCGCAACTCCGCTTGAAGGTACCAGTTGATAGGAATTGTGTCCAACATGTTATTGAATTGGTGCACCCATTGTTCTCGAGGAATTTCACTCCAGGCCTCTTTGCATCTTCGCACATGGTCCTTTGGGAAACTTCGACCTATGTACCTCACTTCGCAGCTTACTACTTATGTTGATAACCGTGCTGTCATCAAAGTTCGACATTGTGTCCAATTTGTGATGTTTCTTTTGTGTGTCCCCCACCATCTTGCTGGTATGGATTTCATGGCCTCATCCATTGCCAAAAACCTCTGTTGTGTTGGTACACTTGTCTCAAAATCTGATAAGAATTTTTCTAAAGAGTTCAACCCATCAAATGTGGGTAAGTTACTCACTGTTGTGTCGATCCATTGAACTTCTCTGGTTAGTCTAGCACATCTTCTTGTAGATAATTCGTACATCTGGTTATGCCAGTTCTCCAACACTTCTTATGAGTCTAATGAACATGCGCTGTCACTTCGCCATCTCATATTCCCATCGACTATAGGATTGATATAATCCTATTGACTAGATGTTAATTTGTAGATGTTTTTCAGTTCATACGCATGGTCTTCTTCTCTGATAGGTTCTGTGTATCGAGGACCCTCATCTGGATATAAAGGTGCAATGACCCTAAGGCCATCTCTTTCAAAAGTCATATGCCTCTTCTTTAGATCAACAACAGTAGAATTGTTGAAGGCCCAATCAATTCCTAATAATGCAGGGTAAGGGTAGCTGTCATCAACAATTTTGATTACCTCAAAATCTACAAAGGTTCTAACTCCGTTGATGTCCACAAGGACATGTTCCAACCATCCAAATGGGATAATATCTTTCTGATTGGCTATGTGAAGTCTGATAGGGGAATAGATCAGCTTCGGTTTTCCCATTAGTGCCCAGGTTTGCTTGATCATGACATTGACCTTTGACCCTAAGTCGAGGACCACGTAGTCTATATCATACTTTCCTATCTGAGCATTCAAGTGTAATTCTTTATTTTTCCTTCTCTTCTTACCAATCTGGTGTACTTCCCTATTCAGTAAGGGGTCTATCTTTCCTAGCTCATATTGTTTAACCAGGTTTTGTAGTTCTTGTATAGATTTCCCATCTTTAAGAAGTTCTATAAAGGTATATAAGAAACTGACAAGTTTACTTACCTTTTTTTCCCTCTCTGGGCGAAACTGACTGGTCAAATGCACGAGGCATTCCATATTCTCTTATTTCTAGTTGTGGTTTTGAAGAAGACTCTTGATATGCTTTGAATTATTGCCTGGCCTCTTCAAATATTTTCCTTTCTTTCTTCGCATCAAAAGCTTGAGTCCTCAGCCCCCGGGGGGTAGCTCAATTGGCAAGTGCCGTGAAAATGAAGTTCCATGAGGTTTCGAGTTCAACTCCCCCTGAATTACAATGTGTGCCACGTAAGGGGAATCATGGGCACACCTGGAGGTTATAGTGGTAGCAGTTGGATAACACGGCCACGTGCCCAACTAGTTGCTGATTCCGCTAGACATAAAAAAAAAAACAAAAAAAAAGCTTGAGTCCTCTCCGCAGATTTCCTGATACCTGAGTTTTCTGTGATCTTTTCCTGGGTCATTCTATTCTCTCCTATAGCAGCACCTCCTCAAGTAATAACAACGAATTTAGGGTCTGCTCCACGAGGTTCAATATATATCAGTTGTACTTGTGGGTTTTGCTGAGGTCCTCGTCTTTCCTGAAGATTTGCTAGCAGTATAAGGCAGTCCTTAATGACATGCTCAAAGAAGTTGCAATAACTGCAGGTTGTGCAAGGGTTCTGGGAGTCCCTTGCTAAATGTCATGATTTTGTGCAGTTATAACAGATTATTTTTCCTCGGCCTCGGCCTATACTTCCTCCTCGTCCTCGTCCTCTGAATCCACCACGAGGATTGAAATTTCCTCTTCCTAGGGAGTTATATTGTGCATTATTTCCTTCTTGATGTACTTCGCCTTGGATCTTGTATATGTCTCTTGATCTCTCATGCATCAGGTCAAAGGACCTACAATATCTATCATTGCACCCTACGGACTTACAGAATGTGTAGTACAAGTTTGTGGGTGTCTGAACATACTTCTGCATATAGTAGCACTCACCAGGGCGATGTCGGTTTCTGGATACTTCGCACCAGGGCATATTAACTTGCTTCAAGGGGCTCAGTGCTCCTGAGGCCAAATATTCATGAAACAGGGGACAATGTTCTTTATCACGACCTTCGGCTCTTCATCTTACACACCATATATCTTCTCTTTTGTCCTTCCCCTTGTTCTTCTTCATATCCTCAATTTGCAGAGATAAAATAGTCAGCTGGCTCAAGATCTGGCTCATACCTGAGCTAGATTCTCCCATAGATGTTGATTCAAGCTTCATGGCGATATCCAAACCTTCTGTCTGTGAAGCAACTTTCTGCTGCATCAGGGGAACTCTGATATGTGGTAATAGCACCACGATGAACCATTCTTTGTTCGATTCATCAGGGATATGAAAAGTTAATCGGCCTGTTAGGGTCTTGAATCTATGATCGAACTCCCAAACAGGTTTGACTACCTTCTATTTGATCTCCTTCAGCTCAGTAATACACTGTGACTCCGAATTAGGTTTCTTAAAATCTACAATCAACATGTTCTTGATCTCATTCAGTGTCTTAGGCTACACAAGTCCTTGGACAAGCTTCATGTACCATCTCAATGTGTGATCCCTCAATGTAGTGCTAAATTGGTTTCTTTTAACAGCTTCATCAGTAATATTTTAATGTTCCATACGGCCTCGCACATGAACCAATGTTGTTTAGGATCTTCAGATCAATCTCCTTTAAAGATAGGGAGCCTCATCTCATCTGCCATAGAGTTTCCTAGGTTTATTGTCTGAGTAGATGTTGAATTGCTAGTAATAGTACTCTGTGGGCTCTGGTGATTCTGAATACTCTGATGACTTAGTGTTTCTGAAACAAAAGGAGGATTGATATTACTTACTTCAGTAGCTTGCGCAGTTCCTGAGGTTTCTGGCTCATCTCGACGAAGTTCTTCAACTTCTTCTTCCTCTGCTCTAAGGGTTTCTGAGTGCTCTTCGTATGTTAGATCTACCTCTTCTCCACTGTAGAAACCTTCTTCCCCATAGTTTTTCTTAAATAGGTTCTCAAGGTGAACCCCTCTAAATACTCTTCCACTGCATGAATGTCCATCTTCTGTGTCACTGTCCCTGTCTGAATTTCTGAACATTAGCCTTTTTAGATCCATCCAGTCTACTGTATCTTTAATATGTGGTTTTCATGCAAGAGAATCTTGATTCTTAACTTCAGAAAATGAAAAAATTTCCCTTTGGATCCTTTGAAGAAGTATCTCTCGGCCTGGCTATATGATTCTCTTCTGTTAATAGCAAATTCGGTGATATACCCTCCAATGGTACTATCAAACCAGTGATCTATGGCTCAAGATACGACGTTATCAATTCTCTTGACCTTCTAGATCAGCGTTGACGTCCAAACCACAAGAGGTCTAGATCTAATCTCAAACTGTGTGTCAACTAACCTAGCCAACCACTTGCGTAGCTCCTGATGGATTCCTCCAAAGAAGATCTCGTGAATGTCAATGAAGATGTATCTTTGTAGCCAATCTTCAGTACTCATCTTAGGTTTCTTGTTCTGGGCTTCAACGAAGTCCCTTTCTTGATCCTCTATCCACTTTTGAATCTCTGTCTTTGATGGAAACCACCTTGACATTCCCTCATGAAGATTCCTGTCCCGACAACGGAACCACTTGTTGGCATAGGGGAAGACCTAGGGTTCACTCCAAGAGCACGCCAACAAATCCTTAGCTGCTGGCCCTTTCGGTAGCACCTGCAAAGAAGATGCAGTCTCACCCAAATAAGATATGAGAGGGTTGCAGGATAGATATGTCTACAAAAAGGGGAATATCAAGTGGATTGTGTATAGCAATAATCACAACATTCATATATCTCTTATCAACTAGATTTATTCTGCACAACTATAAACCAGATCTAACTCAACAATGGAAATACAACATAACAATGACATAGATCCAGGTATTAATCAGACACACAACACAAAATATACATGGTTCACCCTCTATCTAGGGCTACATCCATAGAACTATGCTTATGATCTATTAAGGTAAAGCATACAGTTCTTGTCTGTGCTCTTAGCTAGTAGATCTTCTTTCTTCTCTCTATTCCTCTCCCCTTCCTGGGCACCCAGCTGCAAGACTTGATCTTCGCACACAGCTGAAGATCTTACAATACTAGAAGGCTCTCTCTCTCAACACTTCTCTCTCCCCACAATAGAACTAGACCGACACACTATCATACCAATACTCAATGACCAACATAACATGACCAACCCGACCCAGGTCCTCTTGACCTTTATTTATACATTACAATCGCTCACTGACAGCCTTAGGCCAAAACCTAGGTGCCAAAACCCTAAATACCAAAACCCTAGGTCAACTTGACCCTCTTTTTCTGGGCTTCACTAGCCTGTCTTTCCTTCCTTCTCGCGCGGTGCTCCAAAGCATCCAACGGTGGCTTTTTCCACTTTCTAATTCATCCTTGATCCATCTTCCTTGCTTATCTGTCATCCTCGATCTCCTCATCCAATGGCTTTCTTTTCCGCACTTCGCTCCATCTTTTTTTCTCTTTTGCTCACTTTGACCCAGTGACAGTCACTGTGTCTCCCGCGAAGCTTGCTTTTTACCTTTTCTTCATTTTACTTCACTTCCTTCCATAACTAAGGACCAACAGTAAAGCATTCATAGTTGGATGTGATGCATTATGACAAGGAATTGGAGTAGTATTTATGAAATAAGGGAGATCATTGGCTTTTGAAAGTAAATAATTCAAGGGAAAAGACTTGGTGAAATATACATATGAAAAGGAAATGGTAGAAGTTGTTGACCGGTTGAATTAGGCTCACTCTCGTTGGGGATAGCACTTCTTACCAATATGTGGGCCTAGTTTCCTATGGGTTGTTTGAGGTATAAAAGACAATTAAATTGCTTCTCATTGACTTTAATCTAAATTATACAGAGCATAAATAAAATTATGACTTATAATCTATATCTACTCTACTTTAACCTATCATGATTAGGAGCAAGACTAATAAGAATGATTACAACCAAAGATAATGTTACCGAAATACAAAATAGTTCATACCATTCAATAACATGTTAACACAATGAAATCACATATTTAATCACAACTAATTGAAGATGAAACCTATAACATCAACACTAATTTCATTCAAGAATTGTAACATGTATGAGTAATCCTAAACACAGTACATAGAAATAGTTCAGATGAAGAGAATTTAGAATGAACCACAACAAATATATCATAAGAAAAGTCCCTAATACATTTGACAATAGTTATGATCCCATGTGCCTTCTGCTTCTTATTCATATAGAGATAGTAGTATCATCAGTATGTACAGCCTGCAAAAATCCTTCTATCTACTTAGGATATCTCTTTTATAGAATAAGAGTCTCTTTACATTATGTAACTATCATCATATCATATGAAAGTTACCTCGTTTGACTTTCTATACTCTATTGCTTGGACTTTTGCATTACACAAATTTTACAAAAGAAAAACAAAATGTAGGAATGTCATGTGTTTCTTGGACTGGGATGATTGATGAAGTTGAATCAAAGTTTAGATGTTTGTATGATATTTCTTATCTTGTTTGATTTACTCTCTTATAAATCTATCTCGTTGTCACATATCCTTTTGGTGACTTCCATTTTCAGGTCCTTCATGGTTCTTTTTACAATTTTTTCTATTGCTGACATGCATTTTACTGGTTGGATCATGTATCGACTGATATTTTTTTCGTCAGTCTTGTCCAATGTTTCAGTTTCTTATTTTTCCTTCTCTTTGATGGCCACTAATTTCTCTTCCTTGCTTTCACTTGATACTGCTTGGTTCAGTTCCTCATTCAAAGGTATGTGATACATTTTTAGAATGTCATCAACTTCAACCCATATTTGGATGCAGGCTTGCTTTGCATCATTTATTGATTCTTGCATATCAGGATAAACATTCTTCCACTAGTCCAACAAAATTTGTGTTTTATCTTGTTCTCTTCTATAAAGCTAGAGAAGGATTGTTGGGGATATTATGTATTTACTCTACCAATGTTTGGTTTTATCAAACGCTTGTTTCATGTCTTCATACTGGCCCTTTACTTAAGCTAGTTGGTCAACCATTTTTGCAATATCCACATTGTAACCATGGATGTCCCTTAGTTTCGTGAAGAAGTTAACTTGAGCTTCTTTGAATAAAGAAAGGAATTTATTCCCTTCTTTGTTTCCTTCCAGATGTGGTTTTCTCATTTCTTCCTCTAGGAGTGATATCCAATGATTTTGTCTTTCAACTAGTTGATCCTTTTCCACTCCTTTCACTGTAAGGATCAATATTTTTTGAGTGTATCTTTGCATTACCTTTTCAGCCTCTTCTGCATGTATCTAATTTTCCTCGTCTAATTTGATTCAAAATTCTCATTCTATTTCCTGCCTCTGGATTTCTAATTGTTTCTGTAGGCTAGATACTTTATGCTTGTACTCCTCTATCCTATTGTTGAATTCATACACTGTAATAAAGTTTGCACCTACAAATGTGTGAAGTGTTGTTGCTATCTTAGTTGATTCTTTCTATGGATTTTCACAAGTTATTGGCCAATCAATGCTCCTTTTAGGTTTCTTTCATCCCGAGGGATCTCCTTTCTTCTGTCTCTTCAACGGTCTATGTGTGATTCCATGCTTTGAATTATTGTAGCAAAAATTTCCCACAATAATCACTTCATCATCACTTTCCAATGTCTTCATGGATGAATATAAGACTTCAGATGATATTACATTCAAAGGAGTCCCTAGATTTGAGGGAGAGGTAAAAAATGATACTCCTTTGGTTGTCCCGAGGGTGGACATTTTTCTTCTCTCCTCCTCCTCTTCTTTCTTCTTCTTCTCTTCTTCATCTCTATATGCCATCACTGTGATTCTCTCATGTTCCTCAGTGGCTACATGGGAAACTTCTTCAACTATTTTATTTTGTTGATTATTGGCTCTGTGGGTATTGTTGTTCCAGAGTTTGTGTTTTAAGGCTATAAAACACACCGTCTAGGCATCCAAAATAAATAGTGTTTTCTTTTAAAACAAAGGACAAGGAAGGCTCGATCAGATTCAGTTTCTCAACTGTCTCTGTCTTTCTTCTCTTTGTTCTTGGATGGTTATGTCCCGTTCTATTGCTGCCCACGATTGTTCTAATCCGGTTCTGTTTCTGGCGGTTTGCAGGATAGTATTAAAGAGGTTCAATGCAATGCTAGTTTGGTCTTGTAAACCTATGGCTACGTTCGGTTGTCGAGCGTTCGGGACTGTCATGGATGGTTAATTTTTTATAATTTTCATAAAA
>ML786869.1:390854-401599 GCA_009831015.1 Picea engelmannii | reverse complement strand
TAGATTTTAATTTGGAGCTCAGGAAGGGATCGAAAAGTTTCCTGCAAGTTTAAGTGTCATTTTTCCATTTGCAACTCAAAACCATAAACGATCATTCACCGTAAAACCCAACCAAAATGATGGTGCTATTTTGGGAGTTAACAACAAGCATCACAAGGATCTATGGATTTAGCAACTATATCAATGTCTCTTTATTACCAGGTAATGACATTATCATTCACAAATACCTCACGAAAATGAGAAGGTTGGCTTGTGATGAGATCCATTTTCCCCCAGTGGTGCAATTGAGAACCACTACCCTGTCTTGGTAACCAAATGATGGTAATTTCATACCTCTAAGTATCCATTATAGGCCAACTCGTGATGAGACCTCCCATCCTCCAATTAACCCCTTAAGCATTCATTATCATGTATTTTGTAGGTACCCCATTTCTTGTATAGAAGTGTTTCATTCCATTATCATGAATCCTTGGGAAAACATCTGGAAGGTTTATACTTAGGCTCTTATATTTTTAACCAACAACAACCCCTATGGGCCTTTATCCCCTTCTTCCCATCAAATGAGGGACAACCTCTTCTTGGGTTAGTACACCCTAAAATCCCAAGAGATAAGGAAATGAGGTTTTAGGTGATGAAAAGTGGTAAGTATGGCTGGGAATGATATGGTGGCTCTTCAAGGGAGTTTCCTAGTAGAAAACCCATTCCTGAGGAAGACCAATTATTAGGGAATGTTATCGCATAGTTTGTAGCAAGGATAAAATCTTGAAGTTTGAAGGTCAAACTGGCGTACCAGGAACCAATCCCACCCAATGTCACCACAATGGGATGGTTCTTTCTCTTTAGGGAGGTGAGGCCCAGGGGAGACGTCCCCGGTGACCTGGGGTTTTGAGAAGGTAAGAGGATTAAAAGACAAGGATAGATTCTCCCCTCACAAGTCACCATCAAGCAGATAGTCCCAGCTAAACAACCAATAATAAAGTAAAACCCCCAAAGATATACCTGCCTGAGACAAAGCAACAACAAAACAATATATGCAAGCTAATTCAATGGGTTAGTACTTCATATAAATGGATGACTATCTGATGAACATATAAGCAATTTTAGCAATAAATATTGATGAAGTCAATGTTTATAAATAGCAATGAAAATTGCCACTTCACCAATAAATACTGGAACAATATAGAATTAAAAGTAATAAATCAACACTTCATTTAATTTATGCCCTTAATCATCATTCAATTGCTTATAAAACAAAACATTTTCTGCACAAAGGTGTTAATAGCAAGGAATGACGACAACATATAGGGTTAGAAGGTTAGTTCTAGGCTAGGGTTAGTTAGGTTAGGGTTTGATTCAAAGTGTTGAGAGTTGTTTGTGATAAAGGTCACTTCAACGCATGAGGTCTCTTTAGATCAGTGCCTTAGGGTTAATGGAGTCAAATAGTGGAAGAAACAAGAGCTAAAGGAGGGAAAGGTAAGTAGGTCAAGGACTAGAGGGAGAGGCTTTGGAGTGTTGCTAGAGAAAGGCCCCAAAGTCAAAACCCTAGGGGAGAGAGGCTCACCTTGGTGTAGGTAAACTAGGCCTCGGTGCTCTCTTCTCCTTAACTCAATGGAAAAAACGACTAGCTAAAAGATGAGGCATAAAACTAAGACTAGAGGGTTTGATGAAGCAAGGTGTTGCTACAACAAGGCCTTTTCAACAAACCCTAAAGAAAATCGACCCTAACTGTAGTAGACCTAGGCTTAAGGTGTCTCTCTCTTCTTAGCTTACAGGAAGTATGACTAGCAATAAATGAAGAGGATAAGGGAGTGTAGCAACGACTAGGCTCTCTCCTTCTTCAAATGGTTGGAAACTTTCTCTCAATGGGGACATGAGTCAAGGACCTACTTGTGTGCTTGTCACTTAGGGTTTTGTTCATCAAAATCATAAACATATGCAAGAAATTAAACTACAACCATTCATTCAAGAAGTTTTGCAGAAAAATACTTACATTCACCAAGAAGAAGCAATGCAAACCCTAGTTGTAACACCTTCCATTAAGAGAAAAGCCAAAATATGGCAAAATAATCCTCCTTCAACAAGTGCGCATCACCAAATCAGCCAATAACCCAAGATAGGGCGCAAATTTCAGACCTCCTTATGGAGTGAGTGAGTTGTGGTGCAAAAATGAAGGTGAAAATCCTTCATTTATACCATCCCATGACCTAATTTTACATTTTAGGTCATGTAAAAGGTCGACAAGGACAAAATACTAAAATCATATTGTTTTACATTAAATTGTCAAATTAAAACCCTAATCAAGCTAAAAATAAAGATCTAGCCCCTCCAAAGGAGACATTAGTCCTTTTTAGGGCAAATGGAGCATCTTGGAACCAAACGTTAGCCCTCCTTGGGCTCCTCCATCATGCCACACGTTCCAACACTGCCTAGTCTATCTCCCAACACGTCTAATAGGTTGGATTATGTCATGGTCATCAAGGGTGATGTCCCAGGCCTTCCAAGACCAACATTCCACTGAAAGAGGGTCAATACCCCTAGGTCAAGCTCTGCCAAAGTGCCTCTGGTGGAACATCCTCTTCTCCACTGGTGCAAAGCCCCTGATCCATCTCTATCCTGTCTCTTCCCCCTGATGGGGTCTCAACATCCACCTGATGGGCTCTTCATCCCCATGGAGGTCCGAACTGATCATCTCCCCATGTGTATCAGTCCAAAATGGCACCTGTCCATCGGGCATGGTCCTGCACATCAAAAGCTACGCCCTCCATGGGCTCATCAGTCACAGGGGTCATAGCAATATCAATCACATCTCATCATCAATATTATTAAACATGTGCATAAAATCCCTAATACATTTATTAACAACTCAAAGACGTTACACAAGCCTACAATACAAGTTTAGAGAAAAAGACAAGGTGTCCTATTGGGCTAGTGCCCACTGGAAAAGGGAAGTTCCTAGGAGAGACCTCATCCAAGCCATGTAAGTGGGTGATGTGGTTAGGGGAAGTCCAAGCATCTGGGTTCAATGAGGGCCAAGGATGCAAGAAATGTTACCTGTGAGTGCCTTTGTTAGAAGGTGAGCTGTACCTGTCCTGAATGCATTCTTTCCAAGCCCATTCTTGCCTTTTATTCTTATTCTTTTCATTCTTTTATATTTTATTTCTTTTCCTCTTTTTTTGTTGCTGTTCAAGAGCTAATCAGGGGACACTGCCCTGGCATGGTGACCAGTGGTGGCAGTGTTACCCACAAGTACTTTCACAGAAATGAGAAGGCTGGCTTGTGATGAGACCCCATTTCCCTTGGCCATGCAACCAAGAGTCACTTCCCTGACGTGGTAACCAGCTGGTGGAAATTCCATACTAATAGGTACCCATGGACCTAATGGGATGGCTCGAGATGAGACCCCCTATCCTCTGTTTAGGTCTTGTTTTATTATTTTTTCGAGTCCCCCTTGTTTCTTGCGGAGAAGCCTTTTATTGCTTTCTCGGGGATCCCTGGGCGAAGCATCTTGAGGTTTTATTTTTAGGCTTTTGTCTTTTACCAACTTGCTTTTACCTTCTAGGCCTTTAGCCCCTTCTTCCCACGAGATAAGGTGCAATCCTGAAAATAGGTCAACCCAGTGCCTGGACAAGTGGAATGGGATAAGTGAGCGGGAAACAAGATGAAACATTGGTGCTATGATGGGAGTGGACGATGGATTTTCAGAAACCCCCCCCCCAAGTGGAAAACCAAAACCTACAGACACAAGCTTGCTAAGGCACCCTGTCAATCCCCCCAAACATGGTCAAGTGGGCAAGTGTAAGATCTAAGTAGTGGTTAGAAATAAAAGGAATCAAATGCATACATTCAATGGTTTTGATGATCAAAGTGACACATACCATGATACTTGGACTAATTACCTTATGGAGTAAGAACCATCTCTGACACAGGACCAAGACGATGGTGATGGATGCTGCTACTGTTGACAAGATGAAGATGCTGGAAGAAAGAAAAGGTGGGCCCTCCAGGGCCATGCTAAAGTCAATCCTTCTCTCAGTACTCCATGTCTAGGACCTGTGGGCCTCAAGACATGATCTCCTAGTTATCCTTGAAAGTGGGGGATGCCAGGGCACAATGTCAACCACCAAGGTGAAATGAGGAAAAAAACATCATGTCCAAACATATGTCATGAAATCTAAAGCAGTCTAAGATACAACATACTCAAAATGCCTTAAATATTGAAATGACACTCACCATAATACCTAACTTGTACCTCATGGAGCAAGGCCCATTGCCTTCCTAAAGCCAACTGGTGTGGTGGATGCCATATGAAAATCTCAACCTTTGTAGTGGTGATAAGGGTATCTATCTATGCAAGTGGACACTACAAGATGCCTACCTCTCGATACTCCATGTCTGCAACCTAAGGACCTCGAGACATCACCTCCTTAGTTATCCCTAAGAGTTGGGGATAACATCTGGCTCCTACTTGGGGACATGTGTTCACCGTAGAGTGCATGAGAACCAAAACATCTCTTGGTATACCTGTGCCTACACTAAAACAAAAACCATCAAATCTAGGGTGGTTCTATCACTCTTCATCCATATACATAAAAAATCAAAAAATGATTGATCTAGAAAAGAAAATATTAGCAATTTTTCAAAAACTTCTAAACTAAGAATGAAATCAATATGCAAATACAAAAAAATGATATATGAAATGCATTTAAACTAATATGATAAATCAAGATGAAAATGAAAGAAATCAAAATGAATTACCTACTTACCTGAGGGCCTTGGGGCCCTGAAGATCACGCGATAAATGATGTCAGTTGAAGTCATACAACCAGTTGATCATCCCATCAAAGTATACTCCTTTGTGCTTGATTATGTAAAAAAAAAAGATAAGTCAAGCACATAATGATCGTGAGAATAAGTAGATATATAATCAATCGTGAAATGAAACTCATGGAGATGGGTGGGAGGGAGAAAATTTCGCTGGAAATAATATCTGCAACTCTGATCATGCAAGGAATCCTTCCTGAAGTGATAGCCACAAACTCAATCAATCCATCTATGAAGGGGTATACTATATGTAGACGAAGGCTCATCTTCATCCTCTTGGACATAATCACTACTTCTTGAAGATCGAGAAGATATGAGTGGTCCCAAGAAGACCTCATGATTTCCCTAAGAAGAGGAAATGAGGTAAGGGACAAAGGTAAGGGACAAGCTCAATTCTAGGAAGAGAAAATCACACCCTCTTTATCTTCGAATCCCTGTAGAAATCCTCAATATGAAAGTACTTCCTCTTTGTAGAGTGAGCCTCTGATTGCTTTGAGGTGGCCACGTCCTAGAATTCCTCCAAAATTGAGGACACAAGTGGTCGAGAGTCCCCAACTAAATCTGTAATCATGTCATCATCAGGCTCTGAAACATATGAATTATATACACATGAAAAGTAGTCCTATGAATATGACAACTCAAACCCCTTTTATTGAGGGCTACCCTCAATGTCGTAAATGGGGTCTCTATCATAAATGAGACGACCAAAATCCCACCTGCATTTTCCAGTCTGTATGAAAGTGTCTATATGCTCATCAACCATATGTAAAGGTTCTCTCACAAGACCATCAACAAAAGTGACCATCGCTTTGTCTTCGTGTGCAGGAGCAGTAAAGGCATGTATGTCTTCATCAAGTGGAAGGGAATATGTGAGTGATTCATCTTTGTCAAATGTATCATCCACATCTTCAACATGAGAAAATTCATCGAGATCTTCTTGGTAACTTTCTTCATATGTCTGTTCTTCGAGCACTTCTTCATCTTCAAGGGAAAGAAATAACTCTCTTATGCGATTCAACATTTCCTTAGCAGCTTTACTGGAAACCTCTTTCTTTTCTATCTATAAAAATGTCATCTTCGAGTTATAACAAGTTCTGGATGAGGGTTCATCCCATGGTGCCATATTTCCATTGACTGAAAATACACCTCAATGGAGTCGCTAGATGAGATCTAGGTTGATCAAAGTATGGAAAGGGGGAAACAAATAAAGGTGGGTTCCGGGAAGGTGGAGTCGCCAGGTGAGCTTCAGGAAGAGCTCTCCAAAAAGGGAAAAGGGAACATCCCTTGGGTGGAGTCACCAGGCAATATAGGGAAGAGGATTCAAAATTCTTCTCGACAACAATGCCAAAATGTTATCACATAAGTTGTAGGTGGGGAAAATCCCGACCCAAGAACCAAATGGCGACATCTTTGAGAGAACCTACCCACTATCACCTTAGGCATGTGTTCCTTTCACTTTATAGGTGAGATAGTCACCTCAAGGGGGAAATCCCAGTGACCCTGAGGGAATTGAGACAGATGGAAGGGAAGGAAGAGAAGTATCCCCCTAAAGGTCATTAATGGAAGAAGAAAGTGGCTTTGATGACTCATCTCTGGATGGTTTAAGGTTTCCAAGCCTTTGGATACCTGCACAAGTGTTTGTACCTGACTGAGACACAAGAAAATCCACACTTGCATATAATATGTTAGGTGGAAAAGCAAGTTAATCTTGTTATCCCTAATTTGCAGCAACAAATTGATCAATATATCAACAATTATCTTAACCATGATAAGTGAAATAAGAGCTAGTATAAGTGAATTTGAAAGCACAAGAGTTAGTCTAGAAAATGACTAAGGATTATCATGCACTTTGATATTTAAAACAATGTTTTCATACAATATCTCTATAGTAAAATTTATCAACCTTATGGTTGTAACATATAATGTATTAAAAAAAAAAAATTACCCAATGAAACTTTGCCAAACGTTGAACAAAATGTGTAGTATAGCAAGTAGAACATGAGGACAAAGTTTTAGCTTAAGTCTAGGGTTAGTTTGTAAGTTGTTAGGGTTATAACAATTAGGTTTTCTGCAACTTTATGGCTGTAAGGTTAGTTTGTTAACAATAGAAAGATTTAATAACAAAGAGGGGACGCCTCAATGAGGCAAGAGAGCCTAGGGCTCAAAGAACAAAATCCAAGTGAGAGAACTTCCAGATCTTGACTTTTCATGTTTACCAAGGCAAAAATTTATTTCTACAATGCAACAAGTGATGACTAGTGCCTTTAATGGTTGGGTTAATGGAGTCAAGAAAAAAACAATCTAGAGGTACTACCTTCCTTAGGGGTGTAAATCCTTTTACTCCCCAAGGCAAGTATCCCTAGCTAGGGTTTAGACTAAGACAGTGTATGCACTTATACTTCTCTTAGTAAATCCTTGCTAAATCAACAACACTTAAGAAAAATTATGATGAACACTAAGGTGGGGGCGTATTCCCTTATACTTCCCACCTAGCTCTAGCAAGATAACCTTGACTTGAAATACAAATGATAGCAGAAGCAGGTTTTCTTACCAATTCAAGGAAAAGTTGCTAAGATAAATGACCATAATAGCAAGAGAAAATCCTTCCAAGGCTAGCACATGCTTCCACCAACCAATAACCAAGAAATATAGACACACAAGAGCACAAGAGACAAACAACCAAAGATAGCAAAAATTTCAGTCCAAGGCCTCTTGAAATGGGAGAGATATGTTCCAATGAGATTCATATGATCTCTTATTTATACAAAATATCTAACTCATAGTATTTCCAAATAATTTAGGGTAAATCACAAGAATAGGGGTCACCATATTTAATCTTTCCCCTTTACAAAATAATATTAAACAATTCACTCTAAAATTTACTTTTTTTCACAAATGAAACCCTAAAACAAGAGGATGTCTCCCCTTTAGGGGAAGTTTTGGCACTTTGAAGAAGTCGTTGGTGTAGTAGATGAATGGATAGGCCTCCAAAGGCCACTTGTCACTCATCCAAGTCCTCCTTATCATGGTCAAAGTATTATTCTCCTCAAAACGTCCATGTGTCAATGAACCATGTTTTCACTGCCAAACCCTAACCCGTCTAGGTGACATCAAGCCTTCAAAGATGACATTTTGCCTCTCCTAGGAAAAAAATTTAGCATGTGAGGGCTAGGCCATGTCATACATGATGTCTTCTAGGCATCCAAATGCATGTATCTGTCATCCATCATGCGGTCCCTTGGCATCCAACCTGTGGACTTGAAGCCCCATGGAAGCCCACACTAGGATTGTTCTCCAAAAAATGGCCACCAAGCAAGGTCCTACAAAGACAAATAAGCATTCCCTCCAAATATCTCAGGTCAAAATATCATGATGATTAAATAAAATCAATGAATGAGCCACCTAAGCATGCACATCAAATATTACCCTATCAAACAAGTAAGTTCTCAAAAACATTATGCAACTTGCGAAGATTGGGTATGGGAGGGTTGACGAGGTGTCCTATTGGATATATCTTTCCCTAAGTAAATGAATGTTTCTGAGGTGATCCCTCCCTAGACATGTGAAGTGGATGAAGTGGTCATGGGTCAAGACTCACTGGGCAAAGGGTTCATGACATACAAGGGGTTGTAGTATCTCATCTATGGTTTCCTTTGTAGAGTGTGTGGCACCTGCTTTTGCGAAGCACTTTTTCCAAGCCCATATTATTTCCATTCTTTTCTTCTTTATATTTTAAGGGATAAGTTGGAGGCCACTGTCCTGGCTTGGTGTCCAGGTAATGATAGTGTTACTCAAAAATACCTCGCGGAAATGAGAAGGCTGGCTTGTGATGAGATCCCCTTGCCCCTAGTCATGCAACTAAGAACCACTACCCTGGCTTGGTAACCAGATGATGGTAATGTCATACCGCTAAGTATCCATGATCATGATAGACCAGCTTGTGATGAGACTTCCCATCCTCCAACTAACCCTTATAGTATTCATTATCAATTATTTTGTAAGTCCCTCATTTGTTGTAGAGAAGTGTTTCATTGCTTTCTCTAGAATCCTTGGGTGAAGCATCTGGAAGTTTTATACTTAGGCTCTTATCCTTTTAGCCAACAATGACCCATTTGGGCCTTTATCCACTTCTTCCCATGAAATGAGGGACAACCCCTTCTTGGGTCAGTACACCCTAAAATCCCAAGAGACAAGGAAACATGATTTTAGGTGATGAAAAGTGGTAAGTATGGCTGGGAAAAATATGATGGATCGTCAAGGGAGTTTTCTAGTAGAAAATCCATTCCTGAGGAAGACGACTTATTAGGGAACAATGAAAACCACCAAGGTGAAACAGGGAAAAAATAATAATGTCCAAGCATATGTCATGAAATCTAAAACAACCTAAGATACAACATACTCAAAATGTGCCAAATATTGAAATGGCACTCACCATAATACCTTACTTGTACATCATGGAGAAAGGCCCATTGCCTTTCAGAAGCCAACTGGTGTGGTGGACACCATATGAAAATCCTCTATGGTGGTGAGAAGGGTCTCCATCTGTGCAAATGGATACTTGAAACTTCCTGCCTCTCGATACTCCATGTTTGTAACCTGAGGGCCTCGAGACATTGCCTCCTTAGTTATCCCTAAAAGTTGGGGATAACAATGACCCATATTTTCACTTGGAGGGTCACTCCCATGCTTCATGGATGTGCCTTGACTTTAGGTATGGACATGTTCAATATTTGGAGACATATTTCAAGGATTTATGGACATCATTTGAGCATTTTTGGAGCACATTTTGTTGAAGTCGTTCCCTTCTATGAGGGTTTTAACAATGTAAATCATCATTTAGTTGTATTTTTGACTTAGTCTCCAGTTTGTGTGGATGAAAAGTCATTTTGTTTTATTCCTTAGCCTAATTTTGGGGAGTAAAGAGTGGAGAGGAGTTGAGAGCCTCATCTAAAAATATAGACACTCCTCTCACTCATTTTGGTTGTGAATTGTTGGATATTATTCTTGGAGAAATTTAATAGAAGATATTTTCTTGGTGTCAATTATGGGAGCTCTATCTTTCTTGGTTTTATTCTTGGAAAAATTTAAAGACTATTGTGATTATTCAATATTCTACATAAACTAGAAATATCGATCCACTAAGGAGTTATCAACTGTTTGGAGGGAGGACATCTAGAGTTTGTATCTCTTCCTTCTCCTCTAAAACGATTTGGTAAGTGTTTGTCTCTTGTTTTGATTAGTTCTATGCTCCTTGGAAAGGGTTTCAAGTATTCTTTTGAAGTCTTTTGTTGATCTTATTGGTGAAGGCTATTCCCTTGGGGAAACCCTTCTTCTAAGGCATTGGTTATCATAATTTGTCTTGATTATCAAGAGACTACTAGACTTTTGGCCCTAGTCTCTAGTTCTAATCCATAAATGAGGACAATTGATTTTTAGAGGGGCATACTTGTTGACCCCATAAGCCCTAGATCTATGGAGATAAGGATAATCCATAACTCCCAACATTCACCAACCAAAACCCTAAATTTCCAATTATTTCTTTATAATACAAAAACAGAATAAAAATATAAAATATATAAACCTTAAAAAATATTTATTTCATTTTCTAGAATAAAGTTCAAGATTTACTTTTACTTTCTAGACATCCTCATCCAAGGGTTTGTGCTAAATTGATGATTTTCTAACCCTAGGAGGAAAATCATCCCTATTGTATTGTGTCTCATTGTTTTATCTAACATTCTTGTGGTTGATTTAAGGTTTTTCTCAATTTTGGAAATTAATTACAAAATCAGAATTGGTGAAACCCTATAGCTAGGGTTTGACCCTAAAAGGTGAAATATAACCCTACTCTAGTTTATATTTCACTTTGGAATTGTTTATTAAGTTTATCTAAGGTATTTTAATGGTGAAATTCTTCTCCTAAG
>ML786869.1:350516-373471 GCA_009831015.1 Picea engelmannii | reverse complement strand
GGGTTAGAGGATAAGTTCTATGATCTCAACTTTAACATAGCTTCAACATGAAACACTGATCAAGACAATGTCATAACAAATAGATGCATATCAGAATAATCACACCTGGGTTGCATCATTCCTCTGAATGTCTTGGATCTTGAGATCCTTCTGGATCCATGGCAAGATATCCCTTCCCCTGCAAATACTCTTTAAATTTTAACCATTTAAACATATGTGAGTACATACCTCTGATAGCATTTGCAGGTAGTGGCATCATCTGGTAGCAACGGTAATCATTACCAACTCTTAAAAACTTCAAGGGTGACTGCAACTGGTAGTACGGATGCAACTGCAACTGGTACTGCAACTGCAACTAATTCTGAGACTGCAACTACAACTGCAACTTAGGCTTTTATGAGGAAACCCTAATTTTTCAAACTTCGAATTTTGAAATTCTGATCAAGGGGATAGATGCACTGAGCTGAGGTGAATAAGATGGTGCCGTCAGATTTTTGAAAATCCAACTTTTACCCCCTCAAACTTGATCTATGGATTTCTGGACTAGTTCTTCTGGTTTTCTGGTACTTCTGGTACTCTGGGTTTCTGGTTTTCTAGTACTTTGTGAAACTAGGGTTTTCCTTTCCGGGAGATCTAGCCACTGAAAAGGTGCGCTGAAGGTGCCAAAATGATCTTTGGGGGAGGGCTCACTTTTCTAAATGGTTTTAGGGATGAAATACCTCACCAACAAAAATCCCTAATTTGCATGTACGACAATAGTGACGTTTTTCACTTTTCTCTTGTGAAAGATGCTCTCTTCAGCTTGGCTCTGATACCATGTTAATGTTTAAGCCATTAATATAGTTCTTTGCATTTCAATATATAACAACAACATAAGACAAGATCACTGAGAAATACACAATCACAAGAGACACAACATTTATCCTAGGAAACCTCTAGGGGAATAAAACCCGACAAAACTTTCTTATTATAGATAGCCAATACAATGCCAAGAGATAACTTAAGCTAATACAAAAGATCCTCTCCCAAAGATGTGCCACTCTTTCTCTCTCTTCTCCAACTGCAGTTCCAAAACTTGTCTCTCAATGAACAAGTGAGGTGTGTCTAAGTGAGGCGCTAGCCTCCATATTTATACTAAACTGGCACGTGTGAAGTGTGTCTTCACTAGCAGGGCCAACTTCTTAATCTGGGTGGTTATAACCACCTTTATTATATTCCGGGGTCTCTTTGATATATTATGGGGCCGACTTCTTCTTTTGCCTATTACAATTATATTATGACCAATCCACAAAAGGGGATTTGGTCCTTTTACAATAGCTTACATGATCAATCCACAATGGGGATTGATCCAATGAATAATATATCAAATAATAATAAGAATACACTTTGCAGTTACATTATTTCAACAGATGCAACTAGAAAAACTTGGGTTTATTGCTTTTAAAAAAAAATGATGTTTTTGATTCTTTTAAGAGATGAAAATCTTTAGTTGAGAATGAGACAGGAAAAAAGGTTGAAGTGTCTTAGATCAAACAATGGAGGTAAATATTGCAACAAGTAGTTTGATGATTATTGTTCATACCATGGTATTCATAGAGAGAATATAGTTCCAGGAACACCACAAGAAAATGGTGTGTTAGAAAGGATGAACAAGACAATCATGGAGCGTGTAAGGAGTATGAGATTGCATGCTAGTTTTCCCATACAGTTATGAGAAGATGTTGTAGATACTTCTGTTTACTTAATAAACAAAGGACCTTCAAGCTCTTTGGATGGTAGAATTCTAAAGTAGTCATGAACAGGTAAAAAGGTAAACTATTCTTTTTTGAAGAATTTCGGTTGTGAAGCATTTGTCCATATTGATAAAGAAAATATAACACAACTTGAGGAAAAATCCAAGAAGTGTACCTTTATTGGATACAGTGTCAATGATTTTGGTTATCACTTATGAGATTATGAAAATCACAAAATAATTAGGAGTAGAGATGTCATATTCAATGAGAAGATCATGTTCGAAGATTAGTTGCAGGGAAAGATACAAGAAAAAAACAACCCAGAATACAGAGTGCTTGATGAGATCACTGAAAAAGAAATTCCAAAGGTACCAGAAAATCAAAATGTACAACAATAGGAGCAACAAGTACCTCAAATTCCTGCAAGTGTTGTTAGAAGATCTACCAGGTTAAGTAGACCCCCTGAATGATACTCTCTTTCATTGTATTATTTATTGTTGACTGATTCTGGTGAACCAGAATGTTATGAAGAGGCAATGAAGGTAGACACTAAAAAGAAGTGGAAGAAAGGCATGAAAGAGGAAATGGATTTCCTGGTAAATAACCAGACTTGGGATTTGGTTCAGTTGCGTCTAGGAAAAAGAGCATTGCAGAATAAATGGGTTTACAAGTTGAAGGAAGAAGATGGAGAAAAAAAGAGGTACAAGGCTAGAATTGTTGTAAAGGGGTTTTCACAAAAGAAAGGTATAGATTTTGATGAAATATTTTCTCTTGTTGTTAAAATGACTTCAATTATGACTATTTTAAGTCTTGTGGTAGTAGAAGATTTGCATCTTGAACAATTAGTTGTAAAAACAACTTTTGTCCATAGGGATTTGGAGGAAGAGATTTATATGCATTAGCCATAGGGGTATGGGGTCAAAGGGAAGGAGAATTTGGTATGCAGGTTGAAGAAGAGCATGTATGGCCTAAAGAAAGCTCCAAAGTAGTGATATTTTAAGTTTGACAGGTTTATGATAGAACAAGGTTATAGTAGATATCATTCTGATCAACGTGTTTATTTTAAAAAGATAAAAAATGGAAGCTATATTATCTTTCTATTGTATGTAGACGACATGATTGTTGTAGGGTCTAATATGGAGTATATAAATGTTCTCAAGAAGAAATTAGCTAATTCATTTGCGATGAAAGATTTGGGTGTTGTAAAGAAAATCCTTGGTATGAGAATAACAAGAGACAAGAAAAATCACAAATTGACATTGTCTCATGGTGAGTACATAAAAAAAGTGTTGGAGAGGTTTAGAATGCATAATTCAAAACCAGTTAGTACACCTTTAGCCAATTATTTCAAATTAACTAAGGAAATGTGTCCCAAGACACAAGAGGATATAAAATACATGTTCAGGGTCCCTTAGTCATCAACAATTGGCAGCTTGATGTATGCGATGTTTTTCACAAGACCAAATATTGTACATGCAGTGGGAGTTGTGAGTAGGTATATGAACAATCTAGGTAAATAACATTGGGAGACAATAAAGTGGAGTCTCATGTATTTGAGAGGTATTGCTACTCACAGATTAAGTTTTGGAGGTTTAGACATTGTTCTACAAGGATATGTTGATTCATATATGGAAGGTGATAAAGATAGCATGAGGAACACCACATGGCATGTTTTTACTATAGGTGGAATAACAATAAGTTGTATTTCGAAACTTCAAAATGTTGTTTCACTTTCAACAACATAAGAAGAATATGTTGATGCTACAAAGGCTAATAAATAAATGATTTGGTTACAGATTTTTATGGAGGAATTGGGAAAGAAGTAGGAGAATAACAGGTTGTTTTGTGACAATGAGAGTGCAATTCATCTTTCAAAGAACTCATCCTTCCATTTGAAGACTAAACATACACAAATGAGGTACCATTTCATACGATCCATTTTGGAAGATGGATATTTGAAGTTGGAAAAGATACACACTAGCCAAAATCTTGCAGACATATTAACAAAGGGAGTAACCAGGGAGAAACTGAGTTCTTGCTCAGTTTCAGTTGGTCTTCAAGAATGAAGGTGAAGATGAGAAATTTTCCAGGTCCAAGAAGGATCATATTCCAATAGATACAACAACGGTGGAGTTGTTGAGATCAGTCTCGAAGTGGGAGATTGATGGTTGTGGAGCCTGATTATATTCCTGATTCAGAGGTCTTTGTTTTTAGCCGTGTTTATACCCCATGAAGACTTTACACCCCGAAAGAATGTACACTTGTCCATGTGGGGGAGTGCAGGGGGGGATTTCCCCTCCTATGGGGTCCGAGGGAAAGCGTGGGTTTGGGGGTGAAGCCCCTGAAGGAAAAATTGCATTGTAAATGTATATTGTAATTTCATAGTAAATATAGAATTTTCATTATAAGGTCGCATATCTGACGGTAGAAGTTATGTTAGGGTTTTTCCCTTAGAAGGAAACCCCCTTTTTATGAGAGAAATATATTGCAGCTATGTATCATTGTGAATATTGTATTATGAGAGAAGAGATTAAGAGAGAAAGAAGAGGAAGTTACAATGGGTGTGCTGTAGGTTGTATCCCTTCATTTGCTGGATAATAATAAAGGAAGGACCTGCCAATTTCTCTGGTGGATGTATCCCACACTGGGTGAACCACGCATATCTATGTCTCTATTGTATTGTGTATCTTCTGTGTTTTATTTCCGCATTTGTTTTATTTTATTGCTCCACGATCCTATTTTACTAACAGATCTAAGGGTGAATGTGACAAATACCCAAAGCATGTTTCAAAAGGTGACTTACCAGTAAAAGTGTATATAGATCATATTTTCTTCCTATGTCTTCAAATGCTTATGATTGCAACCTCTCTAAAGATGCACCAAAGTCTTGTTGACTACTTTTGTTTGCCCATTTGTTTGTGGATGGAATGTTGTAGACCTCTTCAACTTAGTTTCCATCTTCTCCCACAATGTAGTTCAAAATTCACTGAGAAATCTAGTATCTCTATCTGAGATGATGATCTTTGGTATCCCAAAGTGCACCCAGACCTGTTCAAAGAACAAGTTCATTTCTTCCTATTCCTTGATGGTATTTTTACAAGGTATGGAAATGCACATTTTGATGAACTTGTCAACTACCAAAAATAAATAGTCATGTCCCTTCCGTGTGGTTGGTAAAACTTCCACAAAATCCATGGAAATGAATTTCCAAGGTCAAGTGGGTATAGGTAAGGGATGGTATAGACCTTTCTTCTTGTTACTTGCCTTAATGGTGCGCAAAATTACACATCCTCTAATATACCATGCTACATCTTCTTGCATTCTGGGCTAGTACACATACCTTTGTAAATTGACAACCGTCTTCCCAACACAAAAATTTCCTGCAACCTTGGAGGTGCGAGCCTCTCTGATAAGTTGCAGTCGTTTACTTTTAGGGAAAAATATCTTGTCAAGCTTGTAGAGTAAACCATTCTGGAAATTATAGTCATCCTTGTCGTCACCTTATTATATATGAATTTGTCCCTATAGCTGCCGAGACACATCCTTCAAGTCCTCATCCTCTGTGTATGACTCTTTGTATGCATCATGGGTAAAAGGCTCCATGTGCATAAGAGTTCCCAAGGTTGTAATATTGGATGTGAGTGGGTGTGAAAGAATGTCTAACAACCTATTTGTGCTACCCTTCTTATACTTTATGACCAAATGAAATGTTTTTAAAAACCCCATCCACTTGTAATGCCTAGTTTGTTTTAGCTTACTCTGGGCCTACAAATACTGTAGTGGTTGGTGATCTGTGTGGATGATGGTATCTGTTCCCATCATATAATGCTTCCATTTTTTGACAGTTTGTACCAAGGCATAGATTTCCTTGTCATAGGTAGGGTAGTTGAGAATTTCCCCATGAAATACTTCAAAATGATAGTAGATGAGCCTTCCTCCTTGCATCAATACTGCTCCCATGGAATACCCACTTCCATATGTCTCCACTTTGAAGGGATTCTACAAGTTTGGTAGTGCGAGCATTGATGCTTGATTGATATTTATTTTCAAATAATCAAATACCTTATGCTAATTCTTTCCCCACTAGAAGCTATTACCATTGGATGCTATGGTGTGGAGTGATGAAACTATCATTGAAAATGAAGCTACGAGCTTTTGCAAGTATTGTGCTGCCCCCCAAAAAATCCAAACTTTAGTAAAATTTGTAGGAACTGGCCATTTCATGATGGCCTTCATCTTTCTGGGATCTATCTTGAGCTCCCATCCACCGATCACATCCCAAATACACCAAATACTACTAAACAAACTCATATTTCTTGAGATTGGCTAACAACTGGTGCTTTTTCAGAGTCTCTAACACCTGCATAAGATGTGATATGTGCTCCTCCCAGGTAGCGCTATAAACCAATATATCATCCAAATAGACAATAACAAATTAATCTAGAAAATGACATAAAACGTCATTCATTAGTCATATAAATGTAGCCGATGCATTGCATAAACCGAATGACATAACCAACCACTCTTACAAACCTTAATTTGTCTCAAAGGAAGTCTTCCAAGTATCTTCTTCTTTTACTTATACTGGTGATATTATGATTTCAAATATAGATTAGTGAAGTTGGCATACTGCAATTGGTCCAACAGATCATCGATCCTTGGCAGAAGGTACCAGTTCTTTAGCGTAATCTTGTTCAATGCCCTGTAATCAATACACATTCTCCAAGTCCCATCCTTCTTGAACACACTTATGATGAGTGAACCACAAGGTGAGGTACTTGGTTGAATCACATTGGTCCAACAACTGTTGCAATTTCTTCTTCACTTCATTTGCTTCTAGAAAAAATTGCCTATACAACCCAATATTCGGTAATGGGGAGTCTGGAAACAACTGTAGTTCGTGCTCCACTTCCCTCTTGGATGGTAGTCCTTTAGGATCCTTAAAAACTCCTCCAACTAATGTTTCTTCTCTTTATTACACCCCTCCAGGGATTCCTTCTCTCATTGACTCATCATCAAGCTGATTTTCTCTTAATAAAAGAAAGACATATTTCTTACTAGAACTAATCAACTTCTTGGCTTGGTTGGAACTTACTAGTGAGATCTTTGACTTGCCTTTATGTTCTTTAATGATGTAGGACTTCCCATCCTTGATCAGTCGATACTAGTTGGCTCTCTGCATGAAGATTGCATCCCTCATATACATGTAGGGGATTCCAAATATTACATCAAGGGGTACTATGTCCAATGACACTTCATCAATGAAATCATAACTTACAACACATTTAATCTAACACCATTTCGTTACCTTTATATTTTCATCCTTGTTTACCCAACCCAATGGTTAGGGGCTAGGATGATCATGAACCTCCAATCCAAGCTTGCTGACCAGATCCGCTGCTATGAGATTAACTTGTGAACCAAAGTCGAAAAAAACATTTATCTTGGTCTTCTTGACCTGAATATTGATGTGGAAGAGCTAGTCATCTCCTTCTCTTCTTGGTGATGAAGGGTATTCAGATTCACCTTCTTATGTACATATGTGAATACAATATTTTCATCCACATCTGAGCTACTTTCAACTTGATTGCTTGAATCTCTGGCTAGAAGGTTTTTTTCTTTCCATCCTTTTGATTCTTCGTGTTCAACTTTGGATGTAGTTTCCACCATTTTCCCTCGGTGTGGCCATCAATGTTGCAATGATTTCAATTGTTACTGGGATATTTACTATGATGTGCAGTGGCTATCGTATTCTTATATTTTCCCTCTTTCCACTTCTTTTTCCCCTCCTTGGAAGCTTCCTGGTGCTCTTTCTGCTTCGAACCACTTGTCTGCCCTCTCTTTTGGCCAATGTTTTCTAGGTATTGTGCCTGTACACATGCCTCATCCACTATCATTGGCATGAAGTGCATCACCTACTTTTGTATATGGCTATGTAAACCCCCTATATACTTGAGGATTACATCTCGGTTCTTGGGAGATATACCCAACATGATGGCCATATTTATGAACTTAGTGGTGTACTCCTATACACTCTGCCCCCGCCTTTGCTTGAAGTAGTGCCATTAAATCCATTGGTCCTCTACATACCTGATAAAGTAGAATTGGGACTTGATGAGGGTTTTGAAGTCCTCCCACCTAGTTACTAGTGGATCACCCTCCAACCTAAGTGTTTCTGTGTGGATTTCCCACTAGGTTAAAGCATGGCCCTCTAACTTCAATCTAGGAAATGAAATCTTCTGCCGTTCATCTATATGGTGAATGCTAAAATAAACTTCTAGTTGTTGCAACCAATGATTCAATTTTAATGCATTGATATTACCTTGGTATGAATTTATGTCCATTTTCACTTCCATATTGAATAGGGATTGTGAAGGGTTAACAACACTCGAACTCGACTTCTCTTTCTCAGATTATTTCCGTGACTCCTTTTCTGAGTCTTCATGATCTTCCGATTTTCCCTCCAATCTATTTTCCGAGTTAGAGCCTCCATCATCTCTGAACAATATGATATTTATTTCTAGAGCCTCCATGATCAGGTTCAAATTGCATCTGATGTCAACAACTTGTTCTTCAAACCGTTCAAATGTCTCTTCTGTTGGATCTCGAGGGTTATTATGAACAAACTCATTCTCCATGGCTAAGGTTTATTCAACTTCTCTTTAAGATGATTCCTAGATCTTGCAAGTTCCCACAATACCAAAAAAAACCTTCTCTAATGCTAATATGATTTGTAAATTGTCATGGATATTCCATTGGAATAGTTCATCACAATAGATCTAATAAAATACTAAAATATTTACTATTAAGGTTATTTTTCTTTAGATCTCCAGAATATTTAGTTATCGATTTTATGCTTATGCATGAAATATATTAAATGCAAAAAGTTAAGAACAATAAAACATAATCACACCATCCAAAAATAAACATAAGATATGACCCGAGAAACCCAATTTGGGGGAAAATCTAGCTAGAAGGTGAGGCTTCTCTGTGCTCTTTTCTTTGGTATAGAAATGATGCAAGTACAAAGAAAGAGACACTCTCTATGGAGTTTGCTTTGACCTATAACTTGTATTTTTGCTACATAATGTCTCCTCCTCTGTTATGCTTATAGAATACCACTCTCAAATATTTTTCTTAGTTATGGAACAATATGCAGTGCAAAATAATGGAACCCATTCTCCTCCTAGTGGCTTGGTATTTAACATAGCTTGATAGCCATATAGGGATAGGTTTTTGACTTCCCCCACCCTCAATTGTGATAGGGTTTTGGAACTTATAGAATATTCTTTAAATTCCTTAGATGGCTAGCCCCATATGCACGAGTAATGGGGGATGATGTGGCATCTTCTTGTACCATGGTCATTAACATGATAGGTCAACTTGTGGGAAACATAATTTTTGCATACGAACTCCGATTGATGCACGATCTACGCCGTTGGAAAGGTATTGGAGTGTAGAACAATATTAGGGGGGTGGATGAAAATTTAAAACAACAGAACCCCAACAAACACCATTTAATGCCTCAAAATGTCTTCAGAAGGTTTCAGACCCCAATTTTCCAAACTAGGACTTGCCACTAAAATGACCTTGCAAGATGATTCCTCCAATATATGAAAGCATCAGACCCCAAGTTTTCAACTCTGGAAGCATCGAGATAGATGAAAAATAATATATTGATCCAATCTAGATCAATTGTACTTTCTTTAGTTTGTTTCCGGGTTGTTTTTATACTAATATATCATTTCCCCAACATAAAGTGCCCAAATATTTTCATTCCAAGTGATTTTAAACACTCTTGGATCACTTTTTATGGTCCAAATATGCAATTTTCTATGTTAAATATCTTATTTCAAAATTTGAAAATTCAGGACAGTAACAAACTTGTCCATTTATAGCCATCAAACTAGTGGTAATACATGTATAACATTTATTCTTGCTTTGTATGGTGAAACCTCACTGTTTTGTGGTAGGAAACATCATTTCACCCATCCTAAGAGTTATTTATTTAGTGTTGGTTTTTATTTTTCTATTGTAGAATATTTATTTAAGATCTCAACACTCTTATAAGTAGCTCCTAACCCTCTTTACATTGTCTCCTTATTTCCCTAATCCTTGGTTGAATATTCTCAAGGCCTCTGTCTATTTAAGAAATGATTTATCTAACATATATTAAGGTGTGTAGTTGGAAGGATTGGAATACCCCCTTTGGTTTATAGGAGCTAGCCTAAAGTGAAGGGGAGATTGTGTTAAGGTGACAATGATCCATATGGATATTGGTGGCCACCCACCTATTCCAACTGGCTCCTCGTGTCCATTCTTTATTCAACACGTCTTTCTATACTACTTTATAATTGCGAGTTTTACACTTTTGGGGCTATTTGAAGCCTCACATATTCTCCAGGTGGATACGAGTGGCCTCTCGCCTAATCCAACTGGCCTATTTTGTATGTTTTCATATCAACACATATTGTTGTACTTTCAGGGCTGTTTTGAGGCCCTAAACATTGTTTTTTTGAATCGACACAGTCATACTATAGACAAAGTCAAAGTTTGATGGTGAAATGTGTATTTCTCTGAAATACCTTTCCAATGGGATATCACGCACCTAAAACAAAGGTCATATGAAAACGTTATGACCCTAGGAAGTTGAGGTACCAAATTACACCAACTTACCCATAGGGACCACATGAATTTTGGCGTTTCACCTTCTAGGGTTAGGTTTTTGGATGTCTAGGGTTTTTGAATTCATGAGTAATATGAAAAGGGCCTATGGAGCCTCATTGTAATCCATTCTACTCAGACGAATGCACGTAGAAGTCACATCTCTTCTCAGAGATAGCTACCACCATTCAAGCAAGTTTCAGTTCTGTAGTTTTACAGTTTCAACCTATTTCATTATTTAATAGAAGATATTGTTCATTGAATATTTGTGTTATTCTTCCTATCTCCGTGTTTATGGTTTTCAGTCTATAATCAGTTTGTTCTACTCCTAAATCCGGATCAATGGTATCATAGCAACCTTCTCTTCATTTATTTTTCTTCATGCATGTCCCTGACAAGGTCTGGGTACAAGAATTTGGGACTCAAACCAATCAATACATTACCAGATCGGTCGTGTCGAGCTCGGAAGAAAACCATGGGAGACAAAAAGAAAGTTGATGGAATAGGAGATCCTATTAAAATGTAGCTCGAGGAAGCCCTTGTGCGACAAAGGAACAAAATGATGGACAACTTCGTGCAGATCCTTCGACGGTTTCCCATGGGAGAAGCATCTTCATTAGGTGGCCATGCAACCCCCTTCAAGGTACAGGTAAATTTTGATATTCCATTATTTGAAGGATTGATAGATGCATATGCTATAGATAAATGGTTAAATCTACTCGAAGGATACTTTTCAGTCCACAATTTTTCCAATCGGGAAAATATCACTTTTTCACTCCTCAAGGTCGTTCCCCATGTTAAATGATGGTGGGATACCTACTCTGAGAAAAGGGCCATGGAGGAATCTACAATTTTTTTGGTGGCCCCTACATGGGATTCCTTCCGGGATTCCATTAAAGAACATTACTACCCTGTTGGAAGCTACGAGGACCAATACACCAGATGGACCACCCTATGTCAAGAAAGGCACCAGAAAGTACCAAACTTCACCAACATTTTCCATACCCTCCACACCAAATTGGGTGTCAAATATTCTGAGTGTCATCTGGTGCTCAAATACCATGGTTGTTTGCATAGATACATTCAAACATAAATGGAGTTCTTGGACATCACCTCATTGGGAACAACTTATAGATACACCATCAAGATCGAGCATAAATTTAAGCAGAAACGACGAGAGTTTGGATCTGCAAACCCATCACAGCCGAAGAAGGGAAAAGGAAACCCCAACCCACACAACAGGGGACCTAGTCATGATGGCCACCCTCAAGACAATCCGTCCAAGCTACAACATAAGAAGGGAAATGAGAAGACGAAGGACACTGGAAAATGGTGCGAGTACCATAAAATTCCTTGGCACAACACTGACGAATGCTACTCCAAGAAGTCCCTCGTGGCCGACCTGAAGGCTTCCGATTCAGAGTCCGATTTTGATTCAGAGTCAAATCCTAAAGGAGGGAAGCGGATTATCGATGATGAACCCAATGCCACATTCGCTACCACCGAAGTCCGACCAAGCGAACTAAAAGAACCATAGGAAGGGGAACGCCTCTTTCATTCATAGATGTGGGTCAAGGGGGCTCCAATTCATTTCATTGTCAACAGTGGTGTTCAAAAGAAATTTATTTCAGAAGAGGTCATCAAGTGATTGAAACTTCCAAAAACACCACACCCACAACCCTACACCATCGAATGGCTTCGTCAAGGAAGTGATCTCCGTGTCAGCCAACAGTTCCGTCTGTCCTACAACAACAAGCCTTTCAAAGATGAGGTATTGTGTGATATTTCTCCCCTTGAAGTTTGTGATGTTATTTTAGGATAACCATATTTGTGGAAGCGTCATGTTGTGTATGAGTCTAGACCCCACAATGTTATTATTACTTTGGGTAGACAACTGTAGAAGATTTCAGAGGTGGCACTGCCTACTGCTATTTCTTTAATCTCTGCTAAGAAATGCAGTAAGGTCATTTCATAGACAAGGAAGTTCACCTTCTTTGTGATCCATGCTCACAGTAAGAAGAAGGTCGCTTCCACATCCGTGGCCTCTACAAAACATCTCTCTTTGCAACAAAAGCAAGTGGATGGGATTGTGGAAGAATACAGAGACATCTTCGTCTCACCTACAGGGGTACCGACACACTGCCAAGTCAAGCATCCAATAGATCTGACCCTTGACGCACCTCTACCTAATGGACCAGTCTATCGACGCTCACTGATGGAGAATGACGAAATTAGACATCGGATCTAAGAGTTTCTTCAAAAGGGGCACATCAGACCCAACTCCTCCCGTTGCGGAAGCTCGATTGTACTGGTGCAGAAAAAGGACAAGACTTGGCGACTCTGCATTGATTACAGATCCTTAAACAAAATCACAGTCATGAACCTCTATCCCATTCCCAATATTGATGACCTTCTTGACTAACTCAAGGGGGTAAATTTCTTCAGCAATATTGACCTGAAGTCTGGCTACCATCAAGTTCCCATCAAACCAACAGATGTCTGGAAGACAACCTTAAAGTCTAAGGAAGGTCTCTACGAATGGCTAGTCATGCCCTTTGGCTTAAAAAATTCACCAACCACTTTCATGAGGTTGATGGATGATGTATTGATACCCTTCACAAACTCCTTTATGGTAGTATATTTGTATGACATCCTCATCTTCAACAGAATGTGGGAGGAGCACATGCGACATATTCAACAGGTTTTGAGCACTCAATGACAACACAAGCTTTATGCCAACTTGGAAAAATCCTCTTTTGGAATGAACAGGGTCCAATACCTGGGCTAGATTGTTGATGAGCATGGGGTACATGTTGATCCAGCTAATATCCAAGTCATCCATGACTAGACAACCCCGACCACACTGACCGAGCTTCAGAGCTTCTTAGGACTCACCATTTTTTACCGACGATTCATGTTGGGATTCTCCCATATTGCCTGGGCCCTCATCCAGGTGACCAAGGGTGGTGGTAGGGCCAATTTCGTGTGGGGAAGGAGAAACAAAGAGCATTTGAAGAGATGAAACATCATTTGTGCTCAGCTCCCATACTCTCCTTGCCCGATCTACAACAACCATTCGAGATTGAGACTGATTCATATGACTATGCTGTGGGCACAATTCTCACTCAGCACAGGAATCCGGTGGCATACCATAGTGAGACACTCTTCGATGTTGTCTATAAATACCCCACCTATGACAAGGAAATGTATTCCATTGTACAATCTTTCCGTCAATGGAAACATTACATTCTGGGGATAGAGACGATTATACAACTAATCACAAGCCTCTGCACTTCATACAGACACAGGGGAAATTGCAGAATGAACTCCATTAGAAGTGGTTGACCTACTTGCAGCAGTGCCATATCAACATCAAGTATAATACCAGTATCTCCAATCGTGTCGATGACTGCCTCAGTCGGCCTCCTGTTGTTGCACTTACCATTGTTCTCCATTCCCGTGGACATGAAACATCGGAGTGGCCCCAACTTTACGAGCAACATCCAGACTTCACCACCACATATCAGCTCTTGGGTACAGGCGCCACTGTCACTGGTTTTCACATTCAGGACAAACTCTTATGCCACCTAGGCCATATCTGTATTCTTACAAGCGAGCATGCAAATCTTATTTTGGAAGCCCACTACAGTCGGGTGGCAAGACATTTTGGCGTAGAGAAAACTGTGGCCATCCTTTAGAAACATTTTTATTGGCCAAAACTTCGACTGGACGTCAACAAGTATATCAGATCTTGCACTACCTACACCATTGCCAAGCCAACCATCAAGAAGCAAGGCTTATACACCCCTCTTCCTATTCGTGAGAAGTCATGGTAGTCCATCTCCATGGATTACATGTCTAGATTTCCGACCACCAAGCAAAAAAATAAATGCGTGTTTGTGGTCGTTGATCGATTTTCGAAGATGGCCATCCTCTCAGCCTGTAAGAATACTGTCACAACGACCGATACTACCAAGCTCGTCTTCGAACGAGTTTGGGTGCACTTTGGGATACCACAGACCATCATCTCGACCAAGACAGCAGGTTCCTCAACACCTTTTGGTCGAGTCTTTGGTCTTTGTTGGACACCAAGCTCACAAAATCCACTTCTTTCCACCCCCAAACTGATGGCCAAACCAAGGTCGTCAATCAAATGACTATGCACATCATGCGCATGTAAAAATCTAAGCATCCCCGTACATGGGAGGAGAGTCTCCCATATGTCCAACAGAGTTACAAAAGAGCTCTCCATAGTTCCACCGACCGTAGTCCATTTCAGGTGGGTTTGGGATTCCAACCCTTGGGATCCATTCATGTTTCACTTCCTCTTTCCACCGCACAAACAAACTCTTCCCCTGATCAGTCCGTGGTTGATAAAGTCGTCATATTCATTGAGCGGATTCAACACATCCGCCAATAGGTCCAGGAGATTTTGCAGAAATCCAATGCTAAGTAAAAGAAATGCCATGATAAACATAAGGTACCGCAACAGTTTCAGGTTGGCGACAAAGTCTGGTTACATTTGCAGAAGGAGCGTCTGACCGGGCCCCATCGAAAGCTTCAACCACTTCATTATGGGCCTTACACTATCATCAAGGCTGTGGGTAGCAATGCTTTTGGGCTCAACACTTCACCCTTCCTTGGTATGCATCCAATATTGAATGTAGACCTCCTTGACCATATTTCCCAACATTATTGGACACCTCTGAGATCGCCGAACAACTGACACCAACAAAGCTCAACCCTGACTGCATTGAAAAAGCATCCACTGATCATATAGTGGACATACATGTCAAGGGAACTCGCCAACAACAGATCCATCTTTATTGGGTTGTCAAGGCAGGGAAACTCCTGTTGATATTTCATAATCTAGGTTAAGCATGTAGTTCATTTCAATTTCATCATGTCTTAACCATAAACAAGAATGTTGTAGCAACCAAGATCACAAGAAGAAACACCATGCACAAGTACACAAGATATATCCTGGGAAACCCTTCTCAATAAGGGAGAAAAACCCAGCCAAATCCTTTTCCATAATATTCAAGAGAAATACCTTTACCACCAAGAATATCCTAGCACACAAGAGGGTGCACAAAACCCTAGAAACCCTAGCGCCCAAGATAGGTGCGCAACTTTGAACAAGAAATGTACTTGCTGAAATTTCCAAAACTCACAAGTGTGTGTATGCATACAATGGAAGATTTCCTCTTACTTATATTAGACTTGTCCTGTCAACTAAAGTGTCCTTCGGCACAATAGGGCCGACCTCACTTAAACATATTATTTATTTATTATTATAATAATTAATATTAATATTACTATTAATTATCTTTTACAGCTCATCTTTAGACACAATAAGATACAACGGACCTGTACAGTTCATCTGGAACAACATATAGCAAAGGATCTGATACACCCACTAGTTCTCATCCACTAGGGGCACATCCATAGGGATATCATGGATCTGATTCACTGCATCACATAGATGAACCAGGTGTTCACACGTGCACCTGTGCTCGTCTACATGCACGTCTACTCTATAGATATGCTTTCCCACTACCACCAACAAGAGGATCATCTGGAGTCTTCTCATCAACTCTGCTACTGCTCAGAGGAGGCCATCACATCATCTTCATTTCTGTTCTCATGATGATGTGCCCAACACTTTTTAGGGATTTCCCACGTTCACCTTGTGCTCAGCCATAGGCACATCCTAACTCAACAAATCGCTTTTACATCGGATAATCATTTGGAGTTCTTCTCTCTCACGTCATGGAGGAGGCTGTTGGGCCCTTCGTTTTTGAGAAGGAATCGCACAATTTTTGACCAAGCATGAGTTGCGCAAACTCCATCAGAGGCCGAGAGAAAGAGAAACAAAAGTAAGTTGCGGAAGTTAGCGCAACGCCAACGAAGAAACAAACAGTTGCAACATAACAAGAAAGCGTGCAAGATGAGAAGGAATACACAACCCATATATATATATAGGGCTGGACATAATTGTAAAAGGGTTCGTTCGATAGTTCATAAGTTGGTTGATTGGGTTGTGTTGAGTCAGGTTGGTCAGAGTCGCCCAGGTTTTGGGATTAGTTGTTGATAATTGTTGTAAGTCGAAGGAAGACAATTTTGAGTCTGTAATGAATTGGACCTATCAGTTGGAGAATTAGATCTTTGTGGCATGAGTCCAGAGCCAAGAGTCTGTACTGAGCCTTTCTATGTAATTCTGAGTCTGTAATGAGAGAAAGATCCTAAAGATAATAGGAAGCAGGACCAAATTTCAAAATATGTTGCGTCTTTGTATGTTTACTTATGCATTACAATATTTCCTTATAGCTTATGAGTTCTATTTGATGGTTCAACGTTTAAATTGTTAAAGTTTATGCTATTATTAGGTTACTTTCAATTTACTAGATAACAATAACATAGACAAGATCACTGAGAGAAACACAATCACAAGAGTACACAAGAATTTATCCTGGGAAACCCTTAAGGGGAAGAAAACCCAACAAAACTTCCTTAATATAGATAGCCAATACAATGCCAAGATATTGAACCAAACAACAGATAATATCCAACACTGAGCAACACGCCTCTCTCTCTTCCTTCTTCCGACAACGGACAAATGCAACTTCCTTCGAAACTTGCGCACTAGATGAGTGAGCTGAGTGTGTGTCTAAATGAGGCGTTGGCCTCTCTTATTTATACAATTCTGGCACGTGTGGAAGTGTCTCTTCACTGGCAGGGCCGAATTCTTCTTCTGGGTGGCTATAACCACCTTTAATATATTCCGGGGTCGACTTCTTATTTAGCCTATTATAATTAGGGTTTGACCAATTTGCAAAAGGGGATTTGGTCATTTACAATACCCAACATGATCAATCCACAAAAGGGGATTGATCTAATCAATAATAAATATATTTTATCTTTATCCACAAAAGGGGATAAGAATATTCTTTGCAGTTACGCAATATTTTAACACTCCCTCTTAACAAGAAGGATATTCTTTATCTTTTGATAGGTCACCAGATGTCAACATCAACTAGGTAGAAACATCCACTGGATAACATCATCAACTAGGCAACATCATCGACTGGATAACAGGAGGCATCAATATCTTCCACTTGGTCATCTTGCATCATGATCACTGACTGGCATATCTATAAATCATCAGAAGTTTTGTTCTCTTTATCTTCACGCAGAAGATACTCTTTCTTATCTTCACACATAAGATATCTTATGTTCACACAAAAGATGTCCTATGAGTTTTGCCATTCCTTTTATGTTCTCCCTTCTCTTGTAGTCATCTATCTCACCCATCCACTGGGGAGGACTACTACCATATCTTTACTCCTAGTCATCCCACATGAACTAGAGAAGCTAAGATGCTAGCCTGGGCAAGACTAGACTCCCTTTCCATGATCTGCTCAGGATCACAACAAAAACCTCAATAGCCAACTAACCATTCCACATGGTCAAGGTTTGTGTTCTAGGCTACTCAATCCTTAGCTAGAGGAGAGTATCTACCCGCTACCCCTTGGAGAAACATCCACATTCCTCTCTACGAGGGTGGTCACACCCCTCTCTATGAGGGTATTCTAGCATGTCCCTAGAGTATCCAAAACTCAACACTTGGACATAGGCCAACCTTGGAAAATTTCTCATTCCCCTTCTCTACGAAGGTCTACTTGTGGGATTGCTCATTCCTTCTCTATGAAGGTCTACCTGTGGGATTGCTCATTCCTTATCTACGAAGGTCTACCTATGGGATCTAAAAGAATCTCTTATGGTCCAAAATATTTCAATGGTATAATACCATGCTACCCATCTGCTGGGCACCATCCATCTTCTTTCCTAACTGCACCAAATCACGATCCTCCATTTCGAACTCGGAGACATGGCTCCCTCTTGCACCAAGCTAATAACTTCTAGTCACCATCCTTGAAGTTTTCTTCTGTAATATCCTGGGTGCCTTCTTGAGTTCGAATATTTCTTTCTTTCTGTCTTCATACTGGATCAACCTGCTCCCTCTGCATATATAAGAATGGTACTGGAGCAACCTGTAGTTACCTGCATCTCATCCACTATATCTGAGTATCCATCTTTTTCTTCATCTTGAATATTTTTGTTCTGCATCTTTAGGAGCCTCATGCTCCTATATGAATATCGGATATTATGTGGTCTTCATTGACGGTCACCATATCATACGTCCTTCTCATGTTGTCTAACTTCTGCAATTCACGACATAAGTTCTTTCTTCTGAGAATTTTAAACTTACAATATGCTTTCTTTGTCACTCTCATGAGTGATCATACATGAAATTAATATTTTATCTCTTTATTCATCCTCTTATTTGATACTTCCTTCATAAGTTTGCATAGACACTGAATTAAAACGAGGTTAATTAACATTCTCACAAAAATCTAACTTGTAATGATAAAGTATTGAAGTAAACACGATACTAGAAATAAACATGAATACTTATCTTTTGTTTTTGTGTGGGGAGGCCCCACATACTCCACCATTTGCTATCTTTCTTCAAATCAACTATCTTCAACTTAAAGTGCATAATCCTTAATTTCTGCTAAATCTTTCTTTGAGGGAGGAGATTCCTCTTCCTCTGCCACATGTGCTTGATTCTTTTTTTTCCCTTTTCCTTGAGGACAATCATAGGAAAAGTGTCCCAACTTTTGACAGTTGTAGCATCTGATCTTTGAAACATCTTTCTTCTTGTTTGGAACTCTTATAGAGTTAGCTTCTTTATTGTTCCTTCTGAAGGAACTTCTTTTGTTCTTTTGAACTGTAAGAGCTTCCTCTTTGTCAACAATTAATCTCTTCTGTTGGTCTGGAAGTCTAGATTCTTCATGTGTGTAATCTGCCCATAACTTATCAAACTTGGGTAACTTGCTTCTTGCACACACTTCTTGTACAAAAGGAATCCAAAATGTTGGAAACCCATTTAGGGTTGTGGTTACAAGCTCCTTGTCACTAATGACATCTCCAATAGCTGCAAGTTGATCTCTGATTTGAGAAACTCTCATAAGGTAGGATGTGATAGATTCTGAGTTTTCCATCTTCATATTACGAAGCTGATTTCTTAAGGTAAGATTCTGGCTGATGTCTTTGCTTTCATATAACCTGCTGAGTGCTTCATACATTTGCCTTGCTGTATGTAGTTTGGATATATGAGGGATCAAGTGATCCTTTACTGAATCTGACATGATTCTCTTTGCTTTATTTTCATTCTTCTTATGCTTGGTCTTTTGCTCTGCTTTATCTGGTTCTGATACAACTACTTTAACATGTTCTAGGAGATCATTCTCGTCTAGAATCCTCTGCAACCTATGCTTCCAATATCTGAAGTTTCTAGATCCTTCCAGCATGTCTTCTACCCTCATGTTGGTAGCCATTGTTTCTTGCAGTAGAAACCCTATCCCTTCGGGCTATAGAAATAATAAAAAATCAAATTTCTTGGATTTGAAAACTGAACTCACCAAAAGATGCGCTGGATTGAGGCGAGTATGATGGTACAGTCAGATTTCTGAAAATCCAAATTTTACCTCTTCAAACTTGATTTGCGTATTTCTGGACTGATGCTTCTGGTTTTTTGGTACTTCAGGTACTCTGGTTTTTTGGTACTTTGTGAAAACTAGGGTTTCACTTTTCGGGAGATCTAGCCACTGAAAATGTGCATTGAATATGCCAAAATGTTCCTTGAGGTAGGGAACACCTTTCTAGATGGATTTGGGGCTGAAAACCGTCTTCAATAAAAATCCCTAATTTTCATGTACAATAGCAGTGATGTTTTTCTTTTTCCCATGAAAGATGCTCTCTTCAGCTTAGTTCTGATTCCATGTTAAAGTTTCTGCTATTATTAGGTTACTTTCAATTTACTAGATAACAATAGCATAGACATGATTACTGAGAGAAACACAATCACAAGAGTACAGAAGCATTTATCCTGGGAAACCCTTAAGGGGAAGAAAACCCAACAAAACTTCCTTAATATAGATAGCCAATACAATGCCAAGATAATGAACCAGACAACAGATAATATCCAACACTGAGCAACACGCCTCTCTCTCTTCCTTCTTCCGGCAATGGACAACTGCAACTTCCTTCAAAACTTGCGCACTAGATGAGTGAGTTGAGTGTGTGTTTAAATGAGGGATTGGCCTCTCTTATTTATACAATTCTGGCACGTGTGGAAGTGTCTCTTCACTGGCAGGGCCTACTTCTTCTTCTGGGTGGTTATAACCACCTTTAATATATTCTGGGGCCGACTTCTTATTTAGCCTATTACAATTAGGGTTTGACCAATCCGCAAAAGGGGATTTGGTCATTTACAATACCCGACATGATCAATCCACAAAAGGGGATTTGGTCATTTACAATACCCGACATGATCAATCCACAAAAGGGGATTGATCTAATCAATAATAAATATATTTTATCTTTATCCACAAAAGGGGATAAGAATATTCTTTGCAGTTACACAATATTTTAACATAAATTCTTTCTCGCAACCTAAGTAGGTTCGATTCGTGCATTTATATGTTTCAGATCTGTTAATGTCTCTTGCACAAGAACATGAATGAGTTCTGACTGCTCTATGGATCCTCTTTAGTCTTTTCCCTACCCTTCCCTATCTATCTGTCTCAACATCACTTCGGGTGAGATTTCTTCTCTTTGGAGGAGATGAAAATGCCAGTGCTCTAGACTACATGGTACCTTTTGTTGGTAACCTGAGAAGGACCTTGGTCTGATCAAATTCACGCCAACAAAATGGTTTCATTTTTGGGACCCGTGTTAAAAGGGAACCAGTAGGGAGAATGCTACCGTCGATCCATAGATCTGGCATTGATCAATGGTGGGAAAGGAACTGTGACGTCTTCATATGGAAAGAAGTGGAACTCAGGAGAAAATTAATGGAAAACACTCACGAAACAATCTTTTACTCAGAAAGATTGAGCGACAAGTATGAGATTTTCTAGGTTAAATTCCCAGAAGAATTTTTTTCATTGGATAAAGAGGCTCCAAGAAGCTCAAGAGTTCCAGGGACGGGCCAAGAATATCTGTGCATGGGATACCGAAAAGTTAGCAACACTCTAGAGGTTGGATTGCCTAGTTACATGAGCTATGGATTTCTGGGTAAGCAAAATGCTAGAGGGATACATAATCGAATTTGCAGCTGAGAACCACCAATATTTTTTGTGGGCAGAGGAAATTTTCAAGAAAGGCACAAGGGGAAGACTGTTGAGAGAAATCCCCCCGTGGATTAAGGTTTTCTTGATGGAGGAAGAGATGTTTATTATGCCCCTGACCGAGATGGCAGCGTAAACACCCTCACTTGGGGTAGGGAGAGACGGGGTGAGAGTCATGGCATGAGAGAGGGGAAGGGTTCTTTGAAAAATGGGGGGGAAACAACAAGAAATGGACTCAAGAGATGAGAAATATTTGAAGAGAGCCTCCATAGTTGAGAAGTGGCGGCGCGACAAGATCAAGAAATCCGCAATACAGTCTAAAAAGTTGAGGAAAGAAGGAGGATCAGGAGAAGTAGAGGAAAGACAGATGGAAGAAATGCAGAAGATGAGAAGACAGGAACGATTGGCTAGTCAAAGATTAAATGAGAGAGAAGTGAGGAGAGAAAGAAGTCCCCAGTAAGTGGGACGAGAAGGAGAAAGTATAGATGTAAGGGAGGAGGAAGCCAACATGAATCTTGGAGGAGAAAGAGAAGATTCAACCCCAATAACATGAGAGATCAGGAATTCGACCAAAGAGATCATCCCAGTGGAAGCTAACGAGACCCCCCAGATCAAAGAAAACCACCCTGAAGCCAGTGGCACCAGCCCCGAATCACCCATACCCCAAGTGCCTTCTATATGAGCAGTAAGTTCGATACTACCTTCTCATGCTAGTTATGTTCCAATACAAATAGTTAGTCAGTCACAACCAAGAAGTGCGGGTATAGAGAGGATATTGGGATCCCCCGGTAGATCACAAGCATGACTGTTAGGGTTCACATTGATACGAACAACAGGATCAACAATGGCCAACCATGCGGGAGGTTCGATTGCCCGATACCTAGAATTTTTGGGTAAGGGAGATTAAGACATTGAGCAACACTGGTGTTGGACAATTCAATTGCTTAAATTGCTTTCATTTAATTATCAACCAGGGATGCTCATAATCTTGTGATGATGCCAACAAAATATATGCAGGAGTAGGCATCTAACTCTAATCTAAGAAAATTCAATCAAATCCTAACTCTTTCATTCCACTTAATAAGACTTAGTTGTTGTAGGAAAGAAAACACTATCTCCCGTACAAGAGGTCCTCTCATGATGTTTCACAAAACCTATCAACAATCAAGATCATCAAGTAAACACTCATGCATTGAAAATAAATACACTTAAAAGGATTAAAAGGCTTAGTTGTTGTAGGCATGAAAACAATAGCTCCCTTACAAGAGGTCTTCTCGTAATGTTTCAAATAACCTATCAACAATCAAGATCATCAAATAATTCTAATAAAAACAATAAAGCATATAAACCTATTCAAAGC
>ML786869.1:308598-337975 GCA_009831015.1 Picea engelmannii | reverse complement strand
TTTGAAGTTGTATGAGCCTCCATTGATTGATGATCAAGGAGAGCATGTTCAGATTCCTTCCATAGATGATTTTTCGCTAGAGTATCTAACAGAACTGCAGGAAGACACCATACTTGACAGGAGGATGCGAACTTCGAAGCGAGAAAATGTGGAGTATTTGCGAGTTGGTCTTAAGGGGACGAATCCAAGCAAGACCAAGTGGATTGAGGTTGGAAGGGTGAGGGAACTATACCCTCATCTTCACATAGATTGAGATAGTCTTTTGGAGGTCCAAAAGCTTCCCAATGGGGAGGTGTGATCAGGGGATCAAATTTTGCTCAATTTTCAAAGTGCTTGAAATGCGACGAAAACAGTTCCATTGCGTCCGTCTCGTCTTCCTGATTCCGGCGGTATATTTACTTTCGCAAACAGAGTCCGTATGAAGGAGTTATCGCGATCTGTCCGCCAAGCCAAACAGGCAAAATTTTGGAAGCTGACTGTACAGTCCGTACGACCACGTGGCAGGGCCGTACCATCATGATGACGTGGCAGAGGGAAGACGTGGTGCATTTGTATTGGTTGTGGTTGTCCAATCGGGTGTTGACATGTGTCCGTTTTGGGCGAATAATGTGAGGACACGTGGCCCAACCCGAGGGCGCCACGTGTCACTCATTCATTGGACATTATGTTTATATGTAAAATTGTTTTGGGAGTCCACGGGGTTCGACCCCTGGACCTCCCATAGCCCAAGCTTTGTAAAGCCTCCGCTAACCACTATGCCGCCCATTGTTCCTTGTCATATGGGTTGGCGCCTTTATATTTATGTTTGAAGGTTGTATTGTTTTGAAAAGGGGGCGGGCCGGGGCTTAGCCCCGACCCATATTGCATACCATACAAAACATATGTTATAACCATATGTTATATATAACATATCTGTGCGGTGTATTAAAACAAAGTTTATGCATTGTATTATGTTGCAATGTATTGCAAATACATTGCATTATTATAAACCATGTATTAAAAACGCGCGCGGGGTTTGAACTATACCAAAGTTTAAATGTGCGCGTATGTAATCCGTTTTGATCGGTGGTTTAACCGCGGGGGGGTTACACGGAAGTTATACAACGACTAACCACCGTTTTGCTCAACCTTTGGTTGCATGAGCCACATGACCGAGTGCCGAGGCGGTTAGGGGCTGGAGGCGCCTTAACCGTCCTACGGTTTGCACCGTTGGCGCGGTTGCACCCAGTGCCAAGTTTTTATGCTTAAATGAGCGTGTGAGCCAGGTTTGAAACACAAGGGTGCGATTTGTAGAACCAGAGACAACAAAGTTGAAGAGGGAGACTTCAAGGAGGCTATCTTCTTCATTTTTCGACCGTTTCAGGTGCCGAAAGAGCCCAGACAAGGGTTTTGGGACGCTGTGGAGCCATTGAAGCAATCAGTTTGTCATTTTGAGCACTATAAGGCATGTTTTTGAGCACTTTGAGAAATTTAATAATAATGATCCATTGGAAGCTGGACCAGGAGATGTAGCTTGGAGTGGGGTGAACTCTTTTATCAAGTTGTTGTGTTTATGTGCTGATGTTCAATGTTTTATGCTGATATCTATATGTGTTTTTACATAAGTAATCCTTAATTATGTGTTGCAAATTGATCCGGTTTCTTTAAACAAATAACATTTCACTTGCAATAATTATTCAAGTTTTTCAAGTCTTCTTCATTTTTAGATCAATATCACTAGAGGAAGAATGTGAAAACCATACAAGAGAGTTCATATATCAAATAACCCCAAATATTCATGACAAGGATGAAAAACCTCCTTCGAATCCCAAGGAAAGGAAAGCAGTCAATGAAGCAAGAACGGTGGTTGAATCACCAACCACCCCCATGAATGGAAACATGGGCTGTCAGCCTGAAGTACTGCAGGGACCTGCAGACCTGAGTTTCCTTTTGACAGAAGGAACAGGATAGGTCGGCGAAACCGTCCAAGGTAAGAGGGACACATGAGAGAGGAGACACGAGACACCCGACACCAGACGAGGAGGGCGGAAGCTCGCAAGGGAGAGGTGTGAAGCTCTCTAGCGGATCATGAACAGAACGCTGCGAGCTTGATGCCGAAGAGCATCTGAGAAACCTCACCAAGGCCATAAACGAGTGAGAAAGCTTCGAGTTGCAGAAAACAAGACCCGAATAGAAACTAAAACAGAGAGAGAAACCTCGAGAAGAGTGAGAGTTCCCTGGTGATATCATGGCTTGGCACGGGGGTGGCCAAAGTGCTAATATTGAATGCCTCTGAGCCTATGGTCGGGTGGAAGGATGAACAACCACAATCAGTTGGTTGGCGGCAACTTGTAATAGATAAGTGATTTCTTACTCTGTGTAATTTAGCTATAACTGGGCATGAATTTGGTTATACGGTGTATGTTTCAGGAATTGTGCTTGATTTCTGAATGGATATACTGTGTCTCTTTCCTTACTGCTTGGTTGTATAATTAGGCCAGTAAGAGATTATATGGATAGGACATGATTGGTACTCGTAAATACTTGTGTCCTGGGGCGGCTTGAGTTAGATCCAGAACTGTGAGTTCGTCGACCTTAGGCATAGTCTCATGTACACATGCCAACCTTCCTAGTTGTTTAGAGTCCCTTGGAGGACGAATTTTGCTAAGCTCAGAAGAGGTAGTGTAGTCATGCATAGGATCCCTGCGAGGCAAGTAGAGATCGAGACTCACTCAAGTCCTAGGCTTGACGAATGTGTGCAATGGGTGCGCGGAAGACTCTTCTAAGAGTCAAGCCTAGGAGAAAGAGAACAAAGCTCTTAATTCCTTCATAGTTGAGAAAGATCAGGAGGGACAACACTTTTCGTAAAGTGCTAGCGAGACCCAATAGCTGACTTGCAGTAGAAGATCGAAAGCTGAGACCTTTGAAGCATCAAAACCTTCTGAAATTGGGAAGAAAGCGTGAGCTCGGGGAGGAGCTACAACTACCGTCAGATCTCGCGTGGATAGCCAATAGCCATCGAATCTAGGAGAAGATGCACAAGGTTTAACCCTCGCACACGCAAAGGTGAGGACTCATCAAAGTCCCGAAAAGATCAGGATCGTCCATTTAAGAGGACATGTGGTAGAGGTCCGAACCCATCGGGGCTTTGGATACCGAAAGATTGAAGGACTAGAATCGTGGAGTCACTACACCGCAAACTCCTGGTTCGTGAAATCCCGATACAGGAGAGGAGCCACCGGATTTTGGTATTTCGGTTATTCGGAGTTCGGGACGTAGAGGAGGCTGTGGTATTGGTACCGAGAGTTTCAAACTCCCGATACGTGAAACAACAAAAGCATCGAGACCGTCCATTTCAGAGGACACTTAGCAGAGATCCGAACCCATTGGGGTTTCCGATATCGGGGGGGTTGAAGGACCAAGAGTTTGGTCGCGGTGGAATCGCGAAATCATGAATTCCGAAACCCTGAAAGGCTGTGGGCCGTCAATCCAGTTGGATCATGGCCATTGGTTCAAGAGGGACATGGACCATTGATCTCTCAGTAGAGATATTTCGGTATTTCGGCTACCGGGGTTATAAAGAGTAAGAGAGTTGGGACTCTTGATCCATGAAATCCCGAAAAGATCCAAACTGTCGGATCAAGGGAGGCTTACAACCGTTGATCTCCCTTTGGAAGGGAACTTTGGAGATTTCAAAGTTTCGGGGATTTGAAAGGGAGAGGAAGAGACATTGCATCGCGATTCCTCGAATCGTGAAAAGCCGGTAAGTGCTTTGTCGATCAAGCGCGTGGTCATGGAACAGGGTCACGTGGACAAGACCCAAGCGGGGAGCTTGTCACTCGCTAGCCCTTTCGGGGTTCGAAATTTCGGCATTTCGGGGTTTGAAGAGTCGAAGAACTCGACTCCCTTGCATTTCAAACTCCCGATTTCCGAAGTCCCGAAATGCGAAAGGTGCCTCTTGGCTTAGCCCGGGGTCACAACCGAAGGACACATGGAAGTGAATCCTACACTTGGTGCATGAATTTTACACGATGGATTTTTGACGAAAGAACCAGTGATTTGGTTTGGTGAAGGTCCCGATTGGAAGACCTAGCCTACGCTAGAACCTTGTAGGAATTCAGAAACTCTATCCCTCAATGATGAAGAAGAAAGAAAAAGATGAAAAATCTTAGTTCCCGTAGTGGGTGTGTTACAAGTAAGTAGTTGGAGAGAATAGATGTGGTGTGATTGGTTATGGTACAGTTTGGATAGTGAAAGACAAAAGTGGATGTGACTGAAGGTTGCAGAGGATCTAAGTTATTCATAGAGAGAAAACCCTAATTATTCAGAAGGCATACGCAGGCTGTAGTACAGACAGGCCACGTACATACAGAAGTTGTACTACTAGTAGGGCAGGTACATATGCATGCTGCACTACTGACAGGTCACGTACCTATTGAAAGAATGATATATGTTGAGGATTGATTCCTCTTCTCAGTTGGTGCTGAGTTGTGTAAGCCGAGTCTTGCATTATAGCGCTGGTGCTCTTGTGCATTTGCAATTCTATTCAGTTGTTGTTGATAACCCAAGGATTGTAGTCCGTAATAAAAAGAAATTTTTACATACATATTGTGTTCTTTGTGTTCCTTGTGGTGATGACTTATTGATGATATATGTTGCTGATATATGTTCACATTTAACTGGTTATAAATGACAGTAATAAGTGATGAGTAAATGGTGATTGCTAACTAAGACTTTTTATGAAGGGAAGTTTGAAAAAGAGCCCTACACTGATTCACCCCCCCTCTTAGTGTGGTTGGTGTGTCCAACAGTGTGTTGGTCGATCACCCGACCGATTGTATCTAGATGTAGGTTGACCTCTCGACCGAATGAACCCAAAAGATGTATGATGAACCATTGATGCTTGATGTTCCAACACTTACCCTTGGTTGAGTACTCTCAAGGCATTTGGCTACTTAGAAATTGACCTATTTAACATATATTGAGGTGTGTAGTTGGAAGGATTGTGATACCCCCCTTGGTCTCTATGATCCTACCTAAAGTGAAGGGGAAATTGTGCTAAGGTGATAGTGGTGCATTTCCCATATTGTGTTATCCCCATAGCATTCCCTGTATCATGCTATCCCCATAGCATTCTCCCAAGGGATGCTAGTTTGGGCGGTAATACTACCAAGTACAAGCAAATATGGGTAAGAAATGGAGAGGCAAAGACTTTGATGTGGATATTCTCTCCTTCATCTAGGGTTATCAGTTGGGACAATATTATGAGAAAATGGATTTCTCCTCTACTATGTAAGCATTTTAAAAACGATGTAGTAAGCATACACTTGTATTTGTTAAGGATATTGTGCATGTGTTGAATATGATTTTGTTATGATGAATGTGATATCTATAGTGATTGAAAATGATTAGATGAAGACATGTTGCTAATCATGCTCATGTATGATGGTTGGATGTTGATGTTTGCATGGACAAATTTTTCATGAGAATTTCTCATGTATAACAATTCTACACGAGAGCTTCTTGTGAAACAACACATCCAATCAACAAATAACTATACTATATAAGGCATCCCATGACTATTTTATAAACAAAAACTTGGTACACAAACTATTAGTCTAGAAATTGGCCTCATATGCATAGAGACATTTGAGACATGGTGATGACTTGTTAATTATGCAACACTTGTTTGTGGGGTGAATGCTTGAGAGGATACATGCTAGGAAGGAGGCATGCAAAGCTTCTCTCATGGTGCATTGGTGAATGGAGATAGTCGTCTATGTAATGTATTAAGAAGCACCTTTCATGATGCTTGGTGTATGTGGCGGCTTGCTTTGTAATGATTTTCATTGATATTAGGCCCATTTTTGTTTATTTTGTGATGGGTGTTTATATTATGGTTCTCATTATACATTCTTTATACTATTCTTGTGATCATATTTTTCTATGAGATTTGTGTATAGCAAATGTTAGCGACAATGTTAAATAATTAAATAACGTATTGAATAAATTTAATTGTTATGTTACGTACTTAAAATTGAAGGAGAATTACGACATATATTTTGCTCAGCTTGTGGTTTTTGAGTACAAATTGAAGATGGAGACGTTGACATTGTAGTTTTTTTTGGCATTCTAAAAGGACATGGAATGAGTTGAGTTTTGAGGGGCATTGACATTGGAATCATTTGAAAATGGAGGAGCATCTCTCATGGTGCATGGAAATAACTTGATTTTGTGTTTATGATAATGTAAAATCACTCCACATGCTCGTATGGAAGTGGTTTGTTCTCTTATAGAAATTTTGTTTATATAGTTATTTTTATTACTTATTATTATGTGGATATTATTTTATTTCAAGGTGGACATTCAAGTAATTGCTTGGCATTTCATTGGAACCACCACTACGAAGATACCACCCAAATTACCCACCCAAGTTGTCATTGAATAATGCATATTCAACTTTATCACCCAAATTATCCACCCAAGTTGTCACTGAATAATGCATATTCAACTTTCTCATGTTTTTATATTTTTTTACTTGAACAATAAACTAAATGGTAATTTGGGTGGTAAAGTGACATTTTTTTATTTACAATAGGAGAAACTTCCAGAGTTGCTATCATAAAAATGTCCATAATGTTTCTGTAACCAAAGAAACAACCATAAATGCAACCATATATATCCATAATAATTGACATATATATCCATAATAATTGACATGATAGAAATGCCCAAAGAAATGCCATAGTGACATTATGGAAACATCCATAAACGAGTTTGCATAAACGTCTATGATTGAGATTGCTTTAACATTGTTAGTAACGTTTTCTATAACATCAATGAGAATGTATGCTATAATGCCTACTACATTTTATTCATAGGATCACAATTACAAAAGTATCAACATCCAAACTAAATAATATTATGAGTCTGAATTTCCACTATTAATTCCTAAATAACTTTTCTTGTGTTTACTCAATATCAAATGTGGCAAAAATATAGTGTTATACATTTTTGAATAAAAATTAAATGGTAGATGAGAACCCATCATCTACCATAAATTCACAATTGATTATAAATCATTTAAATTTACATAATTAAATAAGATTTGATTTTAAATCATTTTAATTGATTTAATTAACTTAGATTTGAATTTGAACATTTTAATTGATCATAATGAAACTAATATATTTAAGGAAACTAACTACTTGAAAGATAAACATATATAAAATGTAATTTTGCTATATAAATTTCATCAAAATGGAATTAATGAAAATAAACAAGTATCAAAAGTTAACAATGGATTAACTTATGAAAACAAAAATAACACACACACAATAACAAGCTAAGTGAGTTTGCTTATGGGGAAAACTCTATTGTTAAGCATGCTTGAGACATAGTGGTCTTTGGATAGGGTACTACTAGCTTACCTACTCCCTCACATGCTTCTTCCTCATCTTTAATTGGAAGCATGTATAGTCACTTCAATCATGTCCAATCAACCACAAATCCTGCAAAAGTGATCAAGCAATATGGTTTATTCCAATTCGAAGAAGATGTTAATGCTACACCTTGCCATGTATCCTCACCTTTAAATCTAAATCCAACCACCAAACATCTTTTGAAGTTTAAAGATCATTTCCCCAAATTTTCTAGGTAGTGGAACCATCTCTTTCAATGAACACTTAGTTGTATTTTCTAATGCATGTCGTAACATAGGGGCAAATGACAATGATATGTGTATGAAATTATTTCTTAATTCTTTGGAAGGAAAAGCTGCTGCAGATTTTTTTCGAATTACCGCTTAAAGTATTTTCGACTTGGGATGAATTATCTTATTGGTTTAAATATACTTATGGACCGCCTCAAAGTTGAGCGGATTTTTTGAGAGATTAGAACAATATCGTTTATAACAAAGGTGAAACAATCACGTCTTTTAACTTACGTTTCACTAAATTATATAATCAGATCCAAGAAATCATTCAACCACACAATCAAACTACCTTGATGCATTATTACAATGCATTATCATCTTCTTATCATCATATATTATAAGAGAATAATTCTAACAGTCTGGGGTCTGTGCTACAAACTTGTCTAGAGTTTGAAGAACAATTGACAAGAATAAGTCTCCTTGTTGAAGATTACATCAAACAAACTGATATGTCAATTCTATTGCAGCTTGCACATGATATGAGTAACATAATGATTTATTTTGAGAGAAAGGGTGTTACTTCTACTTTTGTAGAAACCTCCACATAGGATGCCTTGAGAATTCAAACACAAATTTTTCAACCTAAATCAATACTCTCAAGAGGTTGGTGTGACTTCTGTGAGGAAAATCATGATAAGAACACTTGTGAGATTATAAAGAACGCAAGAGAACACATCTTTGGAAAAAGATCCGATACCAAATTGCAGCCTTGGATTGGGCTCCTAAAGAATATGTAATCATGGAACAAAATTACCGACTTAACGAGAACTGTGACCTCAAAACGAGAACGGTGGCCCAAAAAACCCATATTTTTGCATAAAAACATGAAAATCAACTCCCAAATCAAAAAATGGTGCTACCAACAACACCATTTTTTCAAACGGGATCAAAGCTACACCATTTTTCAAGCATGGACTTCAAAACTCATACAGTAGCTGAGAAAAACTTTAAAATCAACACCTAAATAAAAAAAAATTATGTTATATAAAGAAAAATGTTTATTTCAAAACACTAAAATTATAGATAATTTGAAATCGTATTTCTACTAGTTGGTACCATTAAAACCAAAACCTTAAAATCAACCATAAAATTGAAAAGTACTGCTACTAGTAACACCCATTCTAAAATTGGGGTATTAAAATGACACATTTTTTTAAAGTGGTAAAATAAATCATCATTACTGTAAACAAAATCATAAAATCAACCCTTAAATGCTTACTTTTTAAATCTTATTTATGACTCCAAGCACAAGATAATACATAATTCCATAAAAATATCACACTATAGTTTAAAAATTCAACATCACTTTTTAATATTTTTTTACTTTTAATAAAAAAAAGTAAATACAAGTTACATTGAATGAAACATCAATTATTTCTTAAAAGTATTGTAATATTGTCCATATTCAAAACACATGAGCTAAGAAATTTTATTATATTCTCCATAATCAAACCATATAATTCATAAAACATAGAAATGATTCATAACTTCATGTAAGATCATATGTAAGTTCAATGCTCATTTCTAGTTACCCTACAAACATCATATGGATAAAAAATACATAAAAATTTTCGTACACTTATTCAAATTGACTCATGGATTTTGGAATACCATCAAAGTCTACATTGTCTTCAGATGAATGATTGGATGGAGATGTAGATGATCTATACTATTCTCTGTTGTCGATGAATGCACCATCCGAGTCTACATGCATGCTCAACATTTCATATGTCAAAATCCTTTTAGATCTATGACTAGGTTCAAAAGACTCCCATCTTGCAGTTATTTCTTGTGGCAACAACCTCTTGATAATCTTTGTTGTCTTGGAGCAAAGAGTTCCTCTATTTTTCAAATTGAAGTCTTAAACTAGTATGCCAACATCCTTTAATTTTAAGAAGTTAGTGTGATGACAAGTTGTATTTTGACCCTTTCTTTTTCTCTTTCTACTGACATCTTTCTCAACCACCATCTCTGGCTTGTACACACCATTGAATGGGTGTGTACCTGTTGCATACCAATGCACTTCAATTACAATAACATCTTCATTTTATTTGTCAATCTTTATAACCTTTGCAATCCAGAATGGATAACCATGTGGATATTTAGTCACTAAGACTACAATCATGCTACCCTCCTTAATATCATGTATTGAACCCTTGTAAAGGTCTTCCATGGATTCACGTTGTGCACGTGACCTTCGAGAACCAATATGCATTTCTCTTTCCTCTGTTTGTGTAAACTCAATAACACCTTGAGATTCTTGTTGTTCAACAATGTTTCTTTCTTCGGATTCATTTGACATATTTTGTGGCCAATGAAATGGAGTCTTCAAAAATGTATCTTCATTTGTTGAGCTTGAAATTATGTCATTTTGACCATTGAAAAAATACTCCCACCAAACAGAATCAACAACATCAAAGTACTCATATGTATCTTTAATGGACTTTTTTATTTATTCCAGGCATTTAGAATAATCTACATATTATTACGCCTTTATGCATTATGTATTTCAACAATTGATTGTAATAACAATAACTTTGATGCAAATATTGGACGATCTGGAATGAAGTTAAAAAATGCTAAACCTGATGAAGGCCCCATTCCGCAATAGTTGAATACTGCTTTTCCCATATAAGTGTTTTCCTATCAACTTTTTTGAAACAAAATTGATGTTGGAAGCTAATGTCATAAAGCTGCTCAATACATTTTTCTTCATGATGCGATCCTATTGGGGCTCAGAAATGTCCTATTCTCATCCACCTTTCCCTTCATCATTCTTCACATTTCATCGCCCCATTAACCTTTCACGATATCATTTCCATAAATATACTTGGGTTTCACCTTATTGTTCTCCACTTTATTCATTTTAGTATTTAAAAGGAATTTGTGATTAAATGTTAGAAAATCAACATGTTTTCATATATATATCTCAAACATGTGTGAGCTTTGTAATGTGTAGGAATATATGAAGGATTAATTCAAAGGACTTCTCGAATACTTCCTCCACCATTTCAATATTTGAGGAGATAATTCAATCCCATTCCAAGGAAAAGATCATCGAGATTTGGTTGGAATATCTTATCTAAGATATATGAGAGATATGTGTGAGGATTTAAAGGGATTATATTTTGTAATAATGGAAAATAGGTTGAGAGAATAGTGGATCTGTAATAATGAGATGGTTATCTTATCTTCAAGTCTCTCATGTATAAAAGAGAGTGCTCTCTCTTCATGAGAATTGAATTAGGATGTGATTAGAATCAGAGTAGTCATTAGGATCCAAAAGAGAAAGGGATTCTTAGCTTTGATTCATATTCTTTCATTGTCATGCTTTCATGCTTTCATGATTGTCATTTGATTATTGTTATGTAATTCAAGATAGCTTTATTGTGTGAGATCACATATATTATTTGTCGTTAACTCTTCACATGTTGTATTTCTTTCCTTTATGCAATTTCCTGCTTTCCTAGATTATTGTTTCCTGTTTTCCTAGATTAGTTTCATTTCAACAATTTAGATTAGATTACTTCTACTTCAGTCCTGCATATATAGTGTGTGTGCTTTGTAAGCCTACAAACCTCGAATTGACAAATTAAATGGTTGGGCAAATACTACAATGGAATTAAACGACAATATTTCCTTTTAACATTTTGGCGCCATTGCCGGGGAAGCACAATGGATTGAGGTATTAGTTTCTTTTTTATTTCAATTCATGCAAGTGTGATTAGACATGATCCTAACTCCGAGGTGACATACGGGTAAGGACATGTAGGGTAGTGTAAATTTCAATTCATGCAAGTCTGGTAGTTTAAATTTCTTTTTCATGCAAGTGTGATTAAACATGCTCTTAACTCTGAGGTGACATATGGGTAAGGACATGTAGGGTAGTTTAAATTTCAATTTCTGCAAGTTAGTGTAAATTTCAATTTCCACGAGATTAGTTTAAATTTTTGCAAGTGTGATCTACATGTGTTGGTTCTAGGGGTCTTAACAGCTACTTGAATGGAGACTACTCATGTTCTCCCTGACCAACTATTAGGAACGTTTTAATTTCCGCAACTGTGAAGAGTAATTTTTTTTTTTTCATGTTGTTTTAGCGAGAGTGTTTTTTAAAGTTTTTCATTTTGATTTGGGTGTTGTAAGAATCATTCTTTTTAACATGATTTAACAATGAGTGTCAGCTTGGAACTACTCACTCAGATCCTGGAAGATGTGGAGATCTCCTCTTCCTTGGAAGGGGAGATCTTGACAAGGATTAAAGATTCAAATACTCCTCCAAAAACAATTGAAGATTCAACACCTGAAGAATCCTGCATATCCGATGACGAAAAATCATTCGAACAGGAAATCGAGGAAGACAAAGAGGAGTTACAACATGATTTGAGTAAGAAAAATCGCGCCTACAAAATCCTTATTGAACAATGGTTACAGGTAACTACCCAATTAGATCAGTCTTTTTGTTTTTACTTAGTTAGTTTTCTGTTACAGTGACTAGATTCATTCACTCTCGTATATTTTCACTTTTCATTCAAGAAATTGCCACATAACATATTGTTGTTAATGCTATGTGAGTGGCTACATTGGCTCTTTGATTATACGTAACTAATGTCTCATTTCTAATTAGTGTAGTGTAGGTAGGGTTTTATTTTTGAATTTTTTTATCTTTGCTAGAATAAGTATGCTCTCCTCCGCGCTTTGAGCGATCGCGAGGATTAGAAAATGGGGATGATTTTAATTTTAGGAATGAATTTTCTTTTGCGTCCATCCTTTGACCTGCAATTAAACACAAATATAGGTGAATAAAAATAAAACCAATTTTTCTATGCTAGAACAACGCAAATTTTACATGTTGTTACAGCATGCTGAAATAGTGAAAATTTTACATGCTGTTACAGCATGCTGAAACAATGAAATTTTTACATGCTGTTATAGCATGCTGAAACAACAAAATTTTGTATGCTGAAACAGTGAAATTTTTATATGCTGTTACAGTGGTTGAATTTTGCCTAGAATCGATTGAACTACATTTTTAAAATTTTGGTTTGGTTCATCTTTCCGATTGAATGACAACAATATTGTTTGAATGATACACCTGCAAAATATTTAAATATTTCCAAGCCTCTTGTCTACGACCTTATTTCTATCTCGGTCTTTCACATATTTATCCACCTGCTAGAGAACTTTTACCTGGAGTAAAACCCTGCAAACAAACAAAATATCATGAATTTTAAATGCACAGAAACCACCGCATAAGCTTGATCGAACAACTAAACAACATCAACAATTTGCAATTCCACGAGAGCCTAAATCCAAATCTGTTATATCAAGCCAAATATTTTCCATCTCTCACGTAAGGGGTGGAGCCCCCGCAGTCATGAGATTCAATGCATGATTAACTACCTCTACCTCTGTGCCCAGTAATTGCTTTGACACTGCTTTGTGGATGGGGTAAACTGTCGTTTGTCTACATGGTACATGCTTTCATCAAGGTAAGCGCTTTATTGAAACTGGTGGATCGTATATTTGGTTAAATCCAACCACGGATAGTGCAGAAACTTCGACCTTTGATGCTGGTAATGACTAGTGATTGCATGGAATGATGTTTATGATGCACAGTGGTTGCATGGCAGATCTGAACGGGATAAAGGCTCACGCTTCAACGACTTTGCTCGCTAAAGGAATGGGCGGGTAAGTGCATGTTGAGAGAGGTAAGCTGATCCATTTTTTTATATTCTTTCTGACCTGTATGATTGTAAAGATTTATCTCCTCGTATCTTCGATACGTTCAACTAAACAAAGCGATTTTTTTGCTGGAGGTTGCAAAGACTAAATCCCATTTACGTTTGATTTTGTCTCAATTTGATTTACAATAATCATCTTGCTGATCCATTTCTTCCATATTTAATCCACTACGATTCTTGAAGAATGAGATAAAACTATAATTGTAACTGTCCCATATATATTTGGTCATTAGTGTTTATTCAAGCAACCCGCGTCTCTAGTTCCATGCCAGTACATCTGGGTTTTAACGATGGGATAATTACAGTTGTCATTCTAACTTTGATTGGTGTTATCTATGAAAAATTATCTGGCAGTTTGTTCTTCTGGCAATCAACGATGATTTTCATTTATTGTGTTGGTGATATTCGGTTTGCTGCACTCCCAAAAATAGAAACGATATGCTACCCGTAAATATCGATTGTGTTTCTAACAAAATACGAAGATTTTTCGATCGGCAAGGGAGGTAACTGGTTTTATTCCATATCGGTCGACACTAGACAAGTTCACCTCTCAATCCCGATTGATCTGGTGATATTTCGATCTATATTACGTGTCCAGTTGGAGTTCAATTCACCAATTTGATATTTTGATCTATATTGATTATGTGTCCAGCTGGAGTTCAATTCACTGATTTAAAAACCATTTTTTGGATGACTATTATCCCTGATTACCGGGAGTTTGTGCTTGCCATCTATTTTTTTTTTTTTTTTTTTTNTCTTATCATTAATGCTCAGGCTACAATTTGGCATTTAAAATCATCGCTCAAATGCCAAGGTTCGATTTTCCTTTTCTTTAATTCCCAACCCAAGGTTTCTCTATTGCGTAAACAAGATTCCTCCCTCCCATTCAAATTTGAATAGGGATTTCAGAGGCCTCCTCGTAGGGGGATTGGGGTTAGGAATAGGATTGGCATTCGCAGCATCTGCCCTGGTTTTCCGGGATCTCATGCCTCTAATACACCGTCTCTTTGATGATGGGCACCAAAGACAATGACCTCGTTCTGTTCAATTCCAAGTCACGGTTATATGCTACAAGCTATGGCTGCATCTATGCATAATTTCTTAATAAATGCATCTACAAACTGAGCATCGGAGAAGGCAACTGGTTTCTTTACGAGACTTCACTATCGGGGAAGTAGATTCCATATTCCATCTGTATTTACATCGATGTACCTTATCCTTGATCACTGATTCAATTATTTAATCCGTTATATTAACAAATTAATCATCTCAGGATGTGTACAATCATGGAAGGGTTGCAGTTTCAATTATTGCAATCTACACTCAACTTATATCCACTCATTTGTTGGTCATATGAATGTTGGATCTAGCACAGACTTCATCACAATGAACAAAGATTTAAATTCATCCTTCGAAGCTACCTCAAGGAATTTAAATAGAATGCATTACCCATATTTCTTTCTTGTAGTTTTCGCCCTGAGTGCATCAATGCTAGCCAGGAACCCAGAGAGTTGTAGATCATCTAGGCATTCCAATGGCGTGTACTTTAATGGGATCGTACTTTAATCTTAGCATGAGATAAACTTGGGGATTTTGAGCATGCACAGGACTGTTTATGCCAATTATGTAGTAGATAAAACTGATCTGTTGCTTGTTTTTGGTGTTCACTTTGATGATAGAGTGACTGATAAATTGGAGTCCTTTGGAAGTCGTGCTAGCTTAGGTTCTAAGGATCTCTTGTCGACTCAACAGGTGAAGTTTATTTGTAGTACCAAGGACACCGACTTTGAAGAACAATGCCTCCTTAAAAAACACAAACAACATTTATTTCTTTGTTTGTTAACAAATTAAAAAATATATATGTTTTTGTTTTATTATAAAACACAAACAACAAACAAACATAAAAATTGGAAAAATATATAAAAAATTGCAATTGGAAGTTTTAAAAACATTCTTGGAAACAATAATAAATACATGTTTTCATGTTTAACATTCATTTGTTTTCTTAAGTCACATTGGCAGCAATCAATGATGACGAGAATAAATGTGGACAATAGGTATAATTGCATTTATTTTCCATCTCAATTAGCTCACATTTGTACTTATCTCTTTCGTTTTATGTTTTGTGATGCTCTCAAGAAGTTTTGATTGCAGGATTAGTACTAAAGACTGATTGTAGGAACATGACGCTCATTTTCCATGCCACAATGATCTTCAGGAATCACAACATTTTTCAAAAAACATGTTTGCTAGACAACTTGAAGGAGTTGTTACTCATCAGAAACATTTTGTTGTTACACAACAACTTTTTGCGCATCTTGATGTTTGCTGATACACATAAAATTTTTGCGCATCCTGATGTTTGTTGTTACACAACAACCTTTTGTGCACCTTGATGTTTGTTGTTACACAATAACCATGCTAATACACCATGCTGCGATACCCATATTTCAACATTTTTCCAAATTTCATGATGAGACACTATCCTATTTCTCCTTCAAAGTTGATTAATCATCTCGGTGTTGAAGCCGTCTTCCATTGCCTTAACTTTCATGACTTCACACATGCCTATCTTTATGAATTGCATACATCATTTCCTTTATCTTTTTCAGTTCATTTTTGCCTTTCCCATTTTTCCTTCTGAATAAAACAAACCCCCTTTCCATGATTACATTGCCTTGTTTTCCTTGCTCTACTGATCCACACTGCTTGACCGTGAGTTCTTTCCATTTATAGTCCTACCAAATATTTTTGTACAAACTTGCGTTGACTGATGTGGGATTCCTTAAGGTCCACCTTTCAACAAGTCTTTCCCCATCGACCTCAACACCTCATCTGGGATATAGACTAGAGTCCATTTTTGAGTACCTGGAGGCTTGCATGCCTTAATGGCAAGTTCTCTCGATGACAATCATGGGAATACATCAATGTCTCTTGATCGTCAGATCTTACAAGTGGTTCGACATCATCTCATTCATTCGCACTTCACAATATGTACTCGGGTACCTTGGCACTCATTGACATCAATGGTGAGTTGCCTCGCATTGGTTAACGACATTCATCATTGGTTGGTAATCCAATGACTTCTTTTCATGCTCAACATTGACACATTCATTCACATGATTAGAATTGTACCATCAGGTTTCGCAGTGGGTGAATACTATACACTTTTCATGACACTATCAACAGTTACAGCAACATGACTACCGATATTTGAGAGTACTACAGTTCCACTTTCATACTTTCTCTTTTCCATGATTCATTCAGCAATAGTTTTCATCAATGAATAATTTGGAAAATTCCCTAATCCAATTCCCTTTCCTTTTCACTTCTACGACTTATGCCATGTTGCATGAGGACATGCAACAAGTTAAGTTGGGGGGTAGGAGACCTTATTCACTATCATCACTCCATTTTTCCACGACCATCATTCCATTTTTTTTGTCTCATTTACCATTTATGAACATTTCTTTTCCAACGATACTCTGTTGCACTTTACTTCATAGGCACTGATATAAAAAACAAAAGAACGAGCTTTCTTATACTCAGTGATGTTTTCCTTATACAAATTGATAGCATACATTTTCCAGTAAAAATATGGGCAAATTATCATCATAACATCAAGAGAACAAATAACGAAATGAATGTTGTTAACACAAGAATCAACATTCTTTATATTCATGGTTGTCACACAAGAACCAACCATAAGAAAATATCAGTTGTTACTGGAAACTAAAAATATGGGTAAATTATTATCATAACAACAAGAAAACAAGTAACGAAATGAATGTTGTTAACACAAGAACCAACATTCTTTATATTCATGGTTGTCACACAAGGACCAACCATAAGAAAATGTCAGTTGTTACTTATGTAAATCCCATCCTGGGAAACATTTATTATCATCACTCAAAGCCAACATTCAGATGCCAAAATTTATTGAGATGATCCATGCATGGTTGCATGAGGGCATGCAACAAGTTAAGTTGGGGGGTATGTTGGGGGTCAGAAATGTCCTATTCTCATCCAACTCTCCCTTCATCATTCTTCACATTTCATCGCCCCATTAACCTTTCACGATATCATTTCCATAAATATACTTGGGTTTCACCTTATTGTTCTCCACTTTATTCATTTTAGTATTTAAAATGAATTTGTGATTAAATGTTAGAAAATCAACATGTTTTCATATATATCTCAAACATGTGTGATCTTTGTAATGTGTAGGAATATATGAAGGATTAATTCAAAGGACTTCTCGAATACTTCCTCCACCATTTCAATATTTGAGGAGATAATTCAATTCCATTCCAAGGAGAAGATCACGGAGATTTGGTTGGAATATCTTATCTAAGATATATGAGAGATATCTGTGAGGATTTAAAGGGATTATATTTTGTAATAATGGAAAATAGGTTGAGAGAATAGTGGATCTGTAATAATGAGATGGTTATCTTATCTTCAAGGCTCTCATGTATAAAAGAGAGTGCTCTCTCTTCATGAGAATTGAATTAGGATGTGATTAGAATCAGAGTAGTCATTAGGATCCAAAAGAGAAAGGGATTCTTAGCTTTGATTCATATTCTTTCATTGTTATGCTTTCATGATTGTCATTTGATTATTGTTATGTAATTCAAGATATCTTTATTGTGTGAGCTCACATATGTTATTTGTCATTAACTCTTCACATGTTGTATTGCTTTCCTTTATGCAATTTCCTGCTTTCCTAGATTAATGTTTCCTACTTTCCTAGATTAGTTTCATTTCATCAATTTAGATTAGATTACTTCTACTTCAGTCCTGCATATATAGTGCATGTGATTTGTAAGCCTACGAACCTCGGATTGACAAATTAAATGGTTGGGAAAATACTACAACGGAATTAAACGACAATATTTCTGCCTAACAGATCCCTGAATAAATCTTTGTATGTCAACAATTTCTTCTAATATATGAAAAACAACCTTTGGAATGTATGATTTTTTAATACACTCAATCAATGATGGTAGGATTCCAACATTTTCCCTCTTCAATGTTACTGAAAAATGACTGAACATTTGATCAATATGATCATGAGTGTATCCAACAAGAAGGAAACCAACTTTCACCTTTTGAAAGATTCTCAGTTCAACAAGCATGTTTAGATATCCACACACAATTTGATTTTTATTTTCACGACTAATGTTGTCCAACTGTAGATAGAGAACTTGAGGAAGATTTCCATACCAGTGAGTGAGCACATGATGAATTATTGTGATGGTCAAATTTGAATCATTATGAATATTTGGAGCTGTGAAGTAAACCTTTGGACACATTTTTCCATTGAAACCATACAACTAACCAAGTGAAACTGAATAAAATTCTCTTCATGTAATTTTTTTTGTGTACGAACAAAATGTGGTAGAGGTGTTTTCTTCTAGTCCATGCCATCAATTATCATACCTAAATATTTGTTTGGAGCATCATAACACTCCTTCCGATGTTTATACAACTTTTTCCTTTCACTTGATTGTTGATTCCGATGTTCTTGAAGTGATTTGACCATGGAATCTGCACATGACATAACATGAAAATATTGATCATACATTTTCATAGTTGATAACTATCCAATTAAAAAAAAAAAATAGTAAAAACATACCTCTTTTTTCCCCTTCAGATTTATCTCTTCTTGAATTAAGAGTAGCACATATACTACAAATCCCCATTATTGAATTCTTAGAAATACAGACATTGTTGAATTGTTTCTTCCATATTCTTGTAAAATATGCATATGTAATAAAATTACCATTTCCTTCAACACCTTCAACATATCCTTTGTAAAAGTTGTATATTTCCCTCCTTAAGAATTTATTTGGAATATGCATTGTCTCTTTATCTGGAATACACTCTCCATGTTTGGAAAAGAATCCACACATCCATGACAATGTAGTGTTTGTTAATGGCCCACTCTCTTGTCCATGATGTACCTTTGAATAAAATGAAGGATCTTTTTCCAATCTTGTTTGGATTCTTGATAGACGAAGATTACCAATTGAGTGAATCTTTTTGAAATCCTTTATGCAAAGTAAAATATTCCCAATGTGATAATCATATCATATCTTGGTGGATATCATGCACCCCATCAAATATGAAATTTGCATGTTCTTATTTATTGACAAATATGTGTTCCTTTTATTCAAAGCATACATGTATTCCATGCTTTTCAAACAATTATTTTGACAACATTCACTTGAAATCAATTCACTTATGGAAATTGATTTAGTGAGAAATTATTTCCTAGAACTTGTATAACTAGAATGATTTGGATTGATATAAAAGGGTCTAGTCCTGGTCCTAGACACAATGTTTCTTTGCAATGTCTCCACTATTTCATCATCCTCACTAGAAATATTTTCCCAATCAGCAATAAGAATATCAAGAAAAACATTGTCAGGAGACTGAACAAGAGAATGTCGATCACCTTGATTTATTGCAGTTGAATGATTGAGAACATGATCTTCATTCCTAGGTCCATCTCATATTCATTGATAATCTCATTGATGAGAGGAATATCAAACTCACTAGAAATTGTTTTACCATCCTCACTAATGTCATTGAATCTTCCATGAAAAGATTCACTTGAAGGAAAATTATCATCACCCTTAAGACTATCAATGCCATTAAGATCCTCAGTTGGAAAAAAATCCCCATCGTCATCATCATCGATACCTTGAAAATCTTCATTTGGAGGAAAATTATCATCAACATTGGTCCACCATTGACATAATCATATTCACTACTTTCAAAATTCCCACTTGAGGGAAATTCTTCATCATCCTGCTTAGTTCCTTGAAAATCTTCATCAATATCTTCAAAATCCTTACTTGGAGGAAAATCATCATCAACATGGTTGCCTTTATATTCCCTACTTGGGAAAGAGTGTCCACCAATGGCATAATCATCTTCACTACTTTGAAAATCCCCACTTGAGGGAAATTATTCATCATTCTCATTACAGCCTTGAAAATCCTCACTTGGAGGAAAATATTCATCATCCTCATCGGTACCTTGAAAATACTCACTTGGAGGAAAATCATCATCACCAACATTGCTTCCTTTAAATTCCCCACTCGAGAAAGAGTTCCTACCATTTCCATAATCATCATCACTAATTTTAAAATCCCCACTTGGGGGAAATTATTCATCATCCTCATTCGTGCCTTGGAAATCCTCACTTGGAGGAAAATATTTATCAATACCTTCAAAATCCTCACTTGAAGGAAAATCATCACCACCAACATTTATGCCTTTAAATTCCCCACTCGGGAAAGAGTGTCCACCATTGCCATAATCATATTCACTACTTTTAAAATTTCCAATTCAGGGAAATTCTTCATCATATTCATTGGTGCCTTGGAAATCTTCATCAATACCTTGAAAATCCTCACTCGGAGAAAAATTATCATCCCAACCTGATGCAGGAGCATCGCCAATACATCAAGCAAGCCAACGTGGAAGCGGAAGACAGCTGGATAAGCCAGCACAGATTTTGAAATTACCTTGGAAATTGTTGTGCGATCTTAAATGAGTCATTTAAGATGAAGCACACCTATATGTTGTAATGGACCTTGAGTGGATAGCTCTCGTCCTTTAGTAGATAGATGACATTTAATCTAGTTAATGCAAGTAGGTAGAATTGAATTCTTAGATTAGACAGTTTCAGATAGGAGGAGGGAAAACATATATAGACACCCTCATTGTATCATTGTAACATTAGCTAAGCCTAAGAATAGAAGCAAGAAGAGAAAGAACAAGAAAAGAGTTGTGTAAAAGACATCCATGTACAGACATTTGAATTAATAGAAGAAGCTTTGATTCAAATTCATGGTTATGTGTCTGTTCTCTGTGTGTTGATGTTATGCTCATGAATGTTTACTTCCTGTTATGCATTTGCTTTATTGCTGTGTATGTGATTTCATGTTGAGTTTGGAATCTGAAGGGAAGAAGGAATGAGTTTCAATTGTTTCTCTATTTGAGCCAGAGGATTCCTGCAAGGAGTGCAGTCGAATTGTCTGCAAGGAGTGCGTTGACAGAGGGTTCAGGTAGAGAGAGATTTTGTTCTCATTCATCCCAGAAGTGCAGTTGGGCACAAAAGCCGTGCAAGGAGTGTGCAGGATGAGGAAAGTTCAGGGTTGCGAACCTAAGTGAGACAGTGAAGGACTACTGCTGCAGGTGTGCGCAGAGTCGAAGAAACTTCAATACTTAGCCGTGAGTGAAGGTTTTCCGCAAGGAGTGCGAGAAAGGAGTTTCCTTTTAAGAACTTAAATAAGTGGGAAAATATTAGGAAGGATAGGTCTTTGAGTTTGTCGAAAGACAGTGCAATGAGATTGTGCCTTGAAGGTTGGAAAGAGGTGTCGTAGGTTTTGCGAGCAGGCGAACGGTTTTCGTGGACAGGGACATTTAGTCATTCCGCGAGTTTCATTTAAAGAAATAGACGACCGAAATCCTCCGAGGATATTTCATGAAGTTTCGAGGGTCGTTAGATCTTGCGGAGGTGCAAGGAGGTTACGAAGAGAACATCAAAGGGTTTACAAGCTCAGGAGGGGCAGAGCGTTGATCCAAGTCGGTCAGGGTTGTTGGATTCACACGCATATCATGAATCGGGGTTTCGTGATTTGAAGCTCCAAATTATTGCAACAAGAATCGTGATATCACGATACGCGATATCCCGACAGTCAAAGGACAGTGTGTGGGCCACAGCGGAATCGGCGAGTGAAGGACAGGTGGCATAAGTCATCGGGGTTTCACAGCGAGAAGTATCGAGACATTTTCATCAGGATTCACGATCCCATGAACCCCGAAATCCCGATAGAAGGGATGGGAGGTGGAAAATCCAAATCGCACGTGTGCATTGGAGTTTCGGCACATTGGGGTTCGGAGTTTGGAAATTCCATTTGTTGACATCGCGAGTGGAAAAATCACGATAGGAGGAACCCCGATAGCAAGGGAAAAGGTCAACGTTGACTCATGTCGGATTTCAGAAAATCGTGAGGCACGAAACACGCGACCACAGAATTCGTGAAATCGGGAATTTCAATTTCCCGATCATTAAGGGAGATCTTTTGATGAATTGTTGTGGGTAAGGAAAATTCCTGATAGGGAATTAGAAGAACCTCGGTGTTCTTCAGGCCGTGAGAAGAAGAAGATCCTGTGAGAGCAGACGTGCTCCAAGGAGTGCGACTGCGTAAGTCTTATGAGTGTCCAGATAAAAAGAAGGACATTGGAGAAGCTCACATCACCGAGGCGCAGAGGCACGATGTTGAGGTAGAAGACACTGAAGGCGGAAGATTGCTTATGATGCGAAAAGTCCTTTTAACACCTGAAAAAGAGGTGGAAAGTTCAGTCCAAAGGACCAGACTTTTCAGAACAGCTTGCAAGACCAAGGACAGGGTATGCAAGGTCATCATAGATAGTGGTAGCATGGATAATCTCGTATCCACAGAGATGGTAGAGAAGCTGGAGCTGGAGATGATTGATCATCCAAGCCCATACAGAGTTTTGTGGCTACAAAAAGGACACCAGGTAACTGTTACTAAACAATGCTTGGTTGAATTCAAGATAGGAGGACATAATGATAAGATATTATGTGATGCCATTCCTATGGATGTATGTCATTTATTGTTGGGTAGACCATGGAAATATGACAGAAATGTGATTCATGATGGGAGAATGAACACATATACCCTGGAGAAGAATGGGAGAACCCATATGTTGATTCCGATAAAGGATAAGGAGGTGAAGCCGGAAGTAAGTAGCACAATACTTCTCATGAGTGGAAAGGAACTTCTTACATAGGTGAAGAAGAAAGAAGATCCACAATTCTTTGTGGTCAGAAAACCGAGGATTGTTCTGACTAGCACAAGAGTGGATGATTTACCAGATGAGGTTCAGGAACTGCTGGAAGAGTTCGCTGACATCATAGTGGACGAATTACCTCGTTCGTTGCCACTGATGAGGAGTGTGAGTCATCATATAGACCTCATACCAGAGGCCAGTTTGCCGAATAAATCCACGTACAGGCTGACGCCACAAGAGAATGAAGAGGTCAAGAAGCAGGTCCAGGATTTGCTAGACAAAGGATTAGTCAGAGAAAGCTTGAGTCCGTGTGCTGTTGCAACAGTACTCAGTCCAAAGAAAGATGGAGGTTGGAGAATGTGTACTGACTCAAGAGCTATTAATAAGATAACCACCAGGTACAGGTTTCCATTGCCGAGGATGGATGATTTAATGGATTGCCTGAGTGGGGCAAAGTATTTTTCAAAGATTGATTTGAAGAGTGGATATCACCAGATTCACATGAGAGAAGGTGATGAATGGAAGACAACATTCAAGACAAACGAAGGTTTGTATGAATGGCTTGTTATGCCATTTGGCTTGAAAAATGTGCCAAGTACCTTCATGAGGTTGATGAACGAAGTCCTAAGGGAGTTCATCGGGAAGTTTGTCATTGTGTATTTGGATGACATACTGATTTACAGTAAATCAGTAGCAGAGCACTTGAAGCATTTGGATACAGTGATGAAGAAGCTATAGCAGGAGAAGCTATTGATTAATATGAAGAAGTCCTCATTCATGAAGACATAGCTCATTTATCTGGGTTTTGTTATTTCTGCAAATGAATTGAGGATGGATCCAGAAAAAGTGGAGGTAATTAAAAATTGGCCATCACCGAGAAATATTTTTGAGGTGAGAAGTTTTCATGGTTTGGCTAGTTTCTACTAGAAATTCATCAGGAATTTTAGTGGAATTAGCGCAGTGATGATGGATACAGTGAAGAAGCGGAATAAGTCTTTTCACTAGATGACTGAGGCTGAAAAGAGTTTCAATCTGTTGAAGCGGAAGATCACAGAACAACCAGTGTTGGTGTTGCCACATTTCCAAAAGACGTTTTAAGTAAAATGTGACGCAAGTGGGTTTGCCATAGGAGCGGTCTTGAGTCAGGAAGACAGGCCGATAGCATACTTCAACGAGAAGCTAAATGAGGCGAAATTGAAGTACTCCACATATGATAAGGAATTTTTTTCTATCATACAGGCAATGAAGAAGTGGAGGCATTACTTGATCCCGAAGGAATTTGTATTGTACAGTGATAACCATGCCTTACAGTTTGTGAATCAACAAGAGAAGTTGAATTAGAGACATGTAAAATGGGTAGAGTATATGCAGAATTTCACATTTGTGATTAAGCATATTTCGAGTATTGCTAACAAAGTGGCTGATGCTTTGAGCAGGAAGTGTTTGTTGTTGCAGGAGTTCCGAGTCAGAACGTTAGGTTTTGATGATCCCAGGGACATGTACGCAGGTGATGCAGATTTTGCAGAAGCGTATGAAGCAGCTAAGAATCCAGTTCTCAGAGATAGAAGCCCTTGGATAGATTATATGATCCAAGAAGGATTGTTGTTCAGAGGCAATCAACTGTGTATTCCGAAATGCTCCATGAGGGAGAACTTATTGAAAGAGAAACACAGTGGTGGATTAGCAGGACACTTCGGTCATGACAAGACATTTGCAAAGCTGAATGAATCATACTTTTGGCCAGGGATGCGAGCAGAGGTCAAGCGATTTATAGAAAAATGTAGAATTTTCCAGCATTCAAAGGGGAGAAAGCAGAATGCAGGATTTTATCAGCCATTACCCATACCAGAGAGGCCATGGGAGGCGATAAGCATGGATTTTGTATTAGGGTTTCCAAAGACACAAAGAGGTGTTAATTCAATATTTATGGTAGTGGATAGGTTTTCTAAGATGACACACTTCATCCCATGCCAGAAGACCAGCGATGCTACTCACATCGCAAATCTGTTCTTCAAAGAGGTCATTCGACTTCATGGACTACCAAAAAACATAGTTTCGGATAGAGACACTAAATTCATAGGGCATTTTTTGAGGACCTTATGGAAGAAGCTGGTAACTAACTTGGCATTTAGTTTTTCTTATCATCCTCATATGGATGGACAAACGGAAGTGGTCAATAGAAGTCTGGGAGACTTGCTGAGAAGCTTAGTGACAGAGCACCACAGCCAGTGGGATAGTGTATTGCCACAGGCAGAGTTTGCATACAATGACTCAGTAAATTAGAGTACAGGAAAAAGTCCATTTCAGGTTGTCTATGGGATGCAGTCGAGAGGAGTTTCTGAGTTGAGGGATTCAGAACAGACTGCTACTAGTAGCACTAGTGCAGAAGAATTCACTGAGGCAATGAGAGAACTTCATAGCCAGGTGAAGCAACGATTGCTAGATTCAAGCCAGGAGTATAAGCGCAGAGCAGATCAGCATCGGAGACAACTTCAGTTTGAGGTTGGTGATCTGGTTCTAGCACACTTGAGAAAGGAAAGGTTCCCAAGGGGAACATACAATAAGTTGAAGATGAAGAAAATCGGACCTTGCAAGGTCTTGAAGAAGTTTAGGGCAAATGCTTACGAGATTGAATTACCCGATGGGATCAGAATACCTATGATATTCAATGTCGCAGATTTATACCCATACAGGGCTGGAGAAGCAGAAACTAGAACTGAGCAGCCAATGATCCAGTGGATGGAATAGATGCCAGTTGCAGAGAAGCCGCAGATGGAATGCATACTGGACAAGAGAGTGGGTAAGAAAACCAGAAGGAAAGAATACTATGAGTATCTGGTCAAATGGAAGAACCATTCAGTGGAATATGCCAGCTAGGAGACTGAAGTGGAGATACAGAGACATGGACAGACCGTGCAGGAGCTCATGGACAGGAGCCCATGAAATTTTTTCAAGCGAGGGAGTATGATGTAGGAGCATCGCCAATACATCAAGCGAGCCAACGCGGAAGCGGAAGACAGCTGGATAAGCTAGCACAGATTTTGAAATTACCTTGGAAATTGTTGCGCGATCTTAAATGAGTCATTTAAGATGAAGCGCACCTGTATGTTGTAATGGACCTTGAGCGGATAGCTCTCGTCCTTTAGTAGATAGACGACATTTAATCTAGTTAATGCAACTAGGTAGAATTGAATTCTTAGATTAGACAATTTCAGATAGGAGGAGGGAAAACGGATATAGACACCCTCATTGTATCATTGTAACATTAGCTGAGCCTGAGAATAGAAGAAGGAAGAGCAAGAACAAGCAGAGAGCTGTGTAAAAGACATCCATGTACAGACATTTGAATTAATAGAAGAAGCTTTGATTCAAATTCATGGTTATGTGTCTGTTCTCTGTGTGTTGATGTTATTCTCATGAATGTTTACTTCCTGTTATGCATTTGCTTTATTGATGTGTATGTGATTTCATGTTGAGTTTGGAATCTGAAGGGAAGAAGGAATGAGTTTCAACTGTTTCTCTATTTGAGCCAGAGGATTCCTGCAAGGAGTGCAGTCGAAATGTCCGCAAGGAGTGCGTTGACAGAGGGTTCAGGTAGAGAGAGCTTTTGTTCTCATTCATCCCAGAAGTGATGTTGGGCACATAAGCCGTGTAAGGAGTGCGCAGGCTGAGGAAATTTCAGGGTTGCGAACCTGAGCGAGACAGTGAAGGATTGCTGCTACAGGTGTGCACAGAGTCGAAGAAACTTCAATACTTAGTTGTGATTGAAGGTTTGCCGCAAGGAGTGCGAGCAAGGAGTTTCCTTTTAAGAACTTAAAGAAGTGGGAAAAGCTCAGGAAGGATAGGTCTTTGAGTTTGTCGAAAGACAGTGCAGTGAGATTGTGCCTTGAAGGTTGGCAAGAGGTGTCGTAGGTTTTGCGAGCAGGTGAACGGTTTTCGTGGACAGGGACATTTAGTCGTTCCACGAGTTTCATTTAAAGAAATAGACGACCGAAATCATCCGAGGAGATTTCGCGAAGTTACGAGGGCCGTTAGATCTTGCGGAGGTTACGAAGAGAACGTCAAAGGTTTTAAAATATTAGGAGGGGCAGAGCGTTGATCCAAGTCAGTCAGGGTCATTGGATTCACATGCATATTGTGAATCAGGGTTTCATGAGTCGAAGCTCCAAATTATTGCAACAAGAATCGTGATATCGCGATACGCGATATCCCGACAATCAAAGGACAGTGTGTGGGCCACAACGGAATCGGCGAGTGGAGTATAGGTGGTATAAGTCATCGGGGTTTCGCAGCGATAAGTGCCGAGACATTGGCATCAGGATTCGCGATCCCACGAACCCCGAAATCCTGATAGAAGGGATGGGAGGTGGAAAAGCCAACTCACACGTGTGCGTCAGAGTTTCGACACATCGGGGTTCAGAGTTTGGAAATTCCATTTGTTGACATCACGAGTGGAGAAATCACGATAGGAGGAACCCCGATAGCAAGGGAAAAGGTCAACGTTGACTCACGTCGGATTTCGAAAAATCGTGAGGCACGAAACACACGACCACAGAATTTGCGAAATCGCGAATTCTGATTTCCCGATCGTTAAGGGAGATCTTTTGACGAATTTCCGTGGGTAAGGAAAATTCCCGATAGGGAATTAGAATAACCTTGGTGTTCTTCGGGCCGTGAGAAGAAGAAGATCCTGTGAGAGAGGATGTGCTCCGAGGAGTGCGACTGTGTAACAACCATTTAAAATCTGATCATAGTCTCCACTTTGACCTACATTTTGATTATTTTCAATACTATTAAACTACTAAATAGATTGATCACCATCATATTCCTCCTCTTTATCATTGGTAACTTCAAAGTCCTCTAATTTAGGACTTTCCTGAGGAACATGCTGAATAAAATTGCTTGCACTATGATCAAACTTCTGACTAGATGAAAAATATGACACCACATTTACATTACAAACATTCCCATCGCATATGCTAGTCCCAAAAAAAGATGTATGTGAACAATTTATCGATGCCTCAAAAATAAAATCTTCTTTATCTGACAAATCCATCACTTCTCACTAAGAACATAGAATGATACAAATCCTCATCCTCCCAATGACAATATTATAACTTGCAGAATAAAAATTTCCCTCCAAAATCCCAGCCACCCCAAAATTCCCCCCCAAAATATTCCCTCCAAAATTTTCCCCTCAAAATTTCCCCCCAATTGTTTCCCTTTATTATTTTCCCTTGAAAATTAAAAACAACTTAAACTCTTTTATTTTGTTATTTACTTGTTAATTACAATATTTTTCATGTTTGTTTATTTAAATCCCACATTCATTAAACTTAGCGATGATCCATATAATTTTAGGTATATATGTAGACATTCTTCTTATTTTTATTTATCCCACATTCGTTATACTTAACAATAATTTATATCCTCTGTGTTGTATGAACACAATCTTGTTTAGACTTTTTACATTGCGTGAAATATTGAACATCATTTATTAAATAATTTGGAGCAATCTACAAGGGAGAAACATTGAGAAGACATTCGGGGAGAATCTAGCATTCAGAGGTTAGTTATTTTTTAAATTCTTTCCATTTACCAAAAGAACATTTATAAGATCATCTTTGAATCACATAAGATTTTTTCATGCGAAAATTATAAAAAAAACCCTAAATTTTTTAGATGATTTCTAATTTTTTTCTAAAAAAGACACAACTTTTAAAAAAAAATTGAGACCTTTTTCAAAGAAATTTTAGCAAAATTCTTAGGATTTTTCGAAAAAAAAGAAGAAAAAAAAGAAGAAAAAAAAGGCAAATTTGGGTATAGTTTTTTTTTAAAATTTACACTTTTTATTGTTTTTTATTGAAAATTTTATAGGTTTGGCCCATGGTGTTAAGCCCTAATATTGGCTCATTACCACTTAATTGGGGCATATTAGATTAGTAATGTTATTTTATTTATGTCCACTTTAGGCCATTAGTTGTAATTTAGATTAGTAATGTTATTTTATTTATGTCGGCTTTAGGCCATTAAACCTCCTAGTCTCCTATATATACCAATGAGACATTTTCATTTTGAATCATCTTGTACTTGAACATTTAAGTGGGGT
>ML786869.1:278812-303590 GCA_009831015.1 Picea engelmannii | reverse complement strand
ATATACCAAGGAGACATTTTCATTTTGAATCATCTTGTACTTGAACATTTAAGTGGGGTAAAAGGAGGTTTCCCCCTCGAAGAGGCTTATTATCTGAGATTATCTCTTTTTCAAGGCGTTGAGTAATTTTCCTGAGGTTTTTCTATGCTATATTGATGTTTGGTTCTTAACACATGGTGGCTACCAGGAGGAATGCCTCTCCCATGCAAGACCATGATTTTTCCTATGGGGGCGCTCGGGGCGATGCTCGACATCACCCCAACCCCCTGATGACTAAACCCCGGGCGTGCCTAGGGCTTGGACGTAGGGGGTTGGGGTGATGTCGAGGATGGACCCATCCCCCTCACAACCAAGGCACTGTCTAGGTTGGACTGTGACTTGGCCGTGCCTAGGGCTTGGCCGTGGGGGCTAGCTGGGGTGATGCCTGACATCATCTTAGCCCTCGTAATCCAAGGCTTGGTCCCGATTTCTCCCCTATAACTCCATGGGTCAATTTGTTTTTAAATTCTTTTTTAACTTAGTTGCTATAGTCAATGTTTTTTTTTTGATTTATTATAATGTAAAAGACCTAATTTTTTTTTTCATATAGGAAAAATGGCAAGAAAGATATTATTTATGAATGTATCTCAATCATGACCTGCAATAATGGAATCCAAAATTGCAACTGGGACCTCCATGAATGCTAGGAAACAAATTGATAGAACAACACCTGAGCTATCAAGGGCAATCAAGGATGTTAGAGAGTGGAAATATATGGAAGGTGAAAACAATCTGGAGTATTCTTGGCTTGTTAAAGGCAAGGAAGGAAACACTAGAGAACATCTATATTTGTATTGTGCCGAGTTTGAACACGTGCAAGGAAATTATCAGGCACTTGGATTGTTATGAGATATATGTTTAGTGCCAAACACAAATATTGTTTAAGCACTCATCAAATAAGGAATGACTTATATAAATATTAGATATTGTTTAAAATTGAGCAATTATAACAAGGATGAATGCTTCACATAATTATGTGCATCCATTATTGCTGACATGTGATGACCTATCCCAGGTCTAAACCATAGTATGGAAGATTTTATAATCTTAGGATACTCTATAAGCCTTCAAAGAGGTAGTCCCAAGATCCTACTTTGTACACCTTCAATCCAAATACTAAGGCTTCACTCCTTCATAGATTATTTTGGATAGAACAAGGGTGAAGCCTCTATTTGTCATTCAAGCAAACTCTCTATTTTCATACCAATATTCTCCCTTTATCTTGGACAAATAATCCCAAATTATCAACCTGGTCTACATAGTCTAAAACGTTTCCTCTTATTTATGATGTAACCCAAAATTTAATTGTCACTAGTCGATCACATTCATGGATCGACCATCTAAGTTCTCTTTCTCTCGACCCTTCATCTAGCCTCAATATCCTTTAAAACTAATTCAAAACTCAGTTCACTCCGATCAAGATTTGGGCTTCTTAATCGCTCTCTGGTTCACTTTGTTCCTTCCATTGGTGCAGGGTGCTATATTAACATAACTATTCTTTCTAATGGAACCCTACTATGTGGTCAATAACTAGCAACATAAATGAGAAAAGGCCCATGTCCTGAATATTAGTCTGAAGGTGATTCCATTCATTAGATCTTTTCCCATATAACCTAGCATTGTGCCCAAGAACTATTCAACATGTTCCAGTATTGGACTTTAGGCTGAGTCCAAAGTCATTCCGTCATCCATCCATGTGATAAAGGGAAATTTCCATGGGCTAGCCCTTAAGTATTTTTTTCATGTTTGACAAAGGTGGATTATAAATCCTGGTCATGAAAACGTGAGTTAACACAACGTTGACACATTGTGTCCCCAAAACAAGTGGTTTCAACCTTTCACATTTTGACTTTGATTGAAATCCTAGGACAATTTAAATCACAAGGAGATATGGATCGTTGATCAAGGTTACGATCAATGATCATAGCGTATCCTCGTTCTAATTCCTCGTCAATGGATCGATGACTCTAGTAAACTATTTGACTCGATTAAACAATAAGTGTTTCTCCATTCCCTACATCCACCACCCACGATCAAGATTCAACGATCTTCAAATTCTATCCTTTATTTGACGGTCTACGTTAACCTCTACAACAAGACCTGTAAAAAATATCATAGCCTTCGTGTTGATGCATATATGAAGACAAACGAGGGGGATGGGATTCTCTACAACATGGAGACTAAAATTTTATGCTAGGAGAGGGTCTATATATTCCATATATCCTCATAATGCCTCCAAGGGATGAATAAGTAATATAGAGATGATTAACCACTTCATTTCACATAGGAAATCACATTCAATCATAACTGTAATAGAGGCTTGAGAGATCGATGATCGAAACACTAGAAATAGAATGCATTTCCCTACTCAATCATATACTGTACATAAAAATTACAAATAGACTCTCTCCTTTCGATGGGACAAATTCAACTCTCAGCCTGTTTATGCATATCTCTGTTAATTGACTTTCTTTTACTCTCTCTCTCTGGCTCGATTTCACTATGTTTTGGCCACCCTAAAATGCCTTTGAGGCTTACAACATTTAAAGTAAAGGATTCTGAAACCAAATATATTTTAGACCCATAAACCTCTCAACAATACCTAAGGATCCTCTCAAATCCAAAATCTTCTCACTCAACTCCTATCTTTAGGATTCCTAACTAACCCTAGATCTCTCTCATGTCCTCATACATTATAGAACATTCACAATTCAATCCTCACTCTCATTAACAAACCCTATTCTATCTTTCTCTACTAGAAATAAACAAACATAAGAAATTTATAAATATTTTAACTAGGAAACCCACTCCCTTTATAAAAATGGTGATTTTGTGGAGGTAGGATGCTCTTGCATCAGACTCCCAAGGATTTGTTTTTTCATGATCTCCTTATCATGATTTCCTTTTTCTAAAGTCTTCCTCGATCCCAAACTTTATGCCACAACGTGTTTTCCGCATTGTTGCTGTCAACAATTTTCCACTTACTCTACTGATGTAAATCTTCTTTTCTTCTGCATGTATTCTCCGAGACATACTCACCATAAACATCCTCATTTATTCACTTTCTATGTCCAGTCTATCCTTTGGATAGCACATCTATTGCTGAAAACTTGTTGTTGTTCACTTTGCTAAACTTTACTATTGTTGTCCACTAGTTGCTGCATCTTTCCTTCAATTATATCTTTAGGATTATTACTCCCATATTCCTTTATTTCCCTGTTGATTGACACCTTGCTCTGCTTCTTAAAATTAGTTTGAGTCAGGTTTGTAATTCCTCTGTAGTCTTCATTTCTTGCATCCTTAACCAACCATTCCTCCATAAATATCATCTCATTCTCAAAATTTATCAACTTTGAACGTTGAATTTGAGGTCTGATTTCATCTTCAGGAAATAGTTCAGGTTTTGTTTCTATGATCACTTCTTCATGTTCATTACTCTCTTCTATGCCTGCATCCTTCAAATTAATTTGAAAATTAAAATTTACCTCTGTCCCCTTAGATGTTGTAGACACCTCTACTTCACTGCTAGGCACTTGTGAACATATTTTCTTTATGGTTGTACTTTCTTCTCCTTCCAACTCACGTTTCCTCAACAATATTTCCAACAACTAAATTTATTCATCCCAGTTGGTAAGAATTGCATCTGAATGCTTCTCTTCAACTTTATTTTGGCTATATCCATGAGCTGACTCTTCCTCTTTTTCCTCTGCAACAACAAGTTTCTGCAATTGTCCTTCAACAATTTCTTTGGAAAAATGTGTACGGGCTTCCTCTTGACTATCCTTATGAGACAATGTTGTCTCATCCTCTATCTTCATAATAGAATTTTGTTCCTGTCTTCTTTCAGGGATGTAAGAATACATTTGTTTTTCTTCCTTCTTCTTCACAACAATTTTAGATGACTTCCCATCACCTGCAAATCATGCAACCACACACAAAATGTTATATTTAAAAATATTTGGATGTTCAACCTCAATTGATCCTTTTGTCTGCATATCCTCATGCTCATATGAACTATCCAAATATCTCATGAGACTTGTAGTAAGTCTTTCATCCTTTTCATTATCTTCTCCAAGTATATATCCTAGCTCTGGTTCACAAAAGTGAAATTTTGTCAATGGCCTCTGTCTGAACTCAACTCCTTTGAGATCCTCTTTCTTCACCCAAGCACTCAACCTGTGCTTCAAGATCTTCAATATTTTCCTCAAATTCTTCACAAACAGTTGCATAAATGGCCACACAAATTTCTTCACTCTCCATTCTTGTCTCTGGTTCTCTCTTATCTTCCTCTGTAGCAGTTTTTCTATGTAATTGAGTTGTATCTTCAACCCAACCATATCTTGGTCAATTTTCTGTTGACTCATTTTATTCCTTATGCCAATAGCTTTGTAATCTTCCTCTTCCCTACTGTGGCTCTTCTATAAACCCATGCTATGACTATCGATATTCATATTCACCATCTCTTGTGAACTTCCCTTGTCCACCTATATATTGCATTCAAGCCTCTGTAACAAGATCTCTCCATCAAACTATTATCCAACACCTTACTAATCCTCTCCTTATCCTAGTCATCTGATATTCCTATTTTTCTCTCTATTAGAACCCCCTTTTAGAACTCGTTTCTCCTCTTGAATTCTGTAGTTCTCTACTTCTTTGAGAACATTCAACTTCTCCTCCTCATCAAATATCAGCTAGAATTATCAGGTTCCTTGCCACAATTCTCTTCCTCTTCTCTAAGAGATCACATTCTCTCCTTCATGCAATCAAGAATACAAATGGTTCTCTTTTACAACTCTCCTATATGTCATAGCTTCTATCGAATACTTCATATCTTCTCCAACTTGAAAACAATCTCAAAACCAGAGTTAGCATAAAACATATCAACCCCGCCTTCAATATCTCTTCCTTTTTTCTATCAGATTTCTCCAATCTGAAGTCCTCTGTGTAATTTCCTTTGCATCCACTTTCTTTTAAAGAGCATCAATAAGTTCTTTACATCCTCCATAACTCCATGTTTGTACCTGTCAACATAGACTTAATATTTATTATTAAAAAAATAAATTTGTTACCTCATAGCTCCTTCAATGTTCAAACATTATGCTAATATCTTTTCTCCAATTCTGATATCCTTCCAGTGTTGTCATTGTAACAACTTCTGCAACCCCAATGAGCATTTTAATTCACCCTGATTACATTTTCCAATTTCAAAGAGAATTGCAGGCTTTGATACCACTTGATGACCTGTCTCGGGTCTAAATCATAGTATGACAACTTTTATAATCTTAAAATTTTATATAATACTTCAAAGAGGCTGTCCCAAGATCCTACTTTGTATACCTCCAAGCCAAATATGAAGGCTTCACTTCTTTATAGATTATTTTGTCTAGAATAGTAGTGAAGCCTCTGTTTTCCATTCAAGCAAACTCTCTATTTTCATACCAATATTCTCCCTTTCTCTTGGACAAATAATCCCAAATTATCAACATGGTCTACACAGTCTAAAAAGTCTCTTATTTATCATCTAACCTAGAATTTAACCCTCACTAGGTGATCACATTCATGGATTGACCATATGATTTCAGATTCTCCCGACCCTTCATCTAGCCTCAATATCCTTTAAAAATGATTCAAAACTTAGTTTACTCCGATTAGGATTTGAGCTTCTTAATCACTCTTTGGTTCACTTTCTTTCTTCCAATGGTGCAAGGCACTATATTAACATAACTCTTCTCTCCAATATAACCCTACTATGTGGTCAATGGATAGAGACATAAAGGCGTGAAGGCCCATGTCCCAAATCTTAGTCCGAAGGCACTTCCATTCATTGGATATTTTCCCATATAACCTAACGTTGTGCCCAAGTGTTATTCAACATGTGCCAATATTGGACTTTAGGCTGAGTCCAAATTCACTCCATCATCCATCCATGTGATCAAGGTATATTTCCATGGGATAGCCCTTAAGGATTATTTTCGGGTTTGACAAAGGTGGATTATAAATCCTGCTCATGAAAACGCGAGTTAACACGATGTTGCCACATAGCATCCCCAAAAAATGTGGTTTCAACCTTTCACATTTAGAATTTGGTTTAACTCCTAGGATAATTTAAATCACGAGGATATCTAGATCATTGATCAAGGTTACTATCAATGATCAAATCATATCCTCGTTCTAATACCTCGTCAATGGATTGATTACTCTAGTAAACTATTTGACTCAATCCAACAATCATTGTTTCTCCATTCCCTACATTCACCACCCATGATCAGGATTCAACGGTCTTCACATTCTACCCTTGATTTGACAATCCACGTTAACCTATGCACCAAGACTTGTAACAAATATTGTAATGTTCATGTTGATGAATATATGAATACAAACGAGTGGGATGGGATTCTCTACGACAGGGAGACTAAAGGTTTATGCTGGGAGAGGGTCTGTATATTCAAGATATCCTCATAATGCCTCCAAGGGGTACATAAGTAATACAAAGATGATTTTAACCACTTCATTTCACATAGGAAATCACATTCAAACATAACTATAACACATGCTTGATAAATGGATGCTCAAAACACTCAAAATAGAATGAATTTCCCTACTCAATCATATACTATACATAAAAATTACAAATAGACTCTCTCCTATCCACATGAAAAAATCAACTCTTGGCATGTTTATGCATATCTCTACTAACAAAATTTCTTTTACTCTCTCTGGCTCAATTTCACTATGTTTTGGCCACCCTAAAATTCCTTTGAGGCTTACAATATTTAAAGAAGAGGATTATGAAATCAAATCTGTTTCAGATCCATAAACTTCTCAACAATCCCTAAGGATCATCACAGATCCAAAATATTCTCACTCAACTCCTATATTTAGAATTCCTGACTTACCCTAGATCTCTCTCATGTTCTCATACATTCGAGAAAATTTAGAATTCAATCCCCACTCTCATTAACAAACCATGTTCTATCTTTCTCCACTAGAAATAAACAAAACATAGGAACTTTATAAATATTTTAACTAGGGAACCCACTCCCTTTATAAAAATGAAGACCCCCCTAGGTCTCTTCAAAATGGTGATTTAGTGGAGGTAGGATGCTGCTGCATCAACATTGATAAAGGAAATGTAAGTTTTTCTATTTTTGTTTTTGTATCCTTTATTATTTTTAGTATCATGTTAATTTTTTAATTTTATTTAACACACAAATGTTATATTTTATTTTTTCAGGATTTTTCTAAACGTCTTTCACATATGTTAGTGGGGATTTACTCTACAGATGATAATATCATGGATGTCATCAATGTTTTTCATATTGAAAATACACAAGAAGGAAGGAAAAATAAACAAAAAATTAACAGAGATTGAAGCTGGAAGAATAGGCAGAGAAGAGCATGAAAGAAGAAAGAAAATTCCGCATTCTATAAATCCTAAAAAGGTTACATTTGAAAATGAGGAAACTCCAAATGAATATTTTTTTGAGATTAGTCCCAATGAGGTTAACAGTCCTTCTCGCAAAAAGAATAAACAAGATAAACACAAAAGAATGATGGTCAATGATTATTCCAGTCCTATTGATTATGAAGAAATTGTTGATTTAGATGAAACCAATTTAAATCATAAGAGGAATAAATCAAATGTTGTTGATGATGAAGAAGCCATCGTTAGCTTTGAATATTATAATGAAATTCCTAAATGTAGAAAAGAAATAATAACACCAGGTGATGATCTAGAGGATGGTATTATGAAAACAACATAAAATGCCATTCAAAATAGATTAAGGACGACAAACTTAGTTGATGATGGTCATACATTTCAGTTGAATGTGAAGAAACTTTATAAACCATGTAAGGGAAATAAAAATATCAAATTAGAAAACCGCATCACTTTAATATTCACAAATTCAAAGCATTGATTAGGTACAATCCATATGCACATGTGGTTGACTACCTAGTTCTTGTTGACCCAATGGAAGTTCCTAGGAGGGAAATTTGATAGATCAAAATGTTTTGACTACAAATATTATGTGATTGGAAGAAATCATTATTCAGAGGCTATAATAGAATTGATGTTAGAATATCCAAATAATCGTCTTTTTGAGATAGTCAAATGCATAATTTATGTTGGTTTAACATATTCAGAAGCAAAGTTATTAGCATGGGATCATAACACAGATAATGAGTATATAATGTCCATGAATTTCATTCAAAGGGTGAGATTTATCCATAATGATTTTTCTGAAATATGTCACAGGGATAGATTAAATGTTGATGCCAAGTTTTAGAAGCAATGTTGTATGGAAATAGGATTCCCAATTGATGATGAAAATGAAAAAGAAAAAAACTGCAAAGGAAGTGATGTATTTAGAGATGTGGATAGTTATTTTCAATTTGGATTTAGAACTGGACGATATGGTATTTGATAGATGAGATATTTAGCCTATGGCCAAATATTAGTATAAAAAATCAGAGAGTTAAGAAGGCTAAATCATTAATATGTAGCGCAAGTAAGACAGGTCTTGAAATAAAAAATATGCCAGAAGATATGACTCTAACACCTTGGATAATGATACAATGAGTGAAGGATGAGAAACTTATCATAGCTATATTATCACGTGTAAGGTTGGGTGAATTGTCAATGGAAGAAATGTGTGATGATTTTAAAAAGTAAGTTTGTTAAATTATTTTTATTTATGTTAGGACAAGAAAATCATTTTTTTTTTCAGTTTAACATATTAATGTTCTAAGTATTTTATTATATATATCATTATAACATTATTTATTTATTTTATTTAGTCACAAGGTGTATATGAGAATACAAGAGGAAATGGTTAAGATGTTGAATGAAGAAAGTTGGGATGATGTTAAACTCAACTATCCAGATTCAAGCTCTAGAACAATATTGAAACAATTTTTTGTTGCATTAAAAAATGTATGTTAATTTATTACATTCATATTATTCGTTTGTAGTTTAATTTATTTGTATTTTAATAGTTATAGATATATAACTATATGTTTGTTTGTTTCATTAAATATTCCAAAGAAGAATGCAGATGGAGTACCTGAAACCTTCAAGATCTGAGTCACGAGCACGATCTAAATCTTCCCGATATCAGATCGATGGATTTGCATGGCTACTTATATCGACATGGATTACCTTGACAAAAACACAATCCCAAATACTGAATGATGATTTGATATATCTCAAAAATCAACACCTAGTGAAGTGTTCTAAACTAGTTTTTGTTCAACAAAACCCTCTTTATGATGATTATGGTATTTTTTATCAACAATTAGTGAAGGAGAAACTTAGTAAGAAAAATCCAAATGAAGATGAAGATGCAACTATCTTTGAACCTACATTTCAAAAGTTTTCATTTGAATTCAATGAAGACAATCTTTCAATGATGCAACAACATATAGTAAATCCACTTCCACAGATTTCAAAGCAACAGGTTCAAAATACTCTTTCCAAGCCCATCATTAGAACTTGGGAATAAAACATTTACAACAAGAAAATAACACGACTTGGATATGAAAATTAAGTTGCCTTTCATATTCCCAATTATTCCAGACCAATCCAGTTCCAATGTGATGGATTCCTTCAAGAAGATTCACCTTCACCTGTTCCAGTTCAACATCAGAATGCAAAATTCCAACATTGCAATCGAGTTGGTCACATGGAGAATCAATGTTTTTATCTCCATCCTTTCCATCATTGTGTAAAGGATAAACATTCTTCACTCATATGTTCAACACTGAAGAAACTTGCAAAATTGAATATTCATTATGAGTGGATTGATCCTTAGCAGTGGTCATCAACAACCAAGTTATTGTATAAGTCTTACCGTAGAATTCAATCTCGAGTAAAGACCAATATTGTATCACATAAAAATTTTGTACCTCACATAAGTGGTCCCCTTATGGTGTAGCTTTTGCGCATGGCCCTCACGAGATGAGATAACATGTGGTTTTTTCCGCATGCCCACTTCATGTTGTACACAAATGGAATAAGTATGATATTCTCTTGAGCCTAGAGGGAGGAGTACAATGATGTAACTCTTCTGTAACTTAAGGGGGGGAGTTCAAAAATCAAATGATGATGGTTCATGAAACCACTTTTGGTCTCTCCTTTCAGCTAAATAAGGGGGGGATTAATGATGGAATTGCAGATGGTTGTCAGACTGAAAGTTTCAACAACAAATATGCCATATGAGCATGAAATTTTCCAAATGGGCAACTGCAATCTGTAGATGACAGACTTTGGGAGAATTATGATTCAATGACTTTCAATTGAATCATACACATGATACATTGGGATGTTATTAGACACCTAAAAGTGTCAAAATTGGTTAATGGTCATCCAAAAACCATCAGATACATGGTATCAATTGGTCAATGGTTATCCCAAACCATAGATTCATAGAGAACTTCAGTGATACACTGATAATAGAGTGGTGATACTACATGTTCACCAATTAGCATAAGACATTAGATTCTTTTATCTCAAATACTTGGAAAAATGATCGAATTGTCAAGCAATCAGGGAATGTTCATATATTGCAGCTGTTCTCTTCCATATCTCAACTTTATTCCAGTTCATTTCAGATGAACCATTCAACATCCAGATTGGCGGTTTTTCAGGCAGTTCTTCATTGAGGCCCAGCTCAGGAGTTTTAGTATGAAGACTTGGAAATGATACTAGTTTATGCTTTATTGCTGGTATTATTGATCGGACTTGTGATTGAGGGGGGGAATGTTAGCTTATGGTTTACCTTAACCAATAAATAAGTATAATTGTCACCTATATTTGTATTATTCATTTAGGATATTAGTAATATATCCTCAAGTGATGACTAATGATTTAGTTAAGATTTTCTAGCCTAGTCATCATGCATGATTTTAGGATCTAAAGAAAATCTCTCTATGAGGTGGCATCACCCATTGTATTATAAATATGTACGATTGGTGTGAATACATGAGTGTTGTCTAGTGAGCCTTTACTGTCATCTTTTTGCTATTATGCATATTTTATCAACAACAAAGATTAGTATAATCAAGCTTCAAGGGAAAAGAAAAGACAAGGATGCAACTTATTTGGTAAGATATTGAAAGTGTATGTTTAATAACAATTAAGATTAGAAATCAATTTTATTAATTCACAAGTTAATTGAATTTGCACTTATGTTACATGAATAAGCCCTATATTTAGAGCTCTAACAAAGAACCATTTAAACATGATTTTGGGAGTATAGATATTGCAACCTAGACAAAAGATGATTCTTATAATTCTATTTTTGCCATTGTAAAGGATGGAGGGAAGCCTAGTAGTTTATTGGTTTACAATGTTGTGGTTAGAAAGCTAACATATGAGGAAACAAATTTTAAAGGAGATATGGTTAACATTTATAAAAACCCACAAGCATTAATTAATTATCTTATATATACATTTTAAAATGAAGGAGTTTGGGTTTTGGATTTGTTCTCGGGTTTAGGTAAGAATTATGATCTAACATTTATGAAATCATTCTTCAATCTTATGTTATTTTTAATTTATTTCTTTTTTCATTATTTATTTTTTATTTGGTGATTAGGTACAACATTAGTGTGTTTCTTACAAAAAGGAAGAAATTGCATAGCCATTGAAAGTGACCCAATACAGTGCATTTTTATTTAATAAAGAATTAATGCTCTTCGAGATGAAATGCAAGAAGTTGGCTTGAGGAAAGGTATTTTAGTGAATAAAAGGTGGAAAAAATGTCAAAGGAACCTCAAGTACCATTAGGAAGATTGATTGGAAAGGAACACTTTGGAGAGCTTGTGGATATCAAAGACCCAATGGAAGAAAAAGTTTAAAAAGGACACAATGGAAGCACAAAATGATGTCGAAGAAGATGATAATGTGTCTATTGCGAATGATGAATTTGGGATATATTATATTTTTGATTAGTTTTAAGGTGCCCTTGAAGACGATGCTCAATTTTGCAAATTGTTGATGAGCTATAACTGTAATGTTTTGACTTTCAGATTTCAAAATAAGAATGAATATGTATCTATCGTTGTTTTATGATGAATCCTTTTTATTGTTTTCTTTTACTTTTATTTGTATATGAATCACTATACTAGGGAAAATTTTATTAAATGTTGTCATTTGTTTACTTCAAATGTATAAAATATGGTAAAAAATGTTTTGTTTTTTTATTATAAAATTTGACCTTTTTTGTTCAATTATGTCCATAAAAATGCTTTATTTGACATGTTATTTTAAACGAAAAGGTACCAATATATATATATATATATATATATATATATATATATATATATATATATATATATATATATATAAAAAANATATATATAAACAATGTGTTAAAAATGATGTTTTCCACTATATTTTAAAAGTATGGAACCATAAATTAATTAAGGAGACACAATTATATGGAAAATATTAATTTCAAAAAAAAAAATAGGTAAAAAATATTTTTAAGATTGAAAGAAGCATGAATAAATGACTAAAAACACCGTTGAATTTGTTTTTAGAAAAAATAGAAAATAGATGAAAAATAAGCATTTAAAAAAAATAATGTGGAAACATTACGGATCAGAAAAATTTAAAACATCAAAAAACCACCTAAAACGTGAGGATGGGTGCTACCGGTAGCATCATTTTTAAAAACAGGGTAAAAAATGTGACCTTCCAAAAAATGAGAACTCTGTAGAGTTTTCATTAAGTTGGTAACTATGTTATGGTCGATACAGAAAATAAGTGTTATCAAAACCAAAACAAAGGTGGTCCTCCTAAAACCACTTTTTCCCTAAGTCCATCCTCTCGTCAAATTCATCCTTAAATCACAAGGGGTACTGAAAGTCCCAAGGTAATTCCAACCTCGTCTTCTTCATCAAAATATAATATTTTGAAACAATTGGCTAACATTAAAGCATATGCCTCTTTATTAGACATGGTAATTGTTCTTGAACAACAAAAGCATCTAAAATATTTTATGGAAGGGAAAAATTATATTGTTTCTAGTTTGACTGAGGAACAAGATGAAGAAGAATTGAATATAAATAAATTAGGTGTATATAATCCTAGGAATTATGTAAAAAATCCTTCTTTTTATGTTGTAGTGAAGATTATGAATAATATTGCACATTGTTTGATTTATGGGGGATCTGGCTCCAATGTTGTGTCTAAAATCGTTATGGAATAATTAGGTATTTCATGCACTAATGGAAATTCAAAAAGTATGTTATCATATAATAGTCAACAACATGCTACCATTGGTGAAATCAAAGATGTAACTTTGGTATTATGTGCACATCCTTCAATCAGGACCACTTGCAATATTCAAGTCATTGATATGCCAATAAGAAATTACTCTATTAGTTTAGGAAGAGACTGGAAAGATTTAATTGGTGGATACATATCATTGGATGTAACACACATGCCCCTTACTAAAAATGGTAAGAATATTATTTTTCTTTGGGAAGGATGAATCTCACCATACATTGAAAGAGTGCCTCAACCACATGTAAATTATATTGAAGAAGATATCGATGTATACTTTATATTTTTAGAAGAAGACAACAATTCTGTTACACAACTTCCTGACCCTAAATATGGTATGTGGCATATGTATTTTGATGGTGCATGTTATAGTGAAGGAAATGGAGATGGTATAGTACTTTACTCACCTATAGGAAAAATTCACAAATTTTCTTACATATTAGAGTTTTCATGTACTAATAACCTGACAGAGATTGAAGCCTTGATACTTGGAATAGAAAATGTTTTTAATATAGGTTGTTATCATATTTTTGTCTTTGGATATTTTGAGCTTATCATAAATTTGGTTTTAAGAGAATTTATACCCCATCCAATAAATTGTTAAGCATATACACACAAAATGTTTGGCATATGATTTATAATCTTCTATCTTTCAATATTACTCATATCGGGATAGATATGAATTCAATGGGAGATAGGTTAGCTATTTTTGCAGTCAACTCTACAAGGAAATTTCTCCCTAAAAGGCCATATTGTACCTTTATGTCTCTATACCATCCTCATTTTCCAGACAATGTTGAATCCTATAAAGTTTTTGTTGATGATGAAAGCATATGTTCCTATTTGTAGAATGATCCCTCGAAAAGGAAAGAGATATTATCTCTAGAATATAACAAATTCCCCAAGAGATCAACCCCTATGGAGAACTTTTTCTAATCAAGTGATGTAAGAAATAAAAGGGAAAACATAGAGGAGGAATTAAAAATAAATATAGGAAATACCATTTCTGTGAACATTGGGACTCAAGAAGATCCAAATATTCTAAAAATTGGAGCTCATTGTTGAAAATAAGAAAAGCATACATTTATGAATATTTTATGTGAATTTCGAGATGTCTTTGCATGGTCACATGAATATTTGCGTGGTTTTGACCTAGTATAATACAACACACAATTCCTATTAAAGAAGAAGAAAAACCAGTAATACAAAGGCAAAGACCAATAAATCCTGCACAAGAAGAAGCTATTAGGAAAGAGGTTGAAAATTTCTTAAATTCCCATATACTTTTTCCTGTCGAGTACTCATAATGGGTATCAAACCTTGTCCCAGTGTGGAAAAACATTGGAGATATTACATTATGTATTGATTTCCATGCCTTGAACATGAAAAGCATTAATTGTTTTTTCCATATTCCTAACATGGAATTGATTTTACAATAAGTAGTAGGATCTTAGATGATGTCACTTCTTGACAAGAGGGTTGACAAACATAAAACCACTTTTACTACACATTGGGGAACCTTGGCTTACAAATTTATTCCTTTTGGCTTGATTAATGTAGGTGCTACCTTCCAACGAGCTATGCAAATAGATTTTGATGATCTAATCAGTAAAATTATTCAAATTTATCTTGATTATTTAAGTGTTTATTCAAAAAACTAAGAAGATAATTTTAATCATATTAAACACGTTTTTTTTCGTTGCAGAAAATTTGACATGTCATTAAATCCTACAAAATCAATTTTTGGTGTCATTGTAGGAAAAATCCTCGGACATATTGTATCTAATTTAGGCATCAATATTGATCCAGAGAGAGTTGTTTCCATTCAAAATCTTCAAGCTCCATCCTCTAAGAAAGAAATCCAATCATTCATGGGTAAGATCAATTTCGTTAGAATATTTATTCCTGATTTTGCTAGAATGGTAAAACCTATTCATAATATGTTAAAGAAAGATCGATCTTTTTCCTAGAATGATACTGCTGAAAAAGATTTTGTAGAAATTTAAAATTCAATTATTTCCACACTAGTATTGGAAAAGTCTGATTTTGAAAAATATTTTATCATTTATACAAATTCCACTGAAGAAAATATCTATACAATTCTTCTCCATAAAGATTATCATAATAATGAACAACCAACAACTTACATGAGTCAAATTTTATCTGATGATGAATTTAAGTATACTACATTTTCTTTTGTTAAAGCTTTTGATAAATTTCAACATTTCATTTTAGGTAAGCATACTCAAGTAAAAGTCCCTTTACCCGTAGATTTTTTTTTTCTTTCACAAACAAACTTATCTGGAAATCTTGCACATTGGCTTGCCAAAATTCAAAAACATGATTTCACGATCACAACTTTTAATACAATCAAGGTATGTGATCTAGCTTTATGTAACGACCCTAATCGTTACGACTACATGCGACGCAAAGCAAGTGCAACTTTTTTTTTTGTTTTACACTGGAAGGAAATCAACGACAACAATTAATAAACATGACTTGATGACGAACACAACTTACACATTCGGGAAACGAACAACAACGAACCAACATACTAGCACATCATGCAACCGGATGAAACATGCGATAATCAATAGAAAGATAAAAATGGCTACCCACCTGACATAAGCAAGACAATTCCTACAAGCTAAAGGACAACATCAACAACCCAACACATCAGCTTCAATGACCGGTAACTAGAACCCTCTACGGAGTGCCAAACCAACCGCATTAAGGCGTTAGAGAACCAAGTACCAACATCAAATACAATGAAAAATACACCCACGTTGGGAAGCACAAGACTCCGGCCAGGTTATCATTCGCGTCTATCCATCGAGGTGCGCAATAATCCCCTCATCAGGAATCATGTTGTCACAAGGTGATAGACGTGACAATAACCATGGCGCAACATAACATGTTTATACCTTTGACCCAAGCTAAAATCCAACGCAATAGGAGACCAAATTAACTGTCAAATATACCAGAAGACTATAGACAAGCACCCAATTAACAAGTCAACAAGACACAAGGTGAGATCATTCAATATTTAAATTGCACGACCAACCGAATAATTATTGTTTTCTTAGGAGGCACCTTTTTCAAGGAAGTCTCCCACACTGTAAAACATAAATAAATTGAATAATATCTAATTTTTTTTTGCATGGGTATTCTATTTTAATTTCCTATATAATAGAATGTTATAGAAGGCTAGCTTAATCATATGTGATATACAAAACTAGTACTTATATTTTGTTAAGCCAACAAGGTTTACCATCATATAAATATAAAAAAGTAAATTAATATATTAAGAACATGAATACAAGGGGTTTTCTTTTTGGATTAACAAAGAACTTCCACATCATCTTATCTGCTATTTTAAAATAGCTATCCAGAAATCAATGTTCATTAATAAAACTGTTGTCTAACAAAAATGATATCTAAAAAAGAACTGTTGTCTAATGATATATTGCTATCCATTAATAATATCGTTGTCTAACACTAATGATATATAATAATGAAATTGATGTCTAAAATATGTTTCTATCCCTTAATGAGATCGTTGTCTAACAAAATGAAAACTAATAAAGATTTTAACACTAATGATATATAATAATGAAATTGTTGTCTAAAATATGTTGTTATCCCTTAATGATATCATTGTCTAACAAAATGAAAAATAATAAAGATATTAACACTAATGATATGTAATATTGATATTATTGTCTAAAATATTTTTCTATCCCCTAATGAGATCGTTGTCTAACATATGAAAACTAATAGAGATATTGTTGAGTGAAAATATGAGTTGTGTTATGGTATCACCATTTAATATGATAACGTTGTGTAGTGTGATATCATTGTGTAAAATGATGTCGTTGTACAATATATATCACTGTCAGTTAAGTACATGATAACATTGCACATTAAATACATGATGATGTTGTCTATCAACCATATGATATGGTTGTCCATTAAAAGTATAAATTAAGGGTTCATTCAATATATATATATATATATATATATATATATATATTAATTGCGTTGTCCATTCAATTTCGTTGTCCATTCAATATATATACAGTATAATTCTGTTGTACATATATTAATTCTACTGTCCATTCAATGTATAATATGCTATAAAGAAAAATGCAGAGTATCGCTATCCAAAAACGTAGAGTAACAACAATATCGCTATCCAAGGAAAATTCAGAGTAACAACAATTTCGCTTTCCAAAAACGCAGAGCATAAAATTGTTGTCACAACATTAAAGACGTAGGTATATCAACACTGATATTCGTTGGTAAATCTTGGTTCATTAAAAACACAGTTAAATGTTTAATTCAACAGTACAAACGAAATAAAAGATGGACGCATTTAATGGTTATTCAACAATAAAACAATTTCAAATCTAAACGCAATAAAAAGGTTTAATCAACAGTAAAACGATTTCATTGGAAGCAAGTAATGGTTTATTCAACCATAAAAATGATTTCAAATCTGGATTCCTATAATGGTTATTCCAACAGTAAAACGAATTCAAAATCTGGGCGCAATAACTCTGGATTAATAGTTAACAAGAACAGTTCTATAACGCCTAGGGTTTTCGTGCTAAACTCGGAAAAACGAGGGAAGTAAACCATCCAGTGAGAGAGGTAAGAAATTGGGCGTTAGAATAACAAAACGTAGAGCACCATGAACAAAATCAAGAGACGATCAATAAAATAGAAACGCAGAGATTTATCATTCCAGAATTGATCATTCAAATCGCAGAGTTTAAACATTCCAAAGAAACACAGAGTTGATCATTCAAGGAAAAGAAGAGGTAATCATTCAAAAGAAATGCAGAGATAATCAATCAATAAAATGTAGAGATACTCATTCATGAGGAGGGAACAAGGATTAGAGATCAATTAGAAAAGAAAAACGCAGAGATAAGTAAGGGATAGATAGCTGGGCGAAATTTATCCTTAACTTATTATCCATGCACAGGAAAGTAGGGAATTTGAATCTATTAGTGTTTAAACAACGGAGTGACGACTGTCGATTCAGCTCATGGACAACTGCACAGGCAAAGACTAATAACTTAAGGGATAAGGGACAATAGATATAAACACAAATTTTCTTCATATTAAATCAATAAAAACAAACCTAGAGAAGACATTGCAATCATATTTTGGGTTCGCCATGGGAAATCAATTCAAAATACAACGAGCATAAGGATGGGGTGACTTAAGTTCTGTGATCATAAAACACTGGGCTCAACAAGACAAAAACATAAATCTCTGGATAGTGTTACGTTGATTAAACATAACCTTAACACAGTAGAAGTACGTTACTGAAGGTGCCAAAAAAATATTTAAACTACCATTCAATACAAATATACACATGCGTACCGTAGCCAAATGCGAAATCTCTGAGTCGTTGATTCATGTGCGCTCTGTCCATCTCCCACTTTCTGATCAATGTGACCTCACTAGTACCTCCCAACCAATGCTAGGTGTACTCTTCTTCCCCCTGAACCCCTCGAGCCGCAAAGGGGCCACACACACAATACCAAAGAATGCTAGCACCCAACTCGCTTCGCAAGGTCGAGCTACCACTCATTACCCGAGCTGTGTATCCCAACTCCCATAAGAGAAAGTTCAGTCCAGGTAAAATTTCAGTAGCATAACATTACACACAAATATGAGATCCATACTCCCCCTCCTCCATCCTTTTTATAGAGTTTTTAAGTAATTAGTTTCCCAAATTCTCATTAAATTCTTTTTTCAGTTAATTAATTTCGAAAAACCTCCCCCGTACACATGTCGCCCGATCCCCTAGTTGCACCAGAAAATCAATTTTACTAATTAATTAAATATTCCTATTTCCCTCACCCACCTAAAAACATTCCTAAAAATGCTCATCGGTGTCCCAAAATTCCCTTACAAATATTAAATGACTTACGCCTTACTTAATTCCTAGTTGAGTTCATAAATAACAAGTTCCCAAGGCAAGATTGCTTACTAAGTTAGACATTCAATTTTTTCTTTACGTTTCCCCTTTTCTTTAAGTTTTCCTTTTTCTTTAAGATTCCCCCTTTTTCCTTTAAAAAAAAAATTAATTTAGCAAGTGTAGATAAAAATAAAACCATTTACCCTTTTTCCTTTTTAATTAAAAATTAATTTAGCAAGTGTAGATAAAAAAACCATCCATTTACCCTCTTTTCTTTTTAACTAAAAATTAAATTAGCAAATGTAGATAAAAACAACCATTACCCCCTTTTAAAAAAAATAAATTAATCCTCCATTATAATTTTGACTTTAATAAATAAGTTTGAATTTCTTACCCCCCCTTCTTGATACATGTTTATTTATTATTATTTGTTTTTTGACCACATGTTCTACTTAGACCTAGGTTTTAATTTTACTAGGTTGGGCGACATTTTTTATTAGGGAATTTTTTTTTAAAGCTTACTTATCACATCATTCATTTTAAGGTCGACTAGGTTTATTCACTTACCAGTTAAAATCACGAAGTGGATTTCAGGATACACTACATGATCCAAGGGTGCCACTCGCCTCTTTCCATTTTCCTTGCGCGATGTGCCCTTCAGGATGCACTACATGCTCCAAGGGTGCCACTTGCCTCTTTCTGTTTTCCTTGCGTGACATTCCCTTCAGGACACACTATCTGCTCCAACGGTGCCACTTTCCTCTTTCCGTTTTCCTTGTGTGACGTTCCCTTCAGGATGCACTACGTTCTCCAAGGGTGCCACTCGCCTCTTTCCATTTTCCTTGCACGACGTGCCCTTCAGGATGAACTACGTGCTCCAAGGGTGCCACTCACCTCTTTTTGTTTTCCTTGCACTATGTGCCCTTCAAGACACACTATGTGCTCCAAGGGTGCCACTTTCCTCTTGACTTACTTTGGTAGACATCAAACCCATGGAGTCAATACTCCACCAGATGATCTTTTGGGAGACTAAGGGAATCTAAGGAATACAACCCCTGCCTTATTGCACGCCCCTTAGAATCATCATGAGTGACTATCACAGTCTACCCTCATGACATTGTGGGTCTTCTCAAACTAGGTAATCGTTAACCTACAGTTCGAGCCATGATGAGAGTGTTAGTAGGCTATGGTAGGTCTTCTACCACACCTCTCCCTAAAAGTCTCTGGTTGTCCTGCGTGACCCCTCTACTCCAGATGTAAGTCTGTTCGGCAAGTTATCGTCGGCCTGCATCCATCAATGAATGATGTCAACAATAATAATCAATCATCATAACATCTAATCATATGCACATATGTCACATCAACAACATTCAAAACCCAAACATTCCACTCCCTAACTCGATCTGGAGTCCAAGGGGTTTCACCGATGCCTCTGCATCCTTAATGTCCAAAGTCTTGCACACTTAGGAGAACCCAGTCAATAGCACCTGTTTATGTAAATACAAAAAAACAACATATCATCATATCCATAATATATCATAATCATAATCAAACGACCAATAGTGTAATAATCCAGATCACTTGAAAGCAAGTGTCCTCAAAGAATAAGTTCGTTCAGTGCGTGCAAGAGAGGGAAGTTGCAATTTACACCTGGCTCAACATCCAGAACCAAGATATTCTTCTGAAAATAATGAATATGCCTTGTATGCATTATTCCTAATCGAATATCGTAATCTTGATCTAGTAGCATATCCCTGGTATCGAGACATAATTTATTATTTACAATATGAGAAATGCCTTGATAATATTGAGCACCATGAATGAATAAGGAATCAAATTGAGGCTTCAAAATATACAATCATGAATACTCCACTCTTTCGCACTGTTGATGGATTGTTGTTATGTTGTGTCGATAATACAAAAACACAAATGATTTTGAATTAAATTCATAGATGAACATATTTTGATATTCATATTGGTGGACACTTTTGATATAAATGACATTTGATAAGTTACAAAGGTACTTGGTTTTCTTCTTAGAATTATGGTCATGTAACATTGATTGGAAGCATTGAGAATGCTATCAAAGAGGTTATTTATTTGCAAAAGGTTATGATCTTTGGTTTTCTTACATGGTTATATTCCTAATGAATTAAAAGTTTAAAATTTTAATGTTCATACTTACCATGGTATGCAAGGCATAATGGGCTTAAAGTTTAGTGTGGCATAAAGAGTTATATTGATTTTTGATTTTGGGCTCAAGCATAACATATACATGTTATGGAGCAATTACATATATTATGTTTTGGTTGTATATAAGTTACGGTTCATTGGATTTGGAATATTAACAATACTCACATAAATATGTTCCCCACTTTGATATGAGGTATGAGGGTTGATACCATATGGTTTGTTCATAGAATTTGATATTGGTTTAAATATCAACATACGAGTTGGCCATGAATTCAATATGAGAGGATGTGGGCATTAATGTTTCCAGGCCTGCGATTTACCACCTTTTTCGGGCTAGGGTTTTCATCATTTGGTTTTGGTTTTTTACTATGTATAGGGAGCTTCACTTCGGCTTGAGAAACCGACACTCTTGTTCGTTGTTACAACTATCTCAATCCCTGAGAACTGGTATAAATTGACCACTGTGAAAAGGTAAGTACTCGCATAGATCTTGAGCATATTCTTCAAGTAAATTTGTTAATAAATGAATTAGTTTTGGCTCTAGTTAGCCGATAATGAGTGTGAATTTTTTTCTCTCCCTCTCTTTCGCACATAAAAAATATTTGGAAAGAGAAATTGTTGAAGCAATTAGTTATTGTAGAATGTAATTTATGTGTTTTCAAATTACAAGAATGATTATGGTTTTTTATCCTCTGGTATACATGCTTCTGCTCTCTGATTCATACTATCATTTTCCATTGTGTGTATTCCCAAATGATGTTTCACTTTGAGAGAAAGGGAGTTATAAGGAAAATGGGTTGAACCCATCACTATTATTGTTAGCACATCCATAGGATTTATGTGGGTTTGAACCTTAACTATTTTTTAAATGTAAGTTGATGTTAACCTCTGTTCTCTATTGGAAATAATGTATTCAACACCCAACATTTGTCTTATTCTCCGTTTAAAGGGTTTTATCTTGTGTGAATGACTTATGGGCCGCATGTTGTCTAGTTATTTCTTTGGTCGTATCGATTGTGATTATTTTCGATGCAACCCATGTCCATTTGTAGCTCTCATGTTTAGTTCTAACTCTGTTTGAAGTCATGGTCTACATATCAGAGTAATGGGTATCATTTTGTTTTGGATGTTCTGAAGGAAAAAACACACTACGCGCTCAACATTAACCTTCCTCTTTGTCAAAATATTTTGGCCACGCACCATTTTTTTTCTCCTTGGCTATATTAATAAACCCATTAATTTGTTTTGACTACACACTGACTCACATACCCAACATTCATTCTGTTATAATCCCACAGTCACGAATGGTCAAGATTATGTATAATGGGTATACCAAATAAATTGGTATTGGTTGAGTTTGTATGGCAGTTGTTGATTTTCTGTTTGTGCAACATTTTGATTTTCAAGTATGATGTGGAGTTTGAATCGACACCAATAAAAAAATAATTAGTTTAGAAATGGAAATAATTCTAAGAACATGTCAATTGAGTTTAATTTTTTGTTTTATTACATAAACTTTACATTGTTTCCCTCATTATTTATATCACTTTTCATACATTTATTCCCTTTACCCGATCATTTATATTTCCATTTCCATGATATTTTTCCCCTGTGTATGCAATTAAATGATATTTATTATACATAGAAGTATACAATGAAACATGTTAAATAAGATTTGTTAGCATTGTTGCGCGCGCGCGCGCACACACACACACACACACACACACACACACACACACACACACACACATGGATCTCATACTCCTTCCAGATCTCTTTATAATGTATGATTTACTTGGACAACTTGGCATACTTTAAGTTGGCATGAATATTGTGATTTTTGTAAACTCTATTCATATACAATTTTGGGTATATTATATATGGTGAAGATGTTGGTTTAAGAGCATAGTGATTGGCATTGATTGTTTGGAAATTTTCTCAAAAGAGCTACATGATGATAACTTGATAATATTTTGGTTATGTAATGGAAAAAAGTGAACAGGTCATATATATATATATATATATATATATATATATAGGAATGTTGACTGAGTTTAAAGGTTGAACATGATTTTTCATTCATTCCTTTCATTATATGTCACTTTTTGCAGAATACCCCCCTTTACCATTTGTCCTTGTCATATATATATTTTCTTTTACATACATTCCCTTGTTCAAAATATATGTAGAATATTCATATATAAAGAAATTTTCAAGAAATATACAGTTCAGATTTTCAAAGTTGAAACAAAAATATGGGTTCTTGTTAAGTTATGGATTTTATTCCCTATATTACATTGTTCCTATTCCATTTCTCCCTTTTATGCTTAAATTATTGTGTTATTCTCATAGCCATAAATAAATAATATTTAACAAGTTGTAATGGATGTTTATTATGTTGTGTCTTGTATTTTACCTTAATAATTTTTCACTAATTAAAATGATGATGGAAATTAGATGAGATTTTTCAATCGAGGGAGTAACAGATGAGGAAATAGAAGAAATAGAGGGAGAAGAGGCAGACTTCCAAATGTATTTTTGCAACAAGGGAGGAACAAGAGAATGATATTTTTCATTCACTTTGATGTTGATTCAAAGGAATTTAATTAGCTAGTACAAAATGGTTACCTAAACCATGGTGGACAACCTACCTTGCCTCAACCCCCATCTCCTCATAGTGCCCCTCTGCATCCACACCCCAACATTGTGGACTTTGTTGAGCCCCCTATCCAACTAGTGAATTATGGTTGGGATAAAAACCATGTAAACCCTCCCTCTGGTATTGCTCAATGGCCTCATGATCCTCCCCCTCCCCCTCCTCTACATACAACACCACATGTTTCATAAACTTCCTCCATGGCCCATTATCCTTGTAAATATTACAAAGTTCCTCCCCATGACCTCTAGGTAGACAAATGAAAGAAACATGTTACCTATCCTAGCACTTAGGCATCCCAATCCTCTTTTGTACATTCTAAACAACAACCAAAAAAGGTGGACAGTGGAAAAAGAGAGATTATATTCAGTGACATGCACCTTGAAATAATAAATATGGATGATAAAAAGTATTATTATGAATACTTTCTCAATCATAGACCAGTTGTGTCAGAAGGTAGAAAAGAAATATCCACACCTTTTTAAATTTTTATAATGACATTGCTATTTTAGACACTTGACACATTATTTGGATGTACAACAAGCATGTGATATTATTTTTGAAACTTTAAATATCATATCATTTTGGTATTTTGGGAGATACAAGTGTTTGTTGATTTGGTATATTTTGGATGAGTGTCTTATTTTTATATATTTCATGCTAT
>ML786869.1:249603-273491 GCA_009831015.1 Picea engelmannii | reverse complement strand
GAAGTCATTACTTCCCTTGAACAATAACTATTGATTATTTCTCATATATTGTGCATGGTGTATTGTGGTGTATTGGTGTAACTCTTATACTATTGTTCATTGCTCATTGGATATAGTTGAATGGTTTAAGTATAAGTCGAAAAAGGTTTTAAATTGTACTTGATACTGATTCACCCCCCTCTCAGTATCAACAAAGTTTTCATTAGAATTGAGTTATCTTGTTGACAACAAGATTATTCTAAAGGTGTCAAAGAAAAGACTAGGAAGCATTGATTGGTGATATGTTCCAAGGTCATTCATATTCATGAATGTCTGTTTGGTTTTAGTTATAAGTTCTGAAGTCAATTAGTGCTAATTAATGCTAGTTTTGCAGAATTCAAAACAATGATTCACATGTAGATTGGATTGATCCAACTCAGTTTTCTATTCTAGTATTCATTTTTTTTTTACACTAGTTTTCTATGTATGAGTCAAATAACATATTGGACTTCAAAGAATTAAACTGGTCCAAGTCCTAGAGGGACTTGAAGAGATAATATCATTTGTAACTTAGATTGCTATTAAATAAAAGATTTGTTGATTTCTTCTCATTTATGGGACTTTTTATATTCTATTTTTCATATTTGTTTATTTGTTTATTTCATATTTTTATTATCTACATGTTTTCATAAATTCGTTTACTTTTAAAGTATACTCTTTACTTTATTTTATATTATTTTGAATAAAAGACATAAAATTTACATATTTACAAAATAATATTAGATCCAAGAACCATATTTCTTGAGGTTTGATTGATAATTTTGATAAGCTATAAACCTAGGGTTATAATCTCGCCTATCTCACCTAGCCTAAGGAGATTCAAAAGTGTTTGAGTAAGGATTTTTCCATTCCTTGCATCAACAACTGGTTTATAGTGCTACCTACGAGGAGCACATCTCACATATTATGAATGTGTTAGAGACCTTGAAGAAGCACCAACTGCTAGCCAATATCAATAAATGCAATTTTGATCAGCATTATTTGGTGTATTTAGGGTATGTGATCAATGGAGGTGAGCTAAAGATAGATCCCACCAATATGGAGGCCATCATGAAATGTCCAGTTCCTACAAATTGCATAGAATTTAGGATCTTTGTTTGGGCAACACAATACTTGTGAAAGTTCATATATATATATATATATATTCCAGCAATAGCTGCACGACTCCACACAATAAAAAATTGAAATAAGGGTTTCTAGTGGGAGAAGAATCAACATAAGGACTTTGATGAGATGAAAAAAAGATCAGTCAAGCACCAATTCTCTCACTACCAAACTTGCAGAAGCCCTTCTAAGTGGAGACATATGTAAGTGGGTATACCATGAGAGAAGTCATGATGTGGGGAGGAAGGCATGTTTTCTATCATTATGAATTATTTCATGGGAAGTCCTCAACTATCCTACCTACAACAAGGAGCTCTATTCCTTAGTACAAGCTATCAAAAAGTGGAAGCACTATCTGATGGGCAAGGAGACCATCATCCACACAGATCACCTACCACTCCATTATTTGCAGGCCTAGATTAAGTTACAAAAAACAAGGCACTACAAATGGATGGGGTTGTTACAACAATTTCATTTGGTCATAAAGTATAACAATGGTAGCACAAACAAGTTGGAAGACATGCTTTCATGACCACCCACATCTAACATTGCAGATTTTGGAACTTTGATGCACATGGATCCTTTTAACAATGATGCACACATAGAGGCATACATAAAACATTAGGACTTTAAGGAGGTGTTTCAACAACTACATGGACAAATTCATATAGAACAAGTTGAAAACAAAGCTAATTATAATTTATAGAATGGTATTCTCTACAAGCTCGATAGGCTTTGTGTTCCTAAATGTGAATGATTTTAGCTTATCAGAGAGGCTCACACCTCTAAGGTTGTAGGACATTTTGGTCTTGGAAAGTCAGTTTCCAAATTACAGATATATGTGTACTAGCCCAGAATGTAATAAGATATAGCACAATATATTAGAGGATTTATAATTTGTTGTACCAATGTTGGCACAGGGGCAGACCCAGGGTTCAACGATTCAACAACACACCAAAAAAAATCTAACTACCGACCCTTTTGGCAACACCTGCGAAGAAGGAAAATTCTCGCCTGAGGTAGAGGCAGGGGGGTTACAGGACTCAGGTGTCTGTAACCAAGATAGGACACATATATGTGATAGAAACACTTCGTGGAGTATTCTATTAACAGTACAAGATGATATTCATTAACTCATTATATTTATTAACATCGTAGAACAAATCCTAAGATAGATTGGCGCAATAACAATAAAGATAAAGTACTTCAATCATTTAGCACATAGCACTGAGTTATATCTAACATTCATTCATCATCAATAAAGCACTAAGAATCAATAGATCTATATAACATACATAATAAAAAAAACACTAAGTGGATAAATGACAAACACAACATATCACAAAGCACACCAAAGACACAAGATATACGTGGTTCACCCTAGTGTGGGGCTACGCCCACCAACTTCTTTGTCTTCTTTATTATTCTTCAATCTCTTACATTCATCTACTCTTGTGCACTAAGCCATAGAGCCAAGCTTCGCAGAGGACAGAAGATCTGCGCACTGAGCGTCAGATCCTCCTTCCCAAAATTAGGTCACAACACAAAGCCAACTTCTCTATCGAGAACATAGCCTTACATACACAATATTTTGCACAAAGAAACCCAAAACTACTTGCACTTCACATTACAAGCTATTTTTTACTTTCTAAATTATATTCTTACTTATTTATACTTTTACAATTCCTTACAAAAAGGCCTAAACATGAGTAAACCCATGGGACGACATCCCATAACCCATTACAAAACCCTAAGGAACCGCTTGCTGGGTCCACATAGCTCGCAAAACAAGCGATATCCACGATATCAGCTTCTCCATGGCGCTCCATCTTTGATCCTCGCGTCGAAGTCCAAAAGGTGGTCCAAACCTGACCAAGGTTTACTAAAAACTTGGTCGAGTGCCAACATGCCCACAACACTCACCTGTGACTCGTCCCGAGTCACTTAGGTCTAGGAAATGTTGCTTCGAAGGCCTCGTGCTTCACTCAAGATTCTTTGAATTGCTGCTTCTCCTAAGCCTCCTGCTCAACGAGCTCCTGGATTTTCTACGCTGTAACAGGCCCTTCCAGGAGTTGTGCCACTTTTGCAGCCACTTGGTCCAGTTGCAAGCCTTGTCCTTCAATTTCTTCAAACACCTTGCGGGCTTCATTCTACACAGGTTGTATTTTCTATGTGACTTCCATTACTCTTCCCTGGATGGAAGTAATCTGCTGCTGGACTGTGCGTTGCTCTTGAAATATCTTCATTCTCTCAACTGTAGTGAGGAGCTTCATCTGCGTCTGCACCGTGAAGGCCTGTTGTTGCGCCTCTGGTAGCTATGCTTCCAACTTCCTTAGCTTTGGATATTCTGTGAGGCATTCATAAATCTGCGCACTTATATAACTCAATTTTTTTCACTCTAAGGCCAAGGCCCTTATCCTTATTACTATGTTCTTGGCGACTTCCTCTCTCTGGTCATGCACTTCTTGCAGGGTGATTGGTACTACTTGGATTTCCAACTCTGTTATCCACGCTTGAAGCTGTTGGATGGTATCAACAAGGTTTGCCACTTGAGCCTCAACTGACTCTTGTTCCTCTTGTTCCAAACCTAGCATAGAGTGACATGATTTTCTCACAGCTTCCTTAACCATGGCCCGTTTTGTGAGAAAATGCTCCTTTTCTTTATGTAGCTATTCTTTTTCCTCCTAGACCATCGCCTGAAACTCATCTTTTTCATTTTCATAGGTGGTTACATAGTACCGCGCTACGCGTAGTTTTTCTAAGACTTTCTCTTTCTCTATTTCAAGGATTCTATAGCCTTCTCCTTCTCTTCTTAGACCTTCTAAATTTGAGCCTCTATTTCATTTACAAGTCTTCTTAATTGGGCTGGTTCATCCCCCAATTTTGCAATCTGTGATGAGGAAGGTATAGTGGGTACTGCACAGATTGAATGAATATCTTGTTGTATGTCCTTTAATTCCTTCTCGACCCTTTCATACAAATCCTCCTTCTTCACGCCATATGTCTGCAAGATATCCTCTAAAGCATCCTCCATGGCTTCGCGGACTAGACTGGTATTATCCTCAGTGAGCGTGGCCTCTATTATCAGACTAATCGGTAGGTGAGGACACTAACAGATCTCCCTAGATCCACCTGGATCTAGAACAAAATAGGATAGGGCATGACTCTTTCCTTAAGTTGCAATCATTGAATCTACTAGTAAGGAGGAACAAGTGACATACCTTTGTATCGCTTCCTTAGGTCTCTGTTGCTCCCTCTTTGCTTCGGTGCTCTTGTGAGTTCAAGTCCAAGACAACACAAACCAACCAAAGTGAAGATAGAAAAATGTATTCAACGCCAACTTATTCATATGATCAAGGAATTACACAATAAAGTAAGAGTGACTTTATGGGAAAAGGACATGCCGTTGTATCATATTAATTGAAAGTATAAGATACAACCTGATTTCCTTGATGTCACAAGCTTCCTTTCATTGACCCTTGGTTCCAACACACACACTTGCTCTGTATTTGCATGAAGAAGATCCAATTCCTCTCTATAGACCAACTAGAGTCTCCAAGATTCTGTCTAAGTAGGGTTCTTCACACAATTCCTTCACCAATTCTTCAATTAATCTTGCTTAACCTTTTCCATGAGAAACCCTTTAATATATAGGAGAAGGAGAGATGGTTACATGGATGAGGATGATCCCATCAAATCTGAGAAGTCAGTAAAATGACAACCATTCGAATGCCAACTCATTTTCTATAAGATTCCCTTCTAGAACCCTCGATACCTCTTATCTTTTCCAAGCTTGAAAATAGGTTCGCACCCTATATATGGAGAAAAATGCTAGAAGTTCGCACCCTAACTGAAGGTGGCCTACGAGAATGAGGGATTCTTTCACCCTAGGCCATATGCAGCCTATGAACTTACTTTGAAAATATGTTTTTGGAAGGAGAGAAGATCCACTTTTGTCAGGCAAAAAGTCCTTGTTGGGAGACTGAATACACCATTGTTAATACATCACCAAGATGACCAAAATCATGTGTAACATAATGCCCCCTAAAGTATGAGGCCGGAATCAGTGACAGTCGAAATACTTTGTAAACTGCGCGTGTGTGTCAGAAACAAGAGTTCACATAATCATAAACCTACAAACAACCAAGCATCTGCTGAATATAATACCAGTTCTGAGGTAGGCATTCCCATACTCAAATCACAGACGAACGACATCATGAACATAGGTAATGGCCACCAATCATACACCGTGGATCCATTCCATCAAAATATCACATAGCCACCAAAAATACATTGTGGTTCTATGAAAGAATATTCAAATTAAGACGACATAGCCACACGACATACAAAGTGGATCTATGTGTCAACAAATTATACATATTCCATCGCAGCCTGGATCAAAGAGATGATACCCAGGGTGTTCAATCCCATCACCTGAAAGCACGAATCTAACCATGTGATTACATGTGTTGGAGTCAAACATGGTAGAAACCACTTGATTACCGGTCAATGATGATACCATTAACAAGTGTGAGGGAAATCACCAGTAATGTCAATGACTCCCAAGGTACACTAGTACAATCCACCGAATGTGAATAAATGAGTTGAGGGAAAACATTCGACAGAATCTCTCAATCAGGGGTCAATGATGAAAACCCACTGTCAAAAGTAATGAAACCTGCCATTGAGGCATGCAAGTTCCAAGGTACCAAATAATTTCTAAGTCTTGTTTCCAGATAATAAGCTGGAGTCAACGGAACAAAACTCATCACAGGAGGGCCTTGATGTATCCCCCATCAATGAAATGAAATGAGTAATAGATTTTGAAGGTGAAACAGAGTATGATGTAGGTTGAACTGGACACAGGGAAGGCCGACATGGAGAGAATGGATGACTGCAGATGGCCGACTCAATAGAGGTTTCAGATGCACTTCTCTTGAACATATGAATGACACGACCAATGATTTGGCAGCACTGACTTAGAGACGACTCATGATATGACCTTGTAGCAAGTCGAATGAGAGACAAATGGATTTCCCAAGCCGGCTTCAGATAATGAATAGGGGGTGTCATGTTCAAGAGCGACACTTACTGCTAATAATACGAATATGAAAACACATCCCTTTCCCAAATTTCCCCCCACCATTTCTGGCGAGTACCTCTTTATTTTTACGCAATCTTGAGGAGGATAACATATTCTTGTTGATGTAAGCTCATCCTTTGGACGAGTCCCTCAGAGTATGTTTAACGAACCCTAAGAAGGAGCAGTTCGATCTCATTACGGGTCTTTCGATGTTTGTTTAACGAGTCCAAAGATAGAAAACTTGAAGGTTTTTCATGATTATAGAATCTGGAAAAACACTCAAAAGAGAAATCTCTCAGTTCCTTTTTCGTAAAGTAGTCTGATGAGACCGAAAAAGAGATAAATTATTGCACAATAGACGCTTTCTTCAAATACTTTAATGAGCGTGAAAATATCAAGATCGCTCGGCAATTTTTTCATGTTTAGAGAGTTTGAAAAGAGCTTAAAGAGGACTCCAGGGGGTTCCTTTTTCGTATAACCTTTATGAGCCCGAAAAAGTGATAAAAGTGTGCTCGATTACGTTCTCATGTATTTTCGAGCGTGAGAACGAACAAAGACCAAGCTTGAGGTTTTTTCTAAAAACCATAAAAAATAATTAAGCATGCGATGAAAAAAAGAAAATATCCATACTCCTTCATGTAGACTTCAAATTCGTTACATCTGCAAAAATTCACACTCATAGGGCTATTAGGCATTAGGTTTAATAAATAAAACAATTATAAAAATCAACAAAAATGGTAAAAAAGTAAATATAAGTGGGTAAAATCTCTTTTACCATAGTCATTGTGACTTTTCCAAGAATTTAGCCCAAAACCCCTCTTTTTCCCTCGAATTTCAGTGCTCGATTACGGAAGGTATAAGAAACCATTTGGTGAACCATCTTCGTCAGTGAGGTAAGATCCTTGTAGTTGTCTTCTACCTTTTCATGGTTCAATTTTTTGTTTTCATTGGAAAAATTTAAGTTTTTGAGTTTGTTTTAGGGCCAAAAATTGCGCCCAGGCATTCTCGCAGGCTAGCCATACGGGACCTACGAGAATGCATGATTATTGTAGGTGGCCCCAAAGGCACCTGTGAGAACCTTGCACTGTGCTAAAGGGGCACCTACGAGGGCCAAAAAATGAAAATTTACTTTGATCTTTGCTCAATGAAAAATATGCCAAGGTTTGAAATGAGTTGCTGACTCTCTTCTTATGGTTCTTGTGCAGACAATTAGCCATTACGATGCTGGAGTGGCACGAAAGAGAGAATGAAGAGGATGATTCTATTGTCAGGAATGACTCAGGCACTATTTCTACTCTACAAGACTGTGGTGTCCTGAAATTCTTTCGGATCCCGGGCATGAGGGCCCAAGTCAGGCTGTTGGAGTACCTCGTTCATATGTGGGACGTGGACCAACAAGTATTCCACGTGGGGGTCCACACATTGTCTTTGGATATCGAGGACATTTATTTCCTAACAAGACTGTCACGGTGTGGGTACCATGCTAGCTTGACCGGTAGCTGAGGTGGTGGGTTGCCAATGAGTGAATATTTTTGTTAGTACTGTGTTCCAGAGGTGGAAAGAAGCAAAGGAAAGGTGGCTACTTGGGGGGTCTAGGATTTGACTCTTCACACCATCTTGTTCACCATTGCTCGTATGGCTAGCAGGGCTGCTCCACACATGGCTCTCCAGAGCTATTTTCAGTACACCATAGAGTGTACTGAGCCTCGGGTCTTTAACTGGTCAGATGTAGTCCTTCGTAGCATGAAGAGGCAGTTGACAAAATGCAGGAGAGGTAACCTAAAGCAATTCGGGTACGGATCACTTTTGGTGTCCTTCTTTCTCGAGAGGGTCCCCTTGCTAATATTATAGGTTGAGTGGGGTTTATCATCCCCATAGGATCTGAGGATGTTGAGGTGGTGCAACCTCATGTCCCGACACGTGGTTGGGCCTATCATCAAATACAATGATTCGTTCTTTCACTGGTTGTGGCCACATATGTTGATGGTTAACGATTATGCCTATGTCGGGTTGGATTTCTGAGGGGATCTGGACTTGGCCCTTCCCGAGGACACTCAGTGGGGAGATCTAGATAAGAAGTACACATTTTGTTCTTTTAAATGTTTTTGTAATTTTTATCATATGCAAATGTTTTTATGTTTTCCCAAGAACTGATCAAAAATCACTTTTAAATGACACAGATGTGGGGCCATACTGACCTCCAGGTACGTCTCCTATTCAACGATGAGGATAGGTGGCTCCAGTGCCATGATGGGATGCTGAAGATTATGAGGCAGTGGAGCAAAACTAAGAGGGGTTGACTTCTGACATTCCGGACATGCCTATCGGAGAGGTCCCTTGACGTTATCAACACCATACGGTGGGCGTGTCAAAGTCTATTGGCCGACTGCTTCGTAGGGTTTCCCGGGTAGTCGTGTGTTATTGCGAGAATCACCCATGATTCTACTTTGTAGAAGCTATGAGCTTCAGATTTTGAAATTTTGGTCCTTGTACAAAACTTTTTTGTAAAAAAAATTTGATCGTTATATACATATATAGGGATTCTACCATCTTATCTTGTGTTATGTGATACATGTGATGTGATTGGTTTATAAATGGACCAAATGTCTATCTAATACATAGTTAGCTGATGCATCAGTTAATGTATTTAGACATCTAGGAATATGATGATACTCAATATAATCAAAATAACGTTCCAAGAGGCGAATTCGTAAATATACCCTTAATAAAGTAGGACTTTGAATAGCATAGACGTTACTTAACTGTAGTACTACTAGCTGAAAATTGAGTCACACAACCAAGTGACGGATACCGAGTGAGATAGCATCAATCAATAATTCGATAACAACGCTATACTTTGCAATATTTTTTGTCGCATGGCCGAGACACACACCTCGTAGAGTGATCAGTTCGTTTGTAGGGGCGTAAATTGCCCAAGTAGCAGAAGCAAGGTTCTGAGTACTACAACTAGTGCCATCAACGAAGCCAATGTGGGGTAGTGAAGACTCCGACATCTGGAAACCAAACCAAACACAACGTAACATAAGGGCAGAGACCCGATAACGAAAAATCATACTACAGTAACACACAAGAAGTATGATACAATAAAATACAAGACTCATGCACAGGTGATCTTAGGCATAGTACTTCTTTAAGTACAACCCATTTCTGGGTCCACTCAAAGGGATACCATCATAATCTACTAACTCGTAAGCTCCTTTCTCCAAAACTCGTCTAATGATGTAAGGACCTCGCCACATAGCTTCAAATTTTCCAGCCCCTAGCACATCCCGATAATGTTCATAAATGAGAACCAGATCACCTTTGGAGAAAACGTGAGGCTTGACATGTTTGTCGTATTGGGCCTTGACACGTTTCTTTTGGGATTCTATGACTAGGGTGGTGTCGCGCCGATTTTCATCTAATTGCATGAGATACAACAGACGTTCTTCCTCGGCATAAGTGTTTGGGAGGAGTTTGACGGCTAGTTTCAGGGAGGGTATCTCACATTTAATCGACAGGATGGCTTCTAGACCATAGACTAACCAGAATGGTTTAAACCTGGTAGCAGACTTAACGGATGTTCGATAAACCCACAATGTTGAAAAAAACACTATGTGCCAACTCGTTTTGTGAATCCCTATCATTCATCGAAGCATGGTTATGAGAACTTTGTTAATTTCTTCGACTTGGCCATTGGCTTGTGGGTAATAGGGTGTTGAGTTTTCATGGTGAAGACCCAAATTTTCAGTGAGTTCAAACATCATGAAGTTTCTAAAGTGGCTACCATGATCGGTGATGATAGCCTTAGGAACACTAAAATGGGATATGATGTGATTGAATATGAATAATGTTGCGGTCTTTCTGGTGTTGTCAAATGTCGGCATCGCCTCGACCCATTTCGTAAAATAGTTTATGGCTACAATAATGTATCCATGCCCCCCGACTGAGTGAGGGTGACATGTCATGAAATCGATACCCCATTTCGCAAAGGGACCAACAGATACCACAGGGTGAAGAGGAGCAGAATGGGACTGTATCTTATGGTTGTAGGTGTGGAAAGCATGGAATTTTTGGACGACAATTATACAATTGTTAAATAAAGAAGGCCAAAAATAACCTTCTCGTAAGATCTTCTTGGCAGTAGGATACTCAGACATATGACCACCACAGGCTCCAGAATGGAAGTCATATAAGGCTTTCTCGGCTTCGTCAAACATGAGGTAGTGTCGAAAAGCTGAGTCAATCCCACGACGATAAAGAGTATCACCGAGGATAATATACTAATGGGCTTGGTAGCGTATTCGACGTCGGTCAGTACTGGACAAATTGGGCTAGAAAGTCTGGGTTTGGAGATATATGATGATATCTCCATACCAAAGGTCATTGGAACTAATTAGGAAAAGGGATTCATCGGGTAATGAATCGACTGCTACATTTTTCTTTTCAGAGTAGGGAAAGTCGCATATCAACTCGGCAAAAACTAAGGATTTTTTGGACTTAGCGTGTTCAAATTCTAAGGAAAACTCCTGTAGTATCACGATCCACTTGGAGTATTTTCCCCCTAATAGTTGACGTGTGAGAATGTGTTGCATAGGGTTGCAGTTAGAAATTACTGTAGTCTTGCGAGAGAGGATATAGTGCCAGAAACGTTGAACTTCTTAGACGGTAGCCAAGGCCATTTTTTCGACATGTAAATACTTGGTTTCGGTAGGTGTTAGGCTTCGCCTCAAGTAATAGATGACATGTTCATCATGAGAATCAACCTCCTGGACAAGAACCATAGCGATGGTGTAATCCGAGGCTGCGAGGTAGAGGAAATAATCGCGACTGTAATCGGGGGGGAAGAGAAGTGGAGCACGTGTCAAGGACAGTTTCAGAGATTTGAAAGATTTGTTTGTGATGGTATCCCATACAAAATCAGACCTCTTTTTGAGTAGTTATGTAAATCCAAGATTTATCTCGAAGTAGTTCAGGATGAAATGACGAAGAAAGTTTGCTTTCCCTTGAAAAATTTGTAATTGGCGAAGTGAAGAAGGAGGAGGGAGATTGAGAATCGCCTCGACCTTTAAAGGATCTACCTTGATCCCTTGACATGAAACAATAAAGCCTAGAATTTGGTCCGATTCTATGTAGAAAACGAATTTGTGAGGATTCAAGCGTATATGGTAAAATCCACATTGGAGGAAAATGGCTCGAAGGTGTATTGGATGATCGACCTGGCGCATGGAATGAGCAGGTAAGTCATCAATATATGGTTGTACGATGTGCTTGATATCATGGAAGGCATAAGACATAGCACGTTGAAAGGTTGCGCCAACGTTTTTTAGACTGAAAGGAAGTTTCCAATAGGCAAAAGTGCCCCAAGGACAAATAAAAGCGGTTTTGTGTTGATCCTCGAGAACAATATTGATTTGATTATATCTGGAGAAACCATCCATCAGAGAGAAGATTTCACTTCTGGCACAATCGTCGACAATATGGTCGACGAAGGGGGTAGGAAAGTTGTCTTTAGGACATGCTTTGTTAATATCCCTATAATCAACGCACACGTGAATTGTGCCTTGTTTCTTTTCGATCGGGACAAGATTGGAAACCCAGTCAGTGAGAGCCACTGGGTAAATAAAGATGGATTTGAGAAGTTTCTTGACTTCAAGCTTGATAGCGACCACTTTACATGGATGAAATGGACGAAGGCATTGTCGGACGGGTTTAGCATCTGGGTATGTCTTAATCTCATGTATCACAATGTCGGGGTCAATACCCGACAGTTCTTCATAGTTCTAGGCGAAGACGTCACGAAATTCATTGAAAAGTGACTTGTAGGTGATGATCTCGTTAGGGGAACATGAAGCTCCAATATGCACATTTTCAACAATTCCAGGTTTGATGGATATGTCGAGGGGAATAGTGGGTGAGATATTGCTTAAGTTCCCTTCGGAAAACACATCGTGTGTGGACGCGGGAACGATGGAAATGATGACAACGGTCGACGGGTCGAGATCCGTTGGTAGATATTGATGGTGTGTTGTTCCAGGAAGAGGATGGAATGATGATGACCATCATCCTAGGGGGTGTCTTCCATGAAAAACATAATCATCTCGTCCGTGGGAAAAAATATGTGGAAAGGATCTAGAGATAAATCATCAAGAGATGGTTTGGAAGGGGTTGCCGATTGAATGACCTGATAGGCAGACTCAATCGGACTCAAATGCATTTCGTCGCTATAACGAAGATGATCGTCAGGGTCGGGTACCATCCATGGCTTGTGAGACACAGGGGTTCTAGTGGAGATCATGTTGATTGAAGAGAAAGACGGATATGGAACATCGGGTGGTGGGATGGGGAAGGTACCCATTAACGAAGAGTCTTTAAGAAGACCCACACCTACGTTCTCGTGTCTTGGGGGGGGTTTGGCAATAAACGATACGTTTCCAGTGTGTGTATCCGAGTTAAAGAAGGCTAATTGGTCGATAGTAATTACCTTCCCTTGATGTGGGAAATGTACAACACAAAAAAGAGTCGACACAACTACGTGCATGGAATCAATCCAGCTACGACTGAGAAGGAGGTTGTAATTGAGAGGAGCGTCAAAGACTTCCACTTCAACTTGGACCGTTTTTCCTTCTAACATGATTGGCAGTGAAGGGAGGACAGTGTAAGGCTTAAAACCAGAGCCATTAAAGGCTTTGAGTGTGTTATGAGATTCATTCAAAGAGGGAGAGTCGATGGCTTTCCAGTAGGTAATAAACATTACACACATCGAGGCACCCTCGTCGATAACAGTTCTACAAATGTTTTTTTCGGAGACAATAGCTTGTATTTGGAATGTGAGTTGAGGGGGTAACCTTGGAATGTGATCTTCCAAGTAAAAAATTATTAAATTCATATCCGTAGGGTCAATTCCACTAATAGCTTTCAAAAGTGCCTTCCGTTGTGTAGGAAAACTTTGAAGGACGTCGAGGGATGACATCGCGGATGGTGCTTGGGTCAGATCTTCAACAATGTTGTAGTTCTGGGCAGCACAGGCATGAGGATTGAAAGCCAATTTACGAATGATTCCCTTTGGAGGAGGGCGAAGGACTTTTTCGAGCCTCAGTCATTTGATATGAAGAGGATCGTTGGTAGGTGGAGTCATGGGAGATGGTTGGACCAATGAAGGAGGTATAACATCAACCTTCTCTTTAGAGGAGGAATAATCTTTGGCTCGAGTGGTAAGTGTAATGTCACTTTGCTTTGAATCACTTGTACACATTAAGACATAAGATGTAGTGGAAGGGGATGGTTGGTCATGAATGACCAATTGGGCCTGTTGTTGAGAAGGGAAGGGTTGTGAAAATACGGTCGGAGTGGGTGGTTTCGTGGTCCCTTGAAGGAACTTAGTAACCTCAGCGCATCATGGACAATCCTTAGTGTAGTGATCATCACCACAGATAAGACAAGGGTATCGGGGTTTGCGCTTATCCCTATCGTCAACAAGTGGTGTTTTGGTTCTCTCTTCTTGTGAATTATTTTTGTCCTCCTTATTCTTACCCTTTCCCTTTTTGGATTTATTTTTACTGGCGGGGGTAGATTGGACAACATTTACCTCAGAAGTCTTTCCGGTGGGAGGGGTAGGAGACAAAGCATTTTGAATATTAGAAGAAATGGGTTTGGGGTTGTTGCTAGAGGTAGAATGTGCTTGGGCATGGAAAGTGCCAATCACATCATCGACTGCATGAGAAGCAGCAGGGGTAGTTGAAGTGGTGGAAGTAGAAGGACGAGGCGCATCAGGGAGTAAGTCATAAAGAGTGCCCATTTGTGAGTAAATGAGGTCAAGGTATTGAGCACGACTAATGGCCTGTTATTCTATGACAACTCCACCCATGGAAATGTCACGACCAATGTCATTCATGAATGATTTCATGAACCACTCTGCTAGCAACTGATCGGGAAGTTTGAGTTTGATGAGATGTTGTCTTCGTCACCACTCATGAATGTGATCGGAGATATGAGTGGCTTTGTTTTGTTTGAAAGAACTCAAAATATTGGTCCCTGTTTCATAATGGATCAGTAACTGGTAGTGGGTGAGGAAATCCATAGCTATGGTGTTGAAGTCGGTGAAGAAACCTTGTGGTAATTCTATATACCACTTCACGGCAGAACCCGTGAGAGTTCGTTGAAAAAGGCGTAAACGAATAGAGTCATCCATCAAGGATTTGGATGAGCACCAAAGGTGAAAAGTCATGACGTGATTGTTCGGGTCCTCTCCTGCTTTGCTATCGAATTTAGGGATGTCAGACGGTAGTTTTTCTGGTATAGCGGGCCATTGGGGAGAGTGAAGGATCAGATCATTTAAAATCCTCGACAAATCGGGGAGGTCTAGGGTGGCTAAGAAAGGTAACTATCTATTCACATGTGTGTACTGGTGTATTTGGGGAGGGAGTCCCATTGGCAAGCCAGTGGGACCATAAGCAGTTTGCATATAATGCGAAGACCCAGGCAGATTTGGTGGTTTTTGTGGAGGAAAGTAACTCATGGGAATGTATCCTTGAACATGGGCATGGGGTTGAGAATTCGAGCCCAAAATAGGATTGGATGTACCTGGATATGGTTGGCCTATACTAGGGGGTATAATGGATGTAGCTGGAGGCTGTTGCCCCCTAGTTGATTGAGGATTATGTTGTATCAGATGGTTCCAATACTGGGCCAAGGATGGAGGTATGTTTTTTCCATAGGGTGGGGTCGGTGGGGGTTGTGCTCCGATCGAGGGTTGTGTTCCAATCGGGGTTTGCCTTGCAAGGGGGGGTTGAGTCAAGCCTCCTTGGTGAAATTGTCCATCAAAAGGAATCTGGTAATTTGGTGTGAATGATGGCATGGTGCCACTAGGATCAGCGCCTCCGATAAAGGATGGAAAATGTCCTCTGAAAGGGGGCAGAGGAAGTGTCGGAATGAAACCAAGAGGAGAGTGCCCAGAAGAAGAAGGACCACCAGGAGTTCTGTATGTGATTTGCGTAGGAACAGGAATAGAGGCATTCAACGCACGGTATCCGGGTGTAAGAGTCGGGGTGACTCTGGGCGAAAGCGGTGTACCAATAGGGTCTTGGCTAGCCACGATAATCCCGGTGTGAAGACTCGTAGTATCTGTGTAATGGACCATTTGTAAAGGGAGAGTTAAGATGTGGTTAGCTCGCAGAGCTTCTGTACCAGGAAAATAATAAGCAGTAGTAAAAGGTATTGCGTCTGGGTCAGAGGTTTCGGGGAATGCAGGTGAGACGGTGATATCAACACCCCCTCCTGAACCAAAGAGATCCCATCTAAAAATTCCAGTAGTCCAAAAAGTATCTTGGCCCTTAGGTCCTAGAAAAGGTCCAGTCGGTGATCCAGAAGACAAAACAACTAAGTTTCCGGAAGAATTCACTCACATAATACGTCTCTCAGAGTCGGGATGAAGTCGAAATTCCTCTTGAGAATTGGTAATTTGTAACCATTCTAGAGAGTCATTTCTTTCCACTTGTGGAGTGGTGACGTCTTGGACTTCACTCTGTTGAGGAGAGCCCTCCGGTGAGTTGGTAGGAAAGGGCTGAGAACCTTCCATATTTTCTGGGGGTAAGCCCTGCATTCTACGTGAACGACATGGAGGGTCAATTGTGAACGAGTTAAAAATCTTACGAAGAAAATTCTATGGTCAACTTGGGTAAAAAAACTACATGCGCTATTAAAAAATCTAGGAAACAACACTAAGCAAACAAGACCTTCTAATTTCAAAGTCACTAGTTGGTGATGAAATCTAACGTCATGACAACGAGACAAGAAGGGACTGGGCTAGGGTGGAAAAGTTACATTGATGACCTGCTTAACGGACTTACACCCTGGTGCAAGCTCCCACACATAATTGTGGGTATACCCTCCAAGGAGCCCAAGTGAGTTTGGCCAATGTTGATTCCAGGTAACGTGAAGACTTGCCCCTTCATAGTCACCTTGTGTAAGACCCTAAGAAGATAGGCAACTAAGGTTACCACCAACAACAATAAATCCTAGGGGGACAATCGACAATCCGATGCACACACAAGGGCAGGGTATCTAGCCCGAAATCAACTCGAGAGGCTTCCACTCATCATTATGGGTATACCTCCAAGTGACCCCCATAATATGTGCGATCTCTACACCGATATTAACAGAGCAGGGTGAGTAACTCTGTCAATATCAATGCGACCTCGGGTTTGACCCTTGTGTGACAAGGGCTTCCCAGGACAAAATGTTGCAAATGGAATTTGACACTCCTTACCACAAGATGCTATTGTGTGTTTTTTTCTTTGGAGAGTGTATCTCTCTGCCTATTCCAAAGCTCTAGCCTAGCTAATTTTGGTGTAATAGAGTCCTAGAAAAGAGTTACTAGTTAAATTTTTAAAATTTTCACAATATTATTAAAGGCTATTGTTACTCAAAGGAGACAGAAATGAAACTGATGTTGTGTTTGACTCTGACCCAACAATGCATAGATATGAATGAAAAATATCAATTCTTGTTCGATGAATCCTATTTATAGGAGGGAAAGAGGATTTTTCTGGAACAATCTTGAACTACGATATACAATCTTCTTTGAAATGCAATATCAACAAGTCACGAACAATGCCAATTCTCTATTTGTTCTATTTCAACAATTGATTCCCAATATTTTCAAAACAAAAATGTTTTTTAAAAAGATTTTTTTTTTTTACTTTTCAAAAAGAACCACACAATGGTGGTGGAACTAAGGAAAAGCAATAACTAATGGAAAGCAACATACAAAACCCAAACCAATCTTTCAATATAGACAAAAATGAAAAGAAGACAAGGCTAGTCTTTTCAAATGCATGAGGGCAACAATTTTCCAAGAAATGGGCATTTGAGAAAGACAATAAATCCCAACTTTTAAACCGATCACCAGATCCCAACCAAACAAGAACTGGGATTCCAGGATCAGAGATTATACCCTTGCAAAGAAAAGGTCAAGAGATGACAGTTGAGAAAAAATGAACAAGAAGAGTCTTTGATTTCTGAAGACTGATCGTTCACAAAATCCAAATTCAAGAAACAATCAATCAATGGCCCAAGAAGTTCTCTTCAGACACACACACAAATTTGGGTATCTGAGCATACAAAAACCTTAATCCCAAAATTTTGCAAAATGGGTTCGTAGGCAAGCAATGGTGTACAGTGCGAGAATGGGGCATTCTCAGAGGCTATCCACAAGCAGAGTGTGAGAGGTTCACACTGGACTGCACAGTAGGGTGTGAACTCCAGTAGTTCTCGTAGGCAATAAAAGGGTTCAGTGAGAGAATGACTGAAACTAGGCAAAATTTGGAAAAAAAGACAAAATTTTTGAAGGGACTTCTAGACCCAGGGAGTCTGTCAGGGTTCCCTGAAGACTCAAAGATTGATATAAATGAAAAAAGGTAAGGCAAGAGAAAATGGCCAATGAAAAACACCAAAAAACTACTAAAAAATGGGTTGCATCCCTAGTGGAGTCGCCAATTTTGTTATCGGACTAATTGGTAGGTGTGGACACTAACAGATCTCCCTAGATCCACCTGGATCTAGAACAAAATAGGACAGGACATGACTCTTTCCTTAAGTTGCAATCATTGAATCTGCTAGTAAGGAGGAACAAGTGACATACCTTTGTATCACTTCCTTAGGTCTCTCTTGCTCTTGCTTCGCTTCGGTGCTCTTGTGAGGTCAAGTACAAGACAACACAAACCAACCAAAGTGAATATAGAAAAATGTATTCAACGTCAACTTATGCATATGATCAAGGAATTACACAATAAAGTAAGAGTGACTTTATGGGAAAGGGACATGTCGCTGTATCATATGAATTGAAAGTAGAAGATACAACCTGATTGCCTTGATGTCGCAAGATTCCTTTCAGTGACCCTTGGTTCCAACACACACACTTGCTCTATATTTGCATGAATAAGATCCAATTCCTCTCGATAGACCAACTAGAGTCTCCAAGCTTCTGTCTAAGCATGGTTCTTCACACAATTCCTTCACCAATTCTTCAATTAATATTTCTTAACCTTTTCCATGAGAAACCCTTCAATATATAGGAGAAGGAGAGATGGTTACATGGATGAGGATGATCCCATCAAATCTGAGAAGTCAGTAAAATGACAACCATACAAATTCCAACTCATTTTCTAGAAGATTCCCTTCTAGAATTCTCGAGACCTCTTATATTTTCCAAGCTTGAAAATAGGTTCGCACCCTATATATGGAGAAAAATGTGAGAATTTCGCACCCTAACTGAAGGTGGCCTGCGAGAATGAGGGATTCTCACACCCTAGGCCATATGCAACCTGCGAACTTACTTTGAAAATATGTTTTTGGAAGGAGAGAAGATCCACTTTTCTTAGGCAAAAATTCCTTGTTGGGAGCCTGAATACAGCATTGTTAATACATCACCAAGATGACCAAAATCATGTGTAACAGCCTCCAATTGGGGCTTACTATCATGTATCTTCTTTCATGTTCAGGGTTTATTTGGAGAAACCTTTCTCTTCTACGGTGTTACAATAGGGGGATATTTCGGTTGTGTAGCTTCACCTTCGCCCTGATTTTCTCCTTCATTCCCTCCTCCTTTTCCATTTGCGTCATCTCCTCCTCCTGGTGAGCCAAATCCATTTCCTTCAGAGGCACTGTCTTCCTAATCAGTCTCTATATTCTGAACTTCCTCCTTTTTATTCTTCTTCTTCTCACTAGAGTGTATGGCATGCTCGACCCGTGTGACCAAAGGCTTCCTATGATTTTGGGGTCAGAGAGTTCTGCATCATGTACAAGGAAATCCTTCGGCCACTCCTTCATGATATGCTCCATGTCGTCGTATGTTATCTTTTAATATGACTTCAACTCTTCCTTGTTCTCATCTCTGTGTGTAGTGATATATATAAAATTTCGATCTATGTGAAACTTCACAAAAGTTTGGTATTGGTGCAAGGTGTGTGGTGTCATGTGAGAACATTCTTCAATGGAAGCCTTCATTTGCTGATAATAGGCATGGAACACAATGTTCAACTTCCATTGCTTCAACATGTCATTGGTGTACTACAAGGTAGAAAACCTAGCGGGCAATGACTCTAATGGTTCTATCTCCGAGAAGGTGGCTCCTTTAGGAATTTTCCAAGCGAAAAATGTGATCAACACGAGCAACCAGCTGAAGTGGAACTCATATCCCTGATATTGAGCTTCATGGAAGTATTTCTTGATTTCGTTGATGAGGTAACTCACCTAATTCATCTGCATGCCCTCCACACACTTTCCTGCGAGGTCCACCACGAACCCGATGACCTGTGTGGGGTGGTTCTTTCTTACGATCTTTCCAGCTATGAGTTGGAAAGCGAGGTGCACTGTGCCATCCTGGATAGAGTCTACCTTGTAGCCTCACTTTCCCTTTTCTACTTCACCATATTCTTCCTTGATGCGCTGTTCCAGGGAGCGATCTGTGGCCTTCCCTGGGTAAAATTGATGAGGGTCAGGTCCCTTCATGCTTAGTATTGTAATCAAGTGGATCAACTCGAGATCCATAATAATCCACCATTCGAGCCACAAGTATCCACCATGGTAGCACGACAAGAGGAGTTTAACGCAAGCGTTAACCTCCCGGTGACGGCCAAAATAGGGAATTTTCATCACATTGAGCAGAGTGAACTATGCCAACTCCTTAATCCATGGATGGGAGATAATGCGAGGCTTCTTCCTAGTTGACTTCGTCAAGTATTTGTGGGGTGAAAGCATAGTGTAGTTCTTCCTATCTCTGATATTGAAGTCACTGTTCTTCAGCAGCGGGATCTGTCCCAACTGGCTCCCGACTACGCATAGTCCCTTCGGAATGTATGCGGTGATTAGAGTGTACTCATAGTCTCGTGGAATTTTGTCACGGTTAACTATGCCAGCCAATGGTGGAATATAATTTGGTAAGATCAAAGTGATCTATTTCTCATTAGCTAGATCATTGCGATGCTTACTTCACTTCTCGGTCGCGGGGTTGGTACGACCTGAACGTCGTCCAGTCAAAGGGGAAGCCTGCAGTCCCCTGGTCGATGATTCCTGGACACCTTTAGACATAGCTCTATGAGCCATACACTTGTTAAGAAACTCCTCGTCAGAATTCTTTGGGGGGTGCATTCACCCAACATTCTCTGGGGTGTGCGTTCGCTCAACATTCTCTATGGGGTGCGTTCATCTGACATTCTCTGTGGGGTGTGTTCGCCCGACATTCTTTTTGGGGTGCGTTCGCCCGAAATTCTCACTTATAAACATGTAGGTCAGGGTAGGTGAATGGACAAGTGGGGTATAAAAATGGATGGAGATGTCTATCTTCTGATAACAAAATTCAACGCATAATCAGTTCTTTGATAGCTTAGTTAATCACAGATGGAAAAAAGTGGTCCCGACGTAGCGACCAACGAGTTAAATAAGTGAGCGTCGTAACGACTTCCTCCAATAGGAAGGGATGCTTCCATCAATGCAAATCTGTCCGTTATGGCATGGTCTCAATGTCCCAAAAGTGGTGCATATGCCCATAAATGCATTTTCTATCCATTCTAGAACATTGTTCTAACGGGTGGGGCACCTCCAATGGTCATATAGCTTCGCCAGGGCAAAGTCCCATTCTACGCGGTTCTGATGTTCTGGAGAGGCTCAAGTCTCGTGGACCTGACTCCTGTGAAGTCTTCCATTAATTCTCTATAGCTTCCTGTAGGTTTTATAATTTGGCTTTCTTCTTATTGATCTTCCTTGCCTTCTTTCCTGTGATTTGAGTTTTTCTAACTATTTCTGGAATCCTCTTTCCATTTTTATTCTTATCTTCTCCTAGCGTGGTGAGTTTGCACTGTTGATGTTCTCTCACAGGTTCTAAATTTAATAAACCTTCTCTTACTACTTCCTAGGTGGATATACTTCTTTCTTGCATGGATAGGTTCTTCAAACCATCTTGCATTATGTCAATCTTGCTAGCTAATTATCTTGCCTTTTGTTGCTTCGACTTATCCTATTGTTCTTCTATTAGGCGATCTATTTTTCTAGCTATGAAATCCCTTAGTTATTGATTTTTGTTTTCTATAGCTTCCTCCTCTGCTTTCCTTCTGATTTAATCTTTCGCAATCCAAGTCTTACCTAACAAAAGTGGAAAAGGGGCGTTGTTCTCAACAAACTTAATGACTTCAAATTCCTCTTCAGTCGATGTTCCATGGACAATAATAGGTACATTAGTAACTCTTCCACATAGGGTTATCATTTTTCCTTTAAAAAAACCTATCCTTCCTAATGAAGGTACCATAGCAGGCTTTCCCAAAATTTCCCAAGTTTCTTCTGTCATAATATTCACTTGTGTCGCCTCATCCAAGACACAATCTATGTTGAAGTCTTTTATTCTTTCACTTATGTGCTCTTTTACTTTCAACATCTCTAGTAAAATGACATCTTTGTGATCATCCATCATTTCTTTCAATAGTTCTAATGTGGTCTGAACTTTCTCCGATTCTTTCTCTTTGTGATTTTCTAACATTCTTTTATTCTCTTGATAGTTTTCTTGTCTCATGTTCATCCTTTCAACTTTAGCAATCATCTTTGGACAATCCTCAACCTCATGACCCACAATTTTACAACAAAGACAAATAGGAAATATACTAGGGAATTCCTTAGCAATATGTCCCAGTCTTCTGTACTTATAACATAATGTCAATCCTCTCTTTCTTTTAAGCATTCCCCAACCTCTCCTGTGCTGCGCACTAGGATCATAGTGTTGGACCTGCAATCTGCAAAAATTCTTTCTAGGTTCCTGCATCCACTGATTAGCCCAAAAATTATTTATATGCATAGGAATACCATATATTTCTTCATTTATATTATCTTTACTTAGTTCAACTCTTTCTTCTAACTTCTCCCTAGCTTTCAGACTAGGAAAAAATCTCTTAAACATACTTAAATTCATGCTTTTGAAACAAACATTTTCACTTATCTTACTCTTATCAAAGCACAAAGCTTTACCTCTTTTAAGATCTTACCTCTTTTCTTCAGATCAAATTTATTTCTTAGCACAGAGCTTCGCAAGTTGAGTAGAATACTATGCACTTCAGTAGCAGATCTATGCACATAGTTTCTCTTTTCTTTACTTCAATTCCCAACAATCACATTTTCAGGTCCCGACAATAGAACCATTTGTTGGCATAGGGGAAGACCCAGGGTTCAATTCTTCAACAATGCACCAACAAAACCCTAAATACCAACCCTTTCTGCAACACCTGCGAAGAAGGTGAACTCTTACTCGAGGTAGAGGCAGGGGGGGTTACAGGACTCAGGTGTCTGTAACCAAGCTGGGACACAGATCTATGATAGAAACACTTCATCGAGTATTCTATTAAAAATATAAGATGATATTCATTAACTCATTAGCTTCATTAACATCGCAGAACAAACCCTAAGATAGATCGATGAAGTAACAATAAATATCAAGTACTTCAATCATTTAGCAAATAACACTGATTTATATCTAACATTAATTCATCATTAATAAAGCACTAAGCACCAACAGATCTATATAACATACATAATAAAAAAATCACTAAGAGGATAAATGACAAACACAACATAGCACAAATCACACCAAAGACAATATATACATGGTTCACCCCAGTGTGGGGCTACATCCACCAACCGCTTCGTCTTATTTATTATTATTCAATATCTTACATTCATCTACTCCTGTGCACTAAGCCATAGAGACAATATTTGCAGAGGACAAGAGATCTGTGCATTGAGCGCCAGACCCTCCTTCCCAAAATTAGGTCACGACACTGTTATCGCACCGTTTTTAGGAAGGGTTTAGGTTAGCTTGAATCTTGAGTCAAGGCTTCAAACTGGCGTAACAGGAGCTTCCCCACCCACTGTCACCTCGATGGGGAGCTCTTTATATTTAGGATGGCTAGTCCAAGGGAGACGTCCCTAGTAATCTGGGTTTCTGAAAGGGCTAAAGGGCTAATGGATCAAGATAAAGATTCCCTTTCACAGATTACTGCCAAGAAGGAGATAGTCAAGGAAGATATTCCACTGATAAGGGCACCTGTTTGCGAGACAAGACAAATAAACCTAAAATGTGCTGTAGTGGTTAGTACTTCAAATATTAATGACTATCTTCAACATATATATATGAGCAATGATCAAATGTAATTATTGATGAAGTCAATGATTACTAAACAAAGACAAATGACTTATATCACTTATTCAATAAATACATAAGAGATATGGGCATTCAATGTACACAATCAATCCTTGTTATATCACAATGCAGTTATTATGCTCATACACCAATATTGTTGCTGCGTCACTATGCAGAATTAGGGTGATGTCAGCGCTAGAATCAAGTTAGTTTGAAAGACAAAGAGCAGAACGTTTTGCAATCAAGATTATGGATGTGATCAATAACTCAAAGTCTATCAAATCAGGTGACAAATGTCAAAACGTTTCAAGCCAAGAAAGGGTCTTAGACAGGTATGACATCACCTATAATGTTGTTGTTTTTAGGGTTAGGGTTAGCTAGTCAAAGAGGTGGACGTTTTGACAAATCAGCCAATGAAAATGCTTGAAACCTCTATGGCTACAAAAGGATGAGTCAGCCGCAACTTCTAGTCCAAACACAAGT
>ML786869.1:175102-241092 GCA_009831015.1 Picea engelmannii | reverse complement strand
CCTATGGCTTTTATCTTTTACTAGCTGCTTTTACCCCCTGGGCCTTTAGCCCCTTCTTCCCACAAGTCAAGATGTACCCTGGAAGGTCATCCTAATGGCCAGACTAGGGGAATGGGATTGATGAGCGGGGTATAAGATGAAAAAGTGCTAAGATGGTGGGAGTGGATGATGGCTCTGCAAACCCCCCTTGGTGGCTAACCAAAACCCATGAATACCGGCTTGCTAAGTTTCCCCATCAATCACCCCAACAATGGTCAAGTGGATTAGTGTAAGATCCAAGCAGTCATCCGAAATGAAAGAAACCTAATGCATATATAAGAAGGTTATAATGATCAAATATGACACATACCACGATACCTTGGACCAATTACCTCATGGAGCAAGAGCCCTCTCTGATGCAAGCCCAGGCCGGTAGTGATGGAAACTGGCACTGCTGACAGGACAAGTCTGGCTGAGAAGAAGAACGATGGGCCCTCCAGGGCCATGCCTAAGTCACTCCTTCTCTCGGTACTCCATGTCTAGGACCATGTGGGCCTCGAGACATGATCTCCTAGTTATCCCTAGATATCGGGGATAACAGACATAAAGCCAACTTCTCTATTGAGCACAGAGCCTTACATACACAATATTTTTCACAAAGCAACCCAAAACTACTTGCACTTAGCCTTAAAATCTATTTTTTACTTTCTACATTACATTCTTACTTATTTCTACTTTTACAATTCCTTACAAAAAGGCCTAAACATGGGTAAACCCATGGTCCGACATCCCATAACCCATTAAAAACCCTAAGGAACCCCTTGTTGGGTCCACATAGCCTGAAAAACAAGTGAGATCTGTGATATCAGCTTCGTCATGGCACTCCATCTTCGATCCTTGCTTCGAAGTCCAAAAGGTGGTCCAAACCTGACCAAGGTTTCCTCAAAACTTGGTCGAGGGCCAACAACCAACAAGCCTAGTAACAAGAAGTGAGGTCTATACCATCTCTTACAGGTACCCATTAGACTTTGGGAAATCATTTCCATGGATTTTGTGAGTGGTTTACCAACCATGTGGAAGGGACATGACTATTTATTTGTGGTAGTTGATATGTTCAACAAAATGTGCATTCTCATACCTTTTAAAAAGACAGTAAAGGGAGAGGAAGCAACAAACTATTTCTTTGAACATGTTTTCTATAGAAAGATTTTCCTCACCCCATGCAAACTTGCACAGAGGGAATTTTTCCATTTCCCTATGCAAACTTGAAGTCCCGTTTTGCAAATCCCAGAGCTAAAAACAATATTTTTCCACATATACAAACCCTACCTATTGTATAACATGAATATACGTAGGTTGCACCACTACAACCCGCATACATTGGGTTTTGTTCTCACAATTAAAAAATGGTGTTGGGTTTCCATGTCACATCATGAGATCCATGATCCTTGACCTTCCATATATTGGAAATGTTTCGACTTGGCCCTTCAGTTCCACTTGAAGGCTATAAATGGGCCAAATCCGAGCTATGGAAAAGGGGAGAAGAATTCAATTTTGAGAGCAAAGTTACTTTGGAGAAATTATTCACTTCATATTGAGTCTACATCATTTTGTCCTTTTATGTTTGAACACATTGTTCAGCCCCCAAGATGTTCCCTACTTGATTGAGAACCTCATTGTCTCTCTTATATGAGCTTGCCTTTGGTGGAGGCCCAACTGGAAGGGACTTAGTTTCTCGGTTCCGAACCATGTCAACACAAAAGTTTTTAATTCATTCACTTTTGCCGATTACATTTTAAAGAAATACTCTTTTCTCGTCCAATAATATCTTGAAAATATTTGAATTGTTATTCCATGGGAATATTTGTTATGAATGTTGATGAATTATGCTATTGAATGTGCTAACTTTATACATTATCACCATATGCTTGTGTTTCTTGGTTGTTGAGGACAAGTTGCAGGTGTATTTATTTGATTCAAGTTCTCAACGGTGGACTTCATCGAACGTCTAGATGATGTAGGCTCTTTATCTTGTCTCATTATCATATTTGCTTATATAGAATATCTGAGATTAGAGTTGATTTATGTAGTCATTTTCATCTGTTGTGGTTTACGCCTAGCCATAGAGAGATTTTCCTCGTAACAGAATTGGCGACCATACTGGGGAAAGAATCTTCTTTTCGGGGTCTGGAGTGTTTGTCTCCTTTGATTTCTCTCGTTGATATTGAGTTTCTTATCGTTTGATTTCTTGACAATCTCTGTTCATTCTGAGTCCGAGTTTCTTAGCCTTCTCCTTAGCTTGGCTATGTTTTAACACATATACGTGGGTTTTTACCTGAAATTTGCATATATACGCGTGCTTTCCTTCTGCAAGACGCACATATATGCACTTTTCTCTTGAATAGTCGTGTACATCATCCTTTTCTTCTTGGTTGTTGGGTTTGATTTTGTTGGGTAAGTTTTGATGGTTGCTGAGTCTTCTTGGGTCTCTGTTATGGTTGTTAAGTGTCTGTGGAATGATAGGAAACCTTTCTTTGGTTGAACTTTTGGGTGGTTCCTTTATCATCATCCTTTTCATTTGACTGTACTTGCATCTTGGGATGGGTGTTTTCTTCTTGATATCCTACTTGGTTTGTCTCTATTTACATACAATAGAATTTTTATATCAAGTTGTTGTTTAGTCCTTGCATTTTCATTCTTTTATATTGAAAATAAAAAAATATTAGGCATTTGTGCATTGATGGCATTTGATATTTTAGGTCCTTATCATTGATATTAGTACATGTATAGAAATATTTCATCTTATTTGGAATTGCATAACTAAATTAAAAATTGCATTTTGAAAAGAATATCATTTATTGGGAATTGAAGTTAGGATTTTGCACTTTATTCATATTCATTTATTTTATTTCCTGAGTCATAACATCATTAGTTTCACAACCACACTTTTTTTGAGTAAGAAAGGAAACTAAAAGAAACACTGATAATTAAAATTGATTAGAAACGATTTTATTTTCTAGGGTGCACAAACTAGCTTAGGATTTAGATCCTTGGAATAGGATTTTGTGAGTAAACTTCTCCAAGGATATTAAATCAACATATATGCCTGACTAAGGGAGTGGTGAAATCCATTATATAATTGGTGACATCAGGAGGATCCTCTTACACTGGAGTTAAACACGAGGTCGTGTGAGGTTGGTTGAGGGGATATCCCCTCGATACCTTCTTAGTGTCAGATATATTTTTGGGGATCTATTTGTATATGGGGATATTTTTAGTAACGTTACCTCTTTGAGAGACAGTGATTTCGAGGTTTCAAGATTTTTTACCCTGCCCATGTGGTGGACCCGACTTACTATTGTTCGCCTGCACATTAGTTATATCGTGGCTTCTTAGTTTCTTGACATATGTACCACATAGGTTACTTGCAGGGGTTATTCTGCAGGTACCCTAGGTCAGATAAGGGTCAGACATGACACAACCTTTATGGAGGATTAACTCTTTGGGGGGATTTGACCAAATGGTTGTTAATCCCACGAGGGCCCTTATAAATGATATTGATACCTTCGATATTTAGTAGGGAGTCGAAGGCCCCTCTTGGGCGAGGCATACCTACTTTAGGGAGGGAGGCCCCTTTCAGCCACTTTATTCTATTTTTGTGCATATTGGACTTTTGTTTATTTTATTTTGGTGTTCTCTTTCATTACTAGTTGGCCTTAGGATTTGTTTTTTATATCACGGGTCTTGATTCATCGTGGATCCAGACCAAATTCCCCGTAGGTCTCGCCACTTGTTACAATTACCACCACATTTTGAGTCTTTGCCTTCTAAAAGGCGTAAAATTATCAAACATGGCACACACACCTCCACTTACCAGACATGTGATCATAAAAGGATGAGTATTAAATCAAGTCAGAAAGATACTGGGAGTCCTTCAACTCCCATACCCACTATAGTTAATGATACTCCTTCGACACCTTCAACCACTATGGTTGTAGAGCCAGAGGTTCCTATCATCACTCTTGTTCATACTATAGTGAATACTCAACCTATAGCCATGGCACCTTTTGGGTCCCTTTGTCACTCACCAGGATACAATATTCAGTCCATCCCTATGGCCTCTACCCCTTTTTCTTATGGTATGCCAAATTTCACATCTCAATTTTCATCCTCCATCTCTATGGCTAGTTCAAATACTAGTATTGGAATTGGGGGCATGGATCCTTCACATAATCCATTCTCGTTTGGTGGTTCTCATGTCCCACAAATGAGTCCTACAATTGGAGGCCTTCCTCCTTTTCACCCTGGGTCTAATCTTGGTTCTAATGCTCTTGGATGGAGTAACCAACCTGGAGGAAAAGCTACTTCTCATGGTATGTCCTTTACACCCTCCTCCTCCGTACCAATTCCGACCAACACATTTTTCATGATGAATCCACCTTTAACCTCTCAATTCACACTCGGAGGAGGTCAATTTCATACCTTGGGAAACCCCCAACCTGGAGCCACTCCGACTGGGAGTAGTTTTTATAACCCTCATCAGAACATTTCTACTAGAATGGTGCCCAACCAACCCCTAATGAATCAGTTTAGAGGAGGGTATTACAATCCCAGATAGGGCCATGGTTATTACTAGAACCCTAGATTGGCTATGATTCCCCAACAAAAATCTTTCTAGGGATCTTGGGGACAGATGCCACAACCCCGTCTCCCTTTTCTAGCCACTCTCAATCGGATAGAATTTTCTAAGTTAATGAATGACCCTGTGTGTCATGATACGAAATGGCCCCCCGTCCCCACTATGCTTCCTTCAGATATTCCAAAATTCAAGGGTAAAAATGGTGAGGATCCTAGTGATCACGTTACTACTTTTCACCTTTGATTCTCTTTGAATTACCTTAACGACAATTATATTTGGTTAAAATTGTTTCAACGCACCCTCATGGGGGTCGTCGTGAAATGGTATATCGAGCTACCATGAGGGACATAAAAAACTTTTAATCAGATGGTTTTAGTCTTCCTAAACCACTTCCAATTTTCGGTTTGTTACGATGTTGGCATATAACTTCTGTTGACCTTTCGTCAAGATAAGGCCACTCATATCTCAGATCATATCTAGGAGTGGCGTATACGGAAGAGGTTGATCAAGGCCTACATACCCACATAATTCCTGCTAGAGTGGTTCCTTAAGTCTCTACAACCTTATATTTTGAAGGATGTTTCTACATCCAGGGTTACATCTGAGGAATAAGTGCTTTTTAAAGCCCAATATTTAGATATTATATATGCTTAGTATGGGATGTTATACGAGATTCTTCTAGACACACCAAGGTCAAACTATGACCCTATAAAAAAGTTTGAGCCTCATGATGATGGCATTGTAGGCTCTGTGAATGTGAAATCTGAAGGCTTAGTGACAAGCCATTTGAAAGAGTTATCTCTAAACCAGTCTGTAGGAGGGATAGATTCATCTATGTGCTCCACCCCCACTCAGTTGGTGGATGTACATTCTGTGCAATCGTTGACCAACCCGAATGGTAACCAAAAACTAGGATGGAATAAAAAGAAAGGACATGGTAATAATCGTAAGGGTGGGAAGAATAATAATAAACCCAAGGACAATGGTAATAATTACAAGTTGAAAAATAATGCTGGTGAGGCCAAGAAAGAAAGGTGGAAGATGAAGTTTCCCTGCAAGCTTTGTACAGATGACCACCTTACCCATTTATGCCCCAAACTTGTGGAATATGTGAGGATTTTATCTCTAACACCCATTGTGCTGACTAATCCTTTTCCACATAATCAACACATGGCCTCGAGCTCCTCAAATGATGGAAATTCTTTGGGTGGGAGTCAAAACCTACCGACACAAGATGGTGATCGTTTATGCATAAATATGGTTAAATATGAGGTTAATGTAGCCACTCGGTCTCATGATTATAGTTCTCCATAGACTGTTCCTGGTCTAGAGTATCCCCCTCCTCTAGACACGCCCTTGTAGATTGAAAAACTAGAGCCCCTGCCTCATATTCCGAAAGGAGTACTCAAGCTCTCTACCCACAATCCTAATGCTAGATCTGCCCAAAATTACTCTATTGTTGAGGATCTAGGTCAAACCCCTTGTGTGATGTTGGCCCTAGAGGTACTCCTGACATGTCCTTCACAAAGGAATTCCTTGCTATATGCGTTAGGAGATCTAGATCCTTGTGGCTTGAAATTTATCAAGTTTTACATCATAGATGTGAAGCCTTACCTTCCTTACCATGTGGCATTACAAATCCACGTGGGTTACTCAAAGTATACCATCAAACATACTATTGTTGATGAATGCACTACAACATGTGTGATGTTTGTGGTATGCTGGAAATCCCTCGGCTCTCCAACCCTTTTTCAGTCTCCGACCATTTAATCTTCTTGCCTTTCCAGTCCTATTAGGTGGGAAGACGGTAGAGGTGGATGTCGAGGTGGTTGATGTGCCCCTCTATTATAACTTGTTACTAGGACGCAACTAGACTTATGCTATGACTGCAATCATATCGTTTGTCTTTTGCACTCTTTGCTTTCCTCATGATGGGAATATCATGATGATCGACCAGTTTTCCTTTGTGTATGTTATCCCCAATGCATCTGTTGGACTGTCGATCCCCATTATCAACAATTATTAGTCGGAAACTGAGAATATCGGTGTCAGAATGTATTCATCCCTTATGGGTACCTTCGACTTCATGGCATCAATTCATCATATATATGCCATTTCTAGTAGGCCCTCTTTGTCAGAGAGGTTCGTTCCCTTCCACACTTCCTATTTTAATGATCCTTGGACCCTACCTTCCTTGACTGCATCTTGTGAAGGTCAGTCACATTCTAGAATCACCATGCCACTATTGACAACAAATATTGTGTATCAAGTTGTTCTTGAATCTTCCGCCAATCCAGATCCTGTTACCTCACAGACGGATGAGGAGGATCATGTTCTAGAGCCTGTGTGGGCCACTTCGTCATATTGTTCTTATGATTTCCTCGATGAAACTTTACCTTTAGATGAATCTATCATAGAGGCCATGAATGGTTCTGACAGGCCATGGGATGATATGCATCATCTCTCTTATTTTCTCCCAGAGCTTGCTAGAATCAAACAAGATGATTTTAGATCTACCTTAAGCGATATAGTTGGTCACACCATAGTTCCACTTGATACACATGACATTTATGCCGAAGGAAACATGGCGAGTATATCCCCTACCATCACGATAGATATCTCTCATACCCCTGGAAAGGTTGAAAATCTATACATCGATGTAGATTGTTCGCGAGAATAAATTATGATCTACACCAAGATCTTCAAAGAATTCTGTGACGTATTCTCTTGGTCATATGAAGAGATGCTATGAATCAACCCTTGAATTTTCAAACATGAGATTAAAACCTACCCGGATGCTAAGCCCGTTCGACAACGACTTAGAGATGTCAATCCTAGGAAGGCCCCTGCTATTAATGCAGAGGTAGAAAAAATGATTAATGTTGGCTTTATCTACCCAGTTCCCTTAACTGAATGGGTGTCCAATCCTGTTCCCATGAACAAAAAACAAGGAACCATCTGTGTATGCATGGATTTTCATGACCTCAACAAGGCCTGTCCCAAAGATAACTTTCCGATGCCCTTCATCGATCAGATTCTCGAAGAGTGTGCGAGAAGTGAATTTTTTTCTTTCATTGATGGATTTTCAGGGTATAACCAAATTCAGATTAAACCCGAGGACCAACATAAGATGACATTTGTTTTCCCTTAGGGTAATTTCACATACCGGAAGATGCCTTTAGGCCTTAAGAATGTCTGATAAACCTTCCAATGTGCTATGACCTTTACATTTCATGATCTCAAGCATATAGTCGAAATCCTATCTCGACGATCTTGCTGCTCACTCTAGTAAGAGAGTGGAACACCCTAAACACCTTCGGCTATTTTTTGAAAGATGTCACCATTATCGCATCCAGTTGAACCCTCATAAAAGCATATTTTGCATTAGGTCAGGTTTAATTATAGGATTTTTAGTCTCTGAGTCTGTGATCATGGTAGATCTATTAAAGGTTGAGGCAATACTTTGATTGCCTCCTCCACGCACTATTCGTCAACTTCAAGGTTTACAAGGGAAATATAACTTTTTACGATGGTTTATAGTGAACTATGCCAATATTACTAAGGGTTTCATGTGTCTCTTCCAGAAGGACACTTCTTTCAGTGGGTTGATGATGGTTATTATGATTGTAATAAGGTTGTAGAAGAGTCAAATAAGCTATTTTTTTAGGGTTAGGTCACATACTGAAGAGCCTGGTGTGATATAGTCTGCCTCACAGAGGTTCCTTAACCTCATCATGATTGTATGATTGAATATGTAATGCGCGCAACACTATATTTTGGAGAAAACTAAATAAAAGAGCAGAGAAGAAAAATATTTGTGGGCGTAGCCTAGGAGGGGGTGAACCACGCTAAAACCTGTGTTTTATGTGATGTTTGTTAAATGATTACTTTTTTATAATGGTTAACTTATGAATAAATGATGAACTAGATGGATTAGAATGCATGCATGAGGATAAAGATGAATGAATCCTAGACATACTTGAATGAATAACCAGATTAATGCATAAGGAATATAAAATACACTCCTATTTCCCCACTCATTCCTAGACTGCAAGCACCTGAGCATTACAGTCACCCATAAAACTATATTGGGTGAGAATTCACAATGCACTCTATGCGCAGCGTTGCCTTCTGGTTTACCAAGGGGGCCAATAGTTTTAGAGGGTTTTGTTGGAAACCTATTAAGATCTGAACCTGGGTCAACCCAACTTGTTGAGAAGTGAAAGAAATATCTGAACCAACAAATGGTTCCATTGCTAGGATGAACTACATAGGATTGAGTGGATGGGATCCGTGAAAGAAACGCGAGGAGAATGAAAGTATAGAAGGGAATGTTCATGACATGGAATCCAATGAAGAAAGAGATTGAAAGATGGTTGAAAACAAATGAACTTGAGTTTTCGCAGAAGGATAACAAAAACCCTAAGTTAACATCGTGCACATATCTTGACAAATACGTGTTTAGCAACTTGCATGAGGCATTTTTCTATGATTTCCCACATTTATTGTAGGAGTGGCTATTGAGGTTAAAAGTCAACCACCCAAAAAATCTAATTAGACAGCTAGAGTGGAATCTTGTGGAGACCACGTAGTTACAACAAGTTAATAATAAATTTATGTGCACATTAGATTTTTGGTTAGACAGTATTGTTGCAGGGTTTATCACTAAATTTGCAGTAAATACCACAAAGTCTTACGATGTAGCAGAGAAATATTTTCCAAAAGGACCCAGATGTAGGTATAGCATATCATTGTATACTTCAATAAATATGTTATTATATAACAATGGTGTGATGACCATGGAATCAAACAGCTAAACTTCCCTGCATGCATGGGGAAAGGGGGAAGCACTGATAGGAGGTGGAAAAATGGAGGAAGATATGGGTAAGGAAAAGAAGAAGGAGGCCATGGACCCAATCATGATGGAGGAATACCATATAAATAATATAATGACAACAGTTGGAAATACGTGCAGTGGATCACCCTACCAATATAATATGAATAACAAGAAGAGAGCCATATCTGATAGAGAGGGTTTGACAAGAGATGAGGAAGAGGTAGAGGATCTCTGGGCTGTGGAGAATATTGAGGAAATCATGTGCGCAACATATGAAAGGAAAAAAGGAGGTCCAAGGTCAGGGACAAAATGTAGAACTCCAATCCAGATCACCGTTAGTGTGGAACCTACAGCCCCATGTGCGACTAGTACACCAGAAATAACACCAACATCTAGACAACCAAATTTTAGTGGAAGAAGAATGAAAAGACAAAGATCCAGTCAAGGAGCATCAACTGGGGAAACCAGTTCATGAATTATTATTCAAATATCTATATTTTGCGGAGGTAGTAGTTCAACACAGTTCAAAATGGCAGGACATGATCCCACGATCAAGTTACCAGAATTTCAGGGAGAGGCATAAGAGGACCCTGAAAAACACTTATTTAGCTTTGAGAAGATCTGGGAAGCAAAGAAGATATTATATGAGGAAACTAAAATCATGCAGTTAGATATCACGATAAGAGACCGTGCATTGGACTGATATATGATTTTAGATGTAAACAATCCACCATGAGTAACAATGACCATTACAGACGTGAAAAAAATACTGATAAACAAATTCCATAAGCCTAGATCAGAGGATCTATATATGAATGAAATGATTGAAATCAAGAAAAAACCAGGTGAGTCTATTTGGGAGATCGATCATAGGTTTAAACGTTTGAAAGGTAAGTTGAAGTATGCAATTAATGATATGAAACATAGGCACTTATTTGTGAATTCATTGTTACCACATTTTAAATACCCATTAAGACAACAAAAGTTTCAAACTCCGACAGAGGCTCTGCAAGCATCCTTACAAATGGAAGAAAACCAATATCAAAAGTCAAATCCATCAATAGAGGAGATAAAGGAGGATTTGAAGAACCTAACATTTCAACTTAACCAGAATAAGGGAAAAGAGAAAAGAGAAGTTGTTTGGTGTACCACATGCAGGACATGAAGACACCATAAGAATGAATGTCCAACTTTTGCGTAGTATATGAAAACATGAGTACCAAATCCTTTTCCTACAGGAGGACCATGGTGAAATATCTGTAAAATGCATGGGCATGATCCATATCATTTTCCAATGATGCAGAAGTATGAGACAGTACCAAAAGTTCATACTGCAATTTTTTCAAGTTAGTGGGTCATGATGACCAATATTGTAGGAAAATGGAGTTGATGAGAGAAATAAATTCGGATAATTATAGGGTGTAAGAAGAAATGATGACATGAAAAGATGCACCTCAGTTCAACCAGGTAACACCTCCATACAACAATGCACAACAACAATATAATAATGCGTAGCCATAATACAATAATGCACAACCACAATATAACCTCGCACAGTATAACCAGGTATCTCAATACAATGCACTGCGAGGAGATCGAGGTGGATACAAAGGTGGAGGATGAGGTAGAGGAGGATTCGGATGAGGAAGAGGTCCAGTAGTGTGCCACAACTTCCAACATCCAGGACATTATGCAAGGGATTTTCCACTTCCACCAACAACATGTATGTACTTTCATGCAATAGACCATGAAACATAAGATTTTCCAACACTCTTGGGAAATATATAGGAAAAAAAGGAACCAGAAAAACTAGAATGTCCATTGGATCTCTGCAGAATATAGGGATGATGGGAGAAACATCAGTATAGACACTCAAGGAGGATCCAAGACAAGAAATGACGTAGTAAAACAAGATTCAATGCAACACCAATGGGTGAAGAATAATACTGAACCACGAAAGTAGTTTGATGCATGAAAAGAAAATGAAACATTCAAGGAGGCTAGAAAAGAGTTTCTCAAGAAAATTTTTGCGTCTACATCAGCCGCACAACACACTCAGAACTTACCAATCTACAAAATTCCCTCTCCAATGGACCATACTAGTGAAGCAAAACCTTTAGAGAAAGTAAGTAATATAAAAATTTTTATGCAATCTTGTGTTAAGTTATTGAAGGATCCATCATCTGTTAATATCTTACAAAATATGCTAGAAATATGTAACACAGAGGTAGAAGGGAAATTAGAGTAGAAAACACTCAATCATCTCCATACAAGAAGAAGGACAAGTAGGGAATTTAGACTAAATGCTAATATCAGGGACTTCAATATGGGCGATATTATACTGGACTTAGGCTTTGAAGTAAATGTCTTACCTTAGAAAATATGGCAGTGTATGGGAGAATCCACACTAGTATATTCACCTATCCAGTTGAAATTAACAAATCAACATAGAGTGTTACCAATTGGAAGGCTTAAAGGTGTGACAATATGTTTTGATGGAGTGTGCACTATGGCATATTTTGAAGTAATAGAGATAATATATGGCACAACACCTTATCCAACATTGCTTGGATTGGATTGGGAATTTGATAACCAGACCATAATCAACCTGAAGACAAGGAAAATGACTTTCAAATAGGGGGGAATATAGAGTCATTTCACTATTATATCCTTCATAAGTAGAATGGTTTGTAGAACCCACTTGTTTTGATATGGAAGAAATAAACCAGTTGTACAGAACCACCACATGAGAAGAGGATTATGTTAACCCAACTGCAGATGGGATACTCAGCTAGAGAATAATTACATCATGTTCTTCCAACTTAGATATAGGTTTGGAGAATTGGCAACAATGATTACATGAAGTTTCCACAAGAAGGTGCACAAGAATAGACTGCGTAGTAAGATGGATTGGTACATAGATAAGAGAACCTCCTAGTTTTCATGGGGTAAATGACTTAGAGGAATTCCTAACAAAATTTGAAGAGGAAGTGTTAGAAGATCAGAGGATCTTAGCCCTAGATATTTCACTCAAGGCCACACCTGCAAGATGGTGGGGTGCGCACAAGGAAACAATTCAGGACCAATATCAATGTAAACAATTACTGTGCATTAGATTTGGCGCACAACAGGGGACCAATAAAATGCAGAGGTATGATGGATAAGGAACACCAGTTGAAAACTTAGAGAAGTCAAGAACAGAATGGAGGATGACACCACCATAGGAATGGACTCATCACTTTATCCATAGATTGGAAGGAATTCCAGGGAACTGGTATATAGACCGGGAGATGTGTAGAGGCACTACAAAATGGAAAACATTATAGAAGAACTTTGTAGTAACTTTCTCATTTGAAAATGATAACCCCAACATAGATTCAACGTTGAAGAAGATACAAGGAGTGATATTTGTTTATGAACCATAGGTTGAAATCATGACAAAATACCAACAATAAAATAGACAAACAATCAAAGAGTTACTCTCATGTTATCATGTTAAAGAGGAAGCACTAGATGAAGATGATCCATGCAACATTCAAATTACATATATTGAGGGTGAAAGAGAGGTGGAAGGTCCATCTTTGGAGTCAGAAATATTTGCTGCACCAATCAAAGTTAAGAAAGTCAACATTGGGACAACTGACAATCCTAAAATGTAAAGTATTGGAGACTATTCAGATGAATAAACAATAGAAAGAATAACAGAGTTACCGTGCGAATACAATGACCTATTCCCAATGACCTTTACAGATATGAAATACATAGCAGAGGAGATAGGAGAGATGAATATACCCCTCAAACATGAGGAAAGACCTGTCAGGCAGAGACCTTATAGATTGAATCCAGTATATAAGCAGAAAGTGAACGAAGAAATTGACAAAATGTTGGAAGCCGGTATCATAGAACTAGTAGAGGAATCTGAATGGATAAGTCATATGGTAGTCCAAGAAAAGAAACAAGGGGGGATAAGGAATTGTGTCGATTTGAGGAAACTGAATGATGCTTTCTTACATGACCCTTTCCCTACCCCTTTTATAGATGAAGTTTTAGAGAATGTGGGAGGCTAGGAATCATATTCATTTACATATGGATTCTCAGGTTACCATCAGATCCAAATAGATCTAGAGGACATGTATAAGACCACTTTTTCTACAGAGTGTGGATCCTACCAATATACGGTGATTCCATTTGGGATGAACAATGCACCAGCCATATTTTCAAGATTATTCATAGCTTCTTTCAAGGAATTCATATATAAATTTCTAGAAGTATATCTAGATTAATGGAATGTATATAGTCTTCTAAAGGATCATGTAGAAGTGTTAAGACTCATGTTGGAGAGGTGAAGGAAATGTCATATCTCATTGAACATCAAGAAATGCATTTTGGGGGAACCTTTTGGAATATTGTTGGGACACATAGTGTGTAAAACCAATTTATTAGTGGATCCTACTAAGATTGTAGTCATTTTAAATTTACCACCACCAAAGTCATTGTGCTAGTTAAGAGAAACACTGGAGCATATAGGCTATTGCAGGAAGTTTATAAAGGGGTATGCACAAATTACTGCACCAATGGAAAAACTATTAAAGAAGGACACCAGATTTTAGTGGAATGAGGATTGTCAAAAAGGATTGGACACTTTAAAAGAAAATATGGTCACAACCCCTATCCTAGTATTCCCTAATTGGGAAAGGACATTTCATGTGCATGTAGATGTATCAGCCATAGCTCTTGGAGCAATTCTTGCAAAACCAGGAGTAGGAGACTTAGACCATCCCATAGCCTTTGCAAGAAGAAAATTTTCAGAATCATAGCATAATTACAACACCACAAAAAGAGAAGTCCTAGCCATGGTATATGCACTTCAAAAATTCAGGCACTATTTACTGGGTAAACACTTTAAAATGTTCACAGACCATTATGCCCTCAAATATCTAGTTAACAAGCCAGTGTTGGGGGGGGAGGATCTGTAGATGGTTATTGTTATTCCAAGAATTTGATTTTGAAGTAATAGTCAAACTAGGGAACATGAATGTAGGACCCGATCACCTATCAAGGGTAACTAATGGAAAAGAACCTACTAACGTGGAAGACAACTTCCCTGATGCACAACTATTTTCAATACAGGTAGATGATGAATACTTTGCTGATATTATTGAATACTTAAGTACAGGGATTGCACCATAAGATTTTAACACCACGTAGAAGAAAAGTATGGTAGTCAAAGTTGCAGGCTATCAACTTATTGCAAGACATTTATACAAAATGGGTGCATATAGCATTTTGAGAAGGTGTGTATTAGAACATGAAAGACCCAGAAATTTTGCAGAACCTCATGAAGATATAGCTAGGGGACACTATGCAGGAAAAAATACCACATAGAAGGTATTGCATGCAGGATTATGGTGGTCAATAGTCCATAAAGATGACAAGGAATATTTCCATAAATGTGATGTCTGTCATAGAGTTGGTAAACCCAAGAGAAGGGATGAGATGCCTTTAATACCACAAATAAATTTATAGGTATTTGAAAAATGGGAAATAGACTTTGTTGGACCAATCAATACACCAACAAAAAAATCAGGAGCTAGATATATCATTACCGTGACTGAATACTTAACAATATGGGAAAAAGAAGCACCAGTCAAAGACTGTAGTGCAGAGACAACAACACACTTCTTGTTTGAGAAAGTGATCACCGGATTTGGATGTCCAAGGATTTTCATGAGTGACCAAGGAACTCAATTTATCAACAATACCATTAGGGCTATGAATGATGAGTTTCAATTCTATCACCACAATATTACACCATACAATCCTCAGGAAAATGGAATGGTATAATCTTTCAATAAGATCTTGGAAAATGCTCTGACAAAGATCTACAATGTCAACAGGGATGTTTGGGATTTGAAAATAATATCAGTACTATGAGAATATAGGACCACATGTAAGAAGTTGACAAGGCATACACCATTCATATTGGTGTATGGGAAAGAAGCAGTAGTGCCATTAGAATTTTTGGTACCCAGTCTGCATGTAGAAACAATTACCAACATAACAGAAAGAGGTGCAATAAAGGAAAGGTTAATTAAACTAATGGAAATGGAAGAGGAAAGGATTATGGTATGATTTCACTAGGAAGTAGAGAAAGGAAGAGACAAATCTTGGCATGACAAACATATTAAAAAGAAGATTTTTAGGGAGGGAGACCTAGATTTTCTCTATGACAGTAAATTTATCCAACATCCTCGTAAGTTTAGAATGCATTGGATATGTCCATATGAAGTAAAGAATGTCACATATGGGGGATATTTATAGCTAAAGGACTTGGGAGGAACATAACTAAAAGGAATGATCAACAGTAGTCGACTGAAACTATACAGGGGAAGTCGACCTACTGACCCTTAAAAGTTACAATACAATGGGAAAATACATGTATATAGTGTACTATAGCAAAGATTAGGATAAAAAAATGATAAAAAGAAATAAAAAGGAGAAAAAAAAAAAATACAAAAGTAGAAAAGAAAAAAAATACAAAAATACTGGGATATATCGTGCACAAACACAAAAATAAAAAGTGACCACGTGCAACATATGGTTGACAGAAAGAAAAACACAATGCACTAAGGAAAATTCATAGAATAAATGTACGACTCACCGAAAAACTGCAATGCACCAGAAAAGGGGACAACATTTGGAAAAGCAAAAACCGATCGTTAGGGGAAAAAGGTGTGAATTGGGCATTTATGAAACTGAATGAAGCGTACTCAACAATCTTCAACGCATTAATAACAATCAAAGAAGCTTCTCCAAGAAGATTCTGGGAAATTATGACACCCTCTATAAAATGAAAACATGGGCCAAACAAGACTTATTGTGCATTTGCAAACCCGCGAAGCTAAAGACGAGAGGCGAACAGGCGAGTACAGAGAATCAAACCAGTGGAAGCTCAATTTGGATAGAACGAATTACCCATGATGGCACCCCCAGAGGTTGGCGCACCAAGCCAAATTACACGGAAAACATGAAGTAGTCTTAGGTCACTGCAAGAAACCACAAAGGTGGAACAGGAAATGACACAGAGAGAGGGAATCACAATGTCAACCAAATTACTTCAATGCAGGTCAAACCAGTGAGTGTCATACTGGTCAAGGAATAATAACAAGCCCCGATGACGAACTATATGGATGTTGACTCACACGATAGTGCTAGGGTCATGAAAAAGTCACCACAAGAAACCCATAGCATCCTGCGAGGGACAAAGAAACCCACAAAATGAATGGTGGCGACAACGAGTGGACAAAGTCCAACGAGTCAATACAACAACCTATGGTAGGGTCTACACAGTAGGAGGAAGGACGGGTTGAAGACATCACAGGGAATCCAGAGTTGAGCGTGGAAGATAGAGAACCAGAGGCTGGGACCTCTAGCACGCCAGCAAGAAGAAAGGGAAAACAACCCATCGCACGGTCCCCACACAAGTAGCTCAACACATCAATTATGTTACCACGCATCCCATAGGGGGTTCAAGCTACACCAACTCTACTTGGTAGTGTGGAAAGGCTGAGATATGCAGAGTATGATGTGTCTGACATCAACAAATTCCCAGAATTTACGCAACAGGTGTACATGGAGAGCCTAGGCACATGGCCATTTGGAGACCTAATACTGGAGCCAAAGAAATGGGCAAAAGGAATGGAAAACACAAGGATTATAAACTTGGTATAGATTACCTACTTCGACAGGGGGGAAGAGGTGAATAAATGCATCAAGAAATTGATGGAAGTCCTCCATGGAGGATTATTATGGTTAGAAGAACCTGTCTCCATCAATGTAGAAATTATTACCTTCAACACAGGCCTGCCATCAAATGGTGAGAGTCTCGTGCAGTACTTGGATGATAAAACTAAATAAAAGGAGGAGGTCCATGCATGGGTTGTCACAGTAGAAACATAGTGCGAAAACAACACCATGATAAACTGGGCCCCATATTTACTAAACCTATTCCTAGACGAATGCAAGGATGCCTAGGATTTGGGAACATAGTTCCACTACTCCTGGTTGTTGATATTGATAGCCTTAATCAGGTGGAAAGAGCCTCCCTAATCCTATTTCCATGATAGATTATATCGTTGTCGCGTAGCATGGTACACATCAATGGGAAGCACTTTGGACCCCAAACAAAGAAGTGGCAATGCCAACACCCTTGCTCGGTATCACAGGGACATCCAGGACAACATAGCCAACACTTGGAGGATAACTCTGGAAGTGGTCACACAATATCAAGGGATAGCCAAATTTAGGTCTATGTGGCACACCATGTGGATCCAAGCATGCAGGGATATAGTGAAAGAATGGATGCAACTTCGATTCTGCATTAATGCAAAGGAGGTTGAAATGACAATGTGAGACTAGAAGGATGACTAGAAGGTCCCAGTCATCACCAAGGACATGCCCAAGGGAAAATAAGTGGAAGCAAGTTCATCCAAGATACCTACAAGAGACAATGTTGTGCATAAAAATCTAACATAGCAGGGGAAGCCCAATCAAAATCCAACGTAACGGATGAAGGGAAGTGCTCCAAAGAAGTATGTACAGTCAGGGAAGAAGGAAACTACCCCGATGCAGGAAGAAAAAGGAAGGGGGGACAAAATGATGCAGGAAACCCCTTCGACAACTACTCCACAAGAAACAGGGCCACCCAAGTGGTCAATTATACATACATGGGGGCTATGTAAGAAGGCCAAGGCCCATAAACAGATCCCAGAGTATACAATCACCAAGGATGATGTCGATATTGTTGCAGAAAGAGTACAAAATCATGTTGCGAAGAAGTTTGAAGAGGATGAAAAACAAAGAGGAAGGATACATAATGAGTTGGATGATATTAGGCAGGTCCTAGAGAAGATAAAAGTAGTGAAAAGGAATGAAAGGTTAATAGAACCAATCCCCCCAACGATAGAAGAAGAGGAAATGACCGCACCTAATGATGAAGACACTATCCAGACCATATCACAAGTAAGTTGAATATTCCAAATAACATCAAAGATGTTTCATATGAATGAGGCCACAACCCAAACACCACTCAGAGATCTGGCATAGGTACAATTGGTATTGACAAGAATACCAACAAAGGAACTGTACAAACTGCAAGTCAGTGTCACGCAGGAAGTTTAATCATGAGCAAGGACAAACGCGACAAAATTGTAGGTAACAAAAGATGGAAAGGATTCCCTAGAACTAGTCCTCAAGCAGGTGAAGCTGGAGACAAAAGAGGAGAAACAATGCACAGATAATTTAGAGAAGAAATTGAAGGAAGTATTCACAAGGATTCCAGAAAGCACCAGGAAACCATGAGTAATGTGGAAGAAAAAATCCAAATCATCGCGCAGACACTCGAGGAATATAAGAAGGAGATAGAGGATCTTAAATAAAAATTAACCCCAACTACTCCCCCTGAAGTTATGGATGAAAGGGAACAACATGAATCCCTACAAGTGGAAATGATGGAGAAGGAAGCTGAAAAGGCCACATAACTTTTTGATAGGACCACACAACTATGGACGACCTTGGAAGAAGATGATAGGGTCCAACAACTATATTAGAAATAGTAAGTAATCAACACTGCAATCCAGGAGCTGAAGTAGAGAGAAAAGTTGATGAGAATCATAGAGTGAGTGAAGGGTGTGCGGGATATGAAGACCCTGCAGGAAGAGTTGAACATTGTGCGGAATAACAAGCATGCAAGGAAATCCCAGTTAGAACCTATCCAATAGAAAGAAACGCAAATAATTGTGAAATCAGAGAAGGAAAATACAAGAATGGCTCAGGATCATGTTGAGAGTGCAAAGTATCTCAAGGATCATATGACAACGTAGAGGGTAGAAGAGCTCATAGGGAAAGTTGCGCAAGCTAAAGAAAAAGGGGAAGAGCTAGAAGAAAAATTGCACATCTTGGTAGAGGTTGTTCAAGGAGCACACACCAATTGAGTGGTTTGAGACGAGCCACATGTCAGTGTTGGGGGCCTATTGGGAACATGCCTATTTTGAGAAGGAAGGCTATTTTGGGTGTAGGCCTAATTTTGAGAAGGAAGGCTATTTTTGGTGTAGGCCTAATTTTGAGAAGGAAGGATATTTTGGGCGTAGGCCTAATTTTGGAGAAGTATAGGTGGAAAAAAAGTAGCATGCAAGAGGAAAAACATCATGCAAAAGGAAAAGAAGCATGCAAGAGGAGAAGAAACATGGTGAGAAGGAAGGAAATCATAACCATGATAGGGTTAAGGTTTTTGACAAAGATTGTAATGGCTATATGTCTGTAAAATAGTATAAATAAAGACCTAGAGGTCTAGGTTAAAGTTTGGAGAGGGTTGGTTGGGAAAAAGAGGTCAATTTGGTGGGTTGATGATGGTTATTATGATTGTAATAAGGTTGTATAAGAGTCAAGTAAGCTATTTTTTGAGGGTTAGGTCAAAGGATGAGGAGCCTGGTGTGATCTAGTCTGCCTCACAGAGGTTCCTTAACCTCATCATGATTGTATGATTGAATATGTAATGCATACAACGCTAGATTTTGCAAAAAACTAAATAAAAGAGAAGAGAAGTCAAATCTTTATGGATGTAGCCCATGAGGCAGTGAAACATGGTAAAACCCGTGTGTTATGTGATATTTGTTGAATGGTTAATTTTTTTCAATGGTTAACTTATGAATAAAGGATGAACTAGATGGATTATAATGCATGCATGAGGCTAAAGATGAATGAATCCTAGAAACAATTGAATGAATAACCAGATTAATGCATGATGAATATAGAATACACTATGATATACCCACTCATTCCTATACTACAAGAACTTGAGCATTGCAGTCACCCATAAAGATATCTTGGGTGAGACTACGCAGTGCACTCTGTGTGCAACATTTCCTTCTGGTTTAACAAGAGGGTCGATAGTTTTAGAGGGTTTTGTTGGAAACCTTTTGAGATCTGAACCTGGGTCAGCACAACCCATTAAGAAGTGAAAGAAATATATAAACCAATAGTGATCATGGAGCACAACTCTAAGATAGAATATAGGTTATACAATAACTCGAAGAATAGGAGAACCTCCTACAACTAACTAATTGCATTCATACATCATAATTCACATGTCCACAATAAAGAATACATGATATTTGTATATACCTATTCACACCTTGATTCATATGGATATTGGTGGCCACCCACCTATTCTAACTAGCTCATTTTGGTAATTTTTCAGTTTGGAATTTGTTTCCTAGATTTCGGGTCCTCAACTTCTAGGGTCGTTTTGAGGCCCTAAACAATGTTTTTAGGGCTTGCCACAATAAAAATGTGGATGGAGTCATAGTTTGATGACATAATGTGTATTCCTCGGATAGACCTCTCCAATAGGATATCATGCGCTTAAAACAAAGATCGTATTCAAAAGTTACGACCCCAGGAAGTTGATGTACTAGCTTGCCCCAATGAGGCTCACATGATGATTGGCGCTTCATCTCCTAGGGGTTAGCTTTTGGATGTATAGGGTTTTGGAATTCATGTTTATTGTAAAAATTATTTGAGAGCCTCATTGTAATCATATTCTTTTGAATGAGCATAGTTGTCACATCTCTTCAAATAGATAATCCACCACCATTTTAGCAAGCTTATTTTTCAGTCTACATTTTATAGTTTCAACATATTTTTTTATTGAATAGAAGCCTGTTTTATTGTATCTTTCTTATTTTTCCTTGTGTCTCTGTGTTAATAATAATAATAATCTTTGTTCATTTCATTTTTCTCATAAAAATACATATCAGTGGTATCAGAGAAGTCTTCTCCTTGTCATTCTTAGTGCATGTCCCCAACGAGGTCAGGGTACAAAGAGTTGTGTCTCGAGCTTGTTTCTCTTGAGGAAAAAATCTCTCGCACACCCAAGTGATATTCCATGGTGAGATAAAATAAATATGATGGGACAAGAGATCATTTCAAACTATTTCTCGAGGAATCCCTTGCGCAATAGAGGAATGAGATGATGGATAATTTTATGCAAATCCTTCGATGACTACCAACATGCGACACATCTTCCTTGAGAGGAGGCACCACCCCCTTCAAGGTACATATAAACTTTGATATTCATATATTTGAATTTAAGATAGATGCAAATGATATAGAAAAATGGTTGAATATGCTAGAAGGGTATTTGTTTGTCTATAACTTTTTGAATAGAGAAAATATTACTTTTGCACTCCTCAAAGTCGTTCCCCATGTCAAAGATTGGTGGGAGACTTTCTGTGAGAAAAAGGAAATAAAGGAACCCTCATTATTTATAGTTGCACTCACTTGGGAGCCCTTCAAGGATTTTGTTAAGAAAAATACTACCCTATTGGAAGTTATGACGACCTGTATACAAAATGGACCACACTGTGGTAGGAAAGGGACAAAGCAGTGCTAGAGTTCACACATATATTCCATACCTTGCGCACCAAAATGGATATCAAATATTCTGAGTGACATATGGTTCTCAATTACCACGATGTTATGCATAGATACATCTAGGAATAAATGGAGATTTTGGACATCTCATCCTTGGGCGCAACCTATCGATATGCCTTCAAAATCGAGTAGAATCTTAAAAAAAAGACATGGAAGTTTGGGTCTAGGAACCCCTCACAATAAAAGTAGGAAAAAGGAAGCCACAACCCATAGAGCAAAGGGTAGAGAAAATATGGGCAGCCTTAATACAACCAGTCTAAGCCACACACAAAGAAGGACAATGGAAAGATGAATAAAGATACTGGGAAGTGGTGTGACTTCCATAAGAGACCTTTGCATAACACTATTTATTGCTACTCAAAGAATTCATTGGTGGCTGAGGTGAAAGCCTCTAAATAATATGTGGGTTTTGATTCTGAGTCAGAAGAAAAAAGGGGAGATATATCATTGACGTGGAACCCAGTGCCACTGTTTCTACCACCAAGATCCATCCCGGTGAACCCGATGAGCCAGAGGAAGGTGAGAACCTCTTTCATTCACAGATGTTGGTGAAAGGCACCTTGCTGCACTTCATCATTGATTGGGGTATCCAGAAGAACCTCATCTTAGAGGAGGTCATCAAAAGGTTGGCTCTACCGACAATACCGCACCTACATACCTTCACCATCGGATGGCTCAGCTAAGGAAGTGATCTTCGCATAATCCAACAGTGTTGCCTTTGTACGACATCAAGCCATTAAAAGATGAGGTATTGCATGATGTTTCTCCCCTTGAAGTTTTTGATGTTATTTTGGTCCAACCTTATTTATGGAAACTTCATGTTGTATATGATTCTAGGCCTCACAATGTTATTATTACTTTGAACAGGAAATTGTACAGGATACCCGAGGTAGTCCCACCTAGTTCCATTTCCTTGATCTCTTCCAAGAAATGAATGAAGGTCATCTCTCATACCGATAAGTTTGTATTCTTCATGATTATCTCTCAGAGTAAGATAAATATTGTAGCCACATCAAGGGAATCTGCAACCTACCTCTCCATGCAACAAAATAAAGTGGATAAGGTCGTGGCAGAATACAAATACATCTTCTCCTCACCTACTAGGGTACCTCTGCACTATCATGTCGAGCATTCCATTGATATGACCCCCGACGCGCTGCTACCCAATGGACTAGTCTATTACCACTCTTTGTTAGAAAATGAAGATATCTAGCATCAGATCCAATAACTGCTCCAAAAGGGGAACATCTGAGCTAACTCATCACCTTGTGGACGCCCAATCGTGCTTGTGCAGAAGAAAGATGAGACCTAGAGACTCTGCATTGATTATCGGGACCTAAATAAAATCATAGTCATGAACTGGTACATGATTCCCCAAATCGACAATCTCCTTGATTAACTCAATGGGGAAAAATACTTCAGTAAGATTGATCTGAAGTTTGGCTACCATCAGGTCCCAATAGAGAAGACAGATGTATGCAAGACTGCCTTCAAGTCAAAAGAAGGTCTTTTTGAATGGTTGGTCATGCCCTTTGGTTTGACAAATGCTCAAACAAATTTCATGCGGATGATGGAAGATTTCTTGCAGCCTTTCATCAATTATTTTGTAGTAGTGTATCTAGATGAAATCCTCATCTACAACAAGACTTGGGTGGAACACTTGCAATATATTTATCAAGTTCTGCACACTCTGAAGAAGCACAAGCTATATGCCAACTTGGAAAAATGCTCCTTCGACATGGATAGTGTCTAGTACCTAGGATACATTGTTGATGAACATGTTTTACATGTGGATCCAACCAATATCCAGTTCATCCATGAATGGAGAGAAACAACCATGCTCACTGATATTCAAAAATTATTAGGCCTTGCCAATTTCTATTACATGTTCATGTTGGGATTCTCCCAAATTGCATGGGCCCTCAGGCAAGTAACCAGAGGTGGTGGTAAGGAAAATTTTGTGTGGTGCCTATCCCAACAATAAGAGTTCAATTATTTGAAGCAACACTTGTGCTCATCCCCAGTGCTTTGATTACCCGACCTACAAAAACCCATTGAGATTGAGACAAATGATTTTGACTATGTTGTGGGTACAGTTCTCACTCAGCACGACCACCCCATGGACTATAATAGTGAGACACTATCAGATGTTGTTCGTAAGTACCCTACTTATGAAAAATAAATGTAATCCATTGCGCAAGCCTCCCGCCAATGGAGGAATTACATTCTCGGGAAGGATACAATCATCCACATTGATCATAAGCCACTACAATTCATATAGACATAAGCAAAATTGTTTAATGACAACTATGAGAAGTGGTCCACCTACTTGCAGCAGTTCCACCTCAACATCAAGTATAAGAAAGGAATTACCAACCGCGTCGTTGATTTCCTCAACCTACCTCTAGTCGCGAAACTCACCATGGTGCTAGATTCTTGTGACCATGATATCTCTGTATGGCCCCACATCTATGAGAAATATCCTGACTTTTCCACCACCTACCAAATGTTGGGCGCAAACACAATTGCCACTAATTTCCATATTCAAGACATAATGTTGTGCCATCTAGGCTATCTCTGTGTTCCATCAAGAGAGACAGTAAAGTTGATTTGGGAAGCCCACTACAGTCGGGTGGTAGGACACTTCAGTGTAGAAAATACAGTGGTAATGCCGGAGAAACATTTCTACTGGCTAAAACTTTGACAAGATGTCAGCAAGTATATCAAGTCCTGCACTGCCTGTGCTATTGCCAAATCGACCACTAAGAAACAGGGCCTATACACCCCTTTGACTACTACCAATATACCCTAAGACTCAATGGACTACATGTCAAGCCTTCCATCCACCAAAAGGGGAAATGACTGTGTTTTTGTGGTTGTTGATCGCTTTTCCAAGATGGAAATTCTGGCTGCCTGCAAGAAGAGAATCACAGTGGAGGTCACTACCAAGATATTTTTTGAATGAGTGTGGGTACATTTTGGGATACCAAAAACCATTATATTAGATTGAGATAACCATTTCCTCAACAAATTTTAGTCGAGCCTTTGGTCATTACTGGACACTAAGCTCACCAAATCCACTACCTTCCACCCTCAGATGAATGGCCAAACCAAGGTCGTCAACTAGATGATCATGCATATACTATGCATGTATAATTCCAATCACCCCTACACATGGGATGAGAGTCTTCCCTATGTTCAACAAAAATACAACAAAGTCATACGTAGCTGAACCGACCACAACCCTTTTAAGGTGGGGTTGGGATTTCAACCATTGGGTCCCATGGATGTTGCACTACCCCTTGCGTCCACCATGGAAGATTCGTCCCATGCTCAAAATGAAGCTAAAAATGTCACCCAATTCATTGACCAGATACAACACATATGCCAACAGGTTTAGGATGTTTTAGAGAAGTCCAGTGCCAAGTACAAGCAATGACATGATCAACACTTGGTGCCACACAAGTTTTAGGTGGGAGACAAAGTTTTGTTGTTCTTGGATAAATAATTCCTTACAGGGCCCCATCAGAATCTTCAACCACTCCATTATGGAAGTTACACCATCAACAAGGTTGTGGGCGATAATGATTTTGATCTCAACATTCCCCCCCCTCCTTGGCTTGCACCCAGTGTTCAATGCAGATCTCCTTCGACCATATTTTCCACCATTATTGGAAACCTCAGAGATAATAGAAACGTTGACATCAACAGAGCTCAAACCTGACTACATGGAGCAATAATCCATTGATCAGATCATGGACACAGAAGTCAAGGGAACTCACCAACAGAGGATCCAACTTTATCGGGTTATTAAAGCAGGGCAACTCCTATACCAAGGCAAGTGGCTCACCTGAGGCCAAATTTAGGAGATATTTTCTCATCTAATGAGGGAAATCAAGACAATGGATACCATTGATTCCTAATGGGGGAGGATTCATCTAAGTGTATATTGGTGGCCACCTACCTATTTCAACTGGCTCATCTTGGAAGTTTTTTAGTTAGGAAGTTTTTTTCTAGTTTTCGTGTCTTGAACTTCTTAGGACGTTTTGAGGCCCTAAACAACGTTTTTAGGGCTCTCCATAGTCAAATTGTGGACAAATTCAAATATTGATAACATAAGGTGTTTTCCTTGGATATAACTTTCCAACGAGTTATCATGCACCTGAAACGAAGATCGTATGCAAAAGTTACAACCATGGGAAGTTGATGTATTAGCTTATCCCAATGGGGCCCACATGAATTTTGGAGCTTCATCTCCTAGGGTTAGGTTTTTGGATGTCTATGGTTTTGGGATTCATGTTTATTGTAAAAATAATTTCAGAGCCTCATTGTAATAATCTTCTTGTGAATGAGTGCATCTGTCACATCTATTCTCAGAGATAAGCCACCACCATTCTAGCAAGCTTGTTTTAAGTCTGCATTTTACAGTTTCATCATATTTATTTATTGAACAAAAGCCATTTTTATTGTATCTTTGTTATTGTTCCTTTTGTCTCTATGTTAATAATAATAATAATAATAATAATAATAATCTGTGTTCATTTCATTTTTCTCATAAAAATCTAGATCACACCTACACATGAGGCTCCTTTACTATTAGGTCGACCCTATTACATATATATTTACATATTACATGTACATTTATCCCCATATATGCTCTCCCTTGCAATCATATCATATACATTTATCCCCATATATTCCCCCCTTTGGGGTCATATCATATGCATTTAACCCTATATATTCCCCCTTTGGGTCATAACAAATACTCCATCATTATAAATACTCCATCTCATTATTTCATCATGCTCGATTGATTCAAGAATGATTTTGTGTGATTGATGGCCCTGACCACTTCACTAGTGATAGACTATTGGAACACATATAAAAATAGAGTTAAACCCTTGGATGCGTAATTAGATTAAACCTTCTTAAAGTATATGTGATCCATACACACTTGTAGTCTCATTCTAGAATGGGGCATTGCATCTAGCTTATTCCTCTATGCATGGTTGGCATAAATATGACTTCCAAACCTACCATAATTAGGACCATGTTTTTCTATATGCCTTGCATAAATAGGAAATTATGCACCCAATAGTAGTGCACACACACAGTAAGATTTGAAACATTTTAACTTTGATATGTATCCCAACCTAGAGATAATTTGTTAGTCTTCTTATTACTTTGCTGCTAGTGCTTGTTGATTTCCATCACGCAAACACAAGATTTATTATTAAATAAAATGAAATGAAGTAAAAATAACTAGTCTTAATTGTTGAATGTAATAATTCAATTAATAGGAAAAAATCCAGCCATATAGCTACTACATATTCCAATTGGTGATTGGAACCACAATATTTAGCATCTACTACATGAATCACATAGTGTGAATAAAGGCCTTGACATTGAACACATGGGAAACCACTCAGTCAGTGACCAATGATGGATTTACATCTGTTGAGTGTAATGTAACCTATAAATGATGAAAATAGGCCCAGGGTGATACTCCAGGTCAAAATATCAAACAAATGTGTTGTATTCGATAAGAGTTGACCCGCCAACAATAATTTAATGAGGACCTTCCATATTGGTGTTACGAGGAAATTCCCCTATGGATATGAGTTAAATCCAAAACAAAGCACTAACCATTTAAAGATCAAACCAAATCCCAAGAATGCAATCAAATATTTGTAACTAACTTGATCAAATAACTAACTGCTAGTAGCAAGGAAAAAAACACATACTGGGTGTCCTACGTTTGATGAAGATCCCATGGTTTAAAAACTCTTGTTCTCCTTCCAAACTATTCCTTTGACAACCTGCAAAACAATCAAGTAGAAAAATACAAAGGACAATAATTATATAATAAATAACTTTTAAGAAAATGATTGAATACAAGGATAATTACAACAATTAGTATTCTAAGTAACAATACATTCAAACATGATCATCATATACTAATAACAAAATTATTTAATGGAAAATATGTATTTTTATTATTTAACAACATAATATAGGTAGTTATCACCTACACCTTCCTCGACAGTGCATCGATAATGGATTCTAGGTCCCTCCACCTATGCCACTGACTATAATATGCACCTCTAACTCCAATGCTTATGAATACCCAAAGAATATCAATGGATATTTCTTGGCCAAATATGTGAATCATGGAAATCGCTGGAAACAAGGGTTTGCAGGTCTAAGGATATGAATTAGTAGTAGCAAAATAAAGGCTTGCATACAAGGTGGGAAATATCCAACATAAAATTTCTTCAAGTATCATTGTCCTATTCTCATGGATTATGCTCAATTTATACCATCTTCAAGTGGTTTAAGTGGTTTCAGACGGTTCTATATGGGTAAAAGGGAGTTAGGAAACTGAAAAATCCATAACCGTACACATAATTATGGAATTTATATTTTTTTGAGAAAAAATGATATGTATGCGACTTTCAATGGATCAACACACATATACATGCCTTACATAGTTGTTAGGGCACATACATGTAAAAAAATAATGTTTTATGAAGAATCTAGAGGAGGTAAAATGGATTGATGTCTACAAGTAGGATAAGGAAAGGACAATCAAGTCATCAATGCATATGTGGTGGAAATTGATGCTATAATAGATTCCCCCTAATGTGTGAGGTCATAAGATCAACTAATGGATGAAATACATTATGAATATGCGAGGTAAAAATGTAGTAATCCCATGTGAAGTTTGCCAAAATCAGGTCCAAGAACAAAACCTACAACATAAAAAAGTAATATACTCTCTTCCCGAGGTGGGAATACCCATTCTCAGGACTGAAAAAAGCATGGATATCAAATAAAGTACACTGGGATCCATGAAATATGTATATAGAGAAGCAATTATCATGGCCATGAAAATGAATAGATAGTGGATCCATGTCAAAAAGATCATATCCATGAAAAAGATACATAGTGTATATATGTCTCAGAATCAAAGAAGGATATTTGGAAACAAGAATTGAACAACTGATCCCCCAAAAGTACCAATGTCATGAGTGGAAGTGGTACTATCCAATGCAACTTAGGAAACACCATAAAAGAGGTGATTCTACTGCAGACTTGAGGTCATCTAATCAACCATCGATGGTACGAGTCTACACTATAAGAATAGATATGTTGAATTTAAACATAGTGAGACACTTTTTGATTACTGATCATTGATGTATACTATTAACAAATGTGAGACAACCCACTAAAAGTGATAATGGGTGTCAAGGTACCTATTACATTCTAACAGGTGAGAATAGAGGAGTTGACGTTGAACACTTGTAGAATATATAAATCATGAGAAAATAATGTATTTCCATTGTCAATAGTGAGGAAACCTTCCATTGGTGACTACAAGCCTCAAGGTACTGATAAAGACTATAAATTCCTAACCCATATCAAGATGCACCAAAGTCGATAGGAAGAGATCCATTGGAAGGAGGGAATTAAGGCACCCCCCATCATCCAACACGAGGAACAACAAAAGGACAAATATTTGGAAGAAATCAGATGAAAATATTGAAAGGACCCACCACCAAGTAAATTTTTTGCATGCACTAGATGGAATAGCACATGAAAATGACCCTTCGAATAACAACCAATAATGAAAATTGCCGACAAAGGTGAAGAAAATACCAATGAGGTCAAATGGAATCCAAGGTACTGCATGAATCCTAATGTGTGAATAATATTCTTGTCATCGAACAAAAGGGAAACTACTTAGTCAACGACCAATGATGAAATGTCATATGTTGAGCACACAGTCACCTATCAATGATGAAAATAGGGTCAGGGTGTGACTCAAGGTCAAACTCTTACAGAAATGTGGCATAGTCAATAAGAGATGACCTGCTAGTAGGAATTCAATGGGGACCTTCCATGCTGGCACAAGTATTGAAAAAATATGCTTTTGATTCTGAGAAGTACTTGAAATACAAGAAGGACAACTTGCAAAGTCAAGAATTCTGAGGAATGGATGACATAGGATAAAACTTCCTTTGAAAAAAATCACAACACAATAAAGTGACTTAGGAAACATGGACTAAAAGGAGAACATTGACATAATTATGTGACATAGGAGGCATCGACAGACTCTCCATAGTGACTAGAAGATTAACCAACCGGGGGAGTAAAAACTTTGTGTAACTGGTTCAATTTCCTAAAGACATACTAAACCCAAACTGTTGAGACATAGACTCAAAAATTTGTTCTTTGTTCAAAGGAGACTTGATTGTTTCCAAAAGAAGACTCTTTCCCATACTCTTTTTTTGTTTTTTGTTTTTTATTTTGTCTTTTTCATATTCAAAATATTGAAAAGGAATAAAGGAATGCTAAAATATAGTGGAGGAAACAAGTGTCACAGGAAAGAAAACTAGTTCTAAGTGCAAGGAACATAACTATGCTCAATGCAAGGAAACACATGCAGGATATGGACACTTGGGGGAATGTTTCCTCCTAGGATACATGTGTCAATTCACAAAGGAAAATATTGCATGGCTAGCAACTTATGATAATGCATAAGAAAATGGGTAAGAAACAACAGGCTAAAGCCAAAATTAGGCTCAAAAGTGTAAACAATAAATATGCAATGCAATTACAACTCAACACAAAAGTATGGGAGCCCTGTAGGTAATAGACAAGAAAATATTGAGATGAATATGAGGCTTCAATGAAATATCATGACGGGACTAAAAAAAACTCTCGAGCCTATGGAAATAGTTCAACATGGGCACCAAAAGGTAAAACAAGGTGCTATGTAGGATGCCCATGAGTGGTAGGATCTACCACAAACAAAATGACACTTAAAATCAGTGGGGAAAAGCTCATGTTTCTAGTAAGTGGGATTGACCCTAAGGTTGATGTATAATAGTCACTGGATGTGAAAAATGGAAGGAATAAATGACCTACCCTATATGCTAATGATGAAAAACATTACCTTTGAAGAGTCAAATAAATGGATTGACATGCCTGAAAAATGCCATGATTCATCCTCTTCTTTGATAAAAATGCACCAAAAAGGTTATATTGATCTAGGTGGATATCGGTGGCCACCCACCTATTCCAACTAGCTCATCTTGGCAGTTTTTTAGTTTAGCAGTTTTTTTCCTAGTTTTTGGGTCCTGATCTTCCGGGGCCGTTTTGAGGCCCTACACAACATTTTTAGGGATCACCATAGTCAAAATGTAGAAAAAATTATATTCTAATGGAATAATGTATAGTCCTTAGATATACCTTTCCAACATGCTATAGTTCACCTAAAATGAAGATCGTATGCAAAAGTTATGAGCTCGGGAAGTTGATGTACCAACTTACCCCAATGGGGCCCACATGACTCTTGGTGCTTCATCTCCTAGGGTTGGGTTTTTATATGTATAGGGTTTTTGCATTCATTTTTATTGTAAAAATGATTTCAGAGCCTAATTTTATTGATCAACTTGCAAATGAGCATAACCGTCACATCTCTTCTCAGAGATAAGGCACCACCATTCTAGAAAGCATGTTTTAGTCTGCATTTTACAATTTTAACATATTTCTTAATTAATAGAATCCAATTTTTATTTTATCTCTTCTACTATTCATTGAATCTCTGTGTTAATAATATAGATCTGTATTCATTTCATTCTGCTCATAAAATCCAGATCAGTGGTATCAGAGTGGTATTCTCCTTGTCGTTCTTAATACATATCCTCAACGAGGTTAGGGTACAAAGAGTTGGGTCTTGAGCTTATTTCTATTGAGGAAAAAGGATCTCACACACCCAAGCAACCTTCCATGGTGGTAGAAAATAAATACGATGGGAAAGAGATCCTTTCAAACTGTTTTTTGAGGAAGCCCTCGCGCAACAAAGGAATGAGATTATGGATAGTTTTGCGCAAATCCTTTGAGGACTACCAACATGCGATGAATCTTCCTCGAGCGGAGGCTCTACCCCATTCAAGGTACAAATAAACTTTGATATTCCTATATTTTAAGGTCATATAGATGCATATACTGTAGATAAATGGTTGAATCTGCTGGAAGGGTATTTTTCTATCCATAACTTTTTGAATAGAGAAAATATTACTTTTGTGCTCCTTAAAGTCATCCCCCATGCCAAATATTGGTGGGAGACTTTCTATGAGAAAAAGGAAACAGATTAACCCTCATTATTTATAATCACACTCACCTGGGAGTCTTTCAAGGATGCTATTAAGGAACAATACTACCCTGTCGAAAGTTATGACGACCTATATACAAAATGGACCACATTGTGGTAGGAAAGGGACCAAGCAGTTCCAGAGTTCACAAATATCTTCCATAACTTGCACACCAAGATGGGTAGAAAATATTGTGAGCGACATTTGGTTCTCAAGTAACATGGTGGTCTGCATAGATACTTCTAGGGAAAAATAGTTTTTCTGAACATCTCATCCTTGGGCGTGACCTGTCGATATGCCGTCAAAATCGAGCAGAAGCTTAAACAAAAAACGTGGCAGTTTGGGTCTAGGAACCCATCATAGTAGAAGCCATGAAAGGGCAGCCCCAACCTGTATAAAAAAGGGCAGAGAAAATATGGACAACCTTGGGACAACTTGTCTAAGCTGCAAACAAAGAAGGACAATGGAAAGACGAAGAAAGATACAAGTGGTGCGACTTCCATAAGAGCAAGGATGATTTTAAGGATGGAAATTTATTTTTAAACGTAGAAACCTTGGCGAATCTTACTAATCCTTCAGATTCCAACTATAAAATGTTTGACGATATTTTTATAAAAATATTCAAATTTCTAAGGATTTTATATAGTTTGTATCAAATTTTGGTGATTTTTAAGGTAAAATAATTTTATCCTATAGAATTTGGGCAAATCGTTTTTAGAATAGCGAATCTTTTTTTGGGAAAAAACATGGAAAATTAGCCCATGAGAGAAATTTATCCCCTAAAATCATCACTGCATAAGATCCCCTAGCATAACACTGTTGATTTCCGCTCAAAGAAGTCATTGGTTAATGAGATGAAATCCTTCAAATTAGATGCAAGTTCTGACTCTGAGTCAAAACCAGAAAAGGGGAGATAGATCATTGACCCAGAACCCAGTGCCACTATTTCTACCACCAAGATCCAACCTGATGAACCTAATGAGCCATAGGAAGGAGAGTGCTTATTTCATTCACAGATGTGGGTTAAAGGCACCCTGTTGCACTTCATTATTGATAGATATAGATAGCATAACCTCATCTCAGCAGAGTTCATCAAGAGGCTGGCCCTTCCGAAAATTCTACACTGTAGCCCTACACCATTAGATGGATCCACCAAGGAAGCAATCTTCACTTCAGCCAACAGTGTCACCTGTCCTACGACATCAAGTCCTTCAAAGATGAGGTATTGTGTGATGTTTCTCCCCTTGAATTTTGTGTTTTTCTTTTGGTCCAACCTTATTTATGGAAATTTTATGCTATATATGAGTCTAGGCCCCACTATGTTATTATTACTTTGGACAAGAAATTGTAGAGGATACCCGAGGTAGTCCCACCTAGTGCCATTTCGTTGATCTCTTCCAAGCAATGCATGAAGGTCATCTCTCAGATTGGGAATTTTATCTTCTTCCTGATTCTCTCTTAGAGTGAGTGAAATATAGGAGCCAAATCCATGGCTCCATGACTAACCTATCCACACAGCAGAATCAAGTGGATAAGGTTGTGGAAGAATACAAATACATCTTTTGCTCACCTACTGGGGTACCTCTGCACTGTCAGGTCAAGCATTACATCGACCTAACCCTCAACGAACTGCTACCCAAAGGGAGAGTCTATCTTCACTCTCTGTTAGAAAATGAGGAGATCAAGCATCATATCAAAGAACTACTCCACAAGGGGCACATCTGAACCATCTCATCACCTTGTGGAAGCCCAATCATGCTTGTGCAGAAGAAATACAAGACCTGGTGACTTTTCATTGATTATCAGACCCTAAATAAAATCACATCCAGGAACCAATACTTGATTCCCCGAATCGACTATTTCCTTGATTAGCTCAAGGGGGAAAAACACTTCAGTAAGATTGATATGAAGTATGTCTACCATTAGGTCCCAATAGAGAAGACAGATGTATGGAAGACTACCTTCAAGTCAAAATAAGGTCTTTTTGAATGGCTGGTCATGCCATTTGGTTTGAAAAATGCACCAACAACTTTCATGAGGATGATGTATGATATCTTTCTGTCGTTCACTTATTATTTTGTAGTGGTGTATCTAGATGACATCCTCATCTAAAAAAAGACTTGGGAAGAACACTTGAAACATATTCGACATGTTTTGCACACTCTATGACAACACAAGATATATGCCAACTTGGAGAAATGATCCTTTGGCATGGAGAGGGTCCAATACCTAGGCTACTTAGTTTATAAGAATGGTGTGCATGTGGATCCAACAAATATCCAGGTCATCCATGATTGGAAAGCCCCAACCATGCTCACTGAGCTTCAGATCTTCTTAGGCCTTGCCAATTTCTATCGCAGGTTCATGTTGGGATTATCCCATATTGCATGGGTCCTCAACCAAGTAACTAGGGGTGGTGGTAAGTAAATGTTTGTGTGGGGCCTGTCCTAATAGAAAGCGTTCGATGATTTGAAGAAGCCCTTGTTCTCAACCCTAGTGCTTTCATTACCCAACCTGCAACAACCCTTTCAGATCGAGACACATTCTTCAGACTATGTTGTGGGCATAGTTCTCACTTAGCACGACCACCCCATAGCCTATCATAGTGAGACACTATCATATTTCATCTATAAGTACCCTACTTATGAAAAATAAATGCACTCCATTGTTCAATATTTCCACCAATGGAGGCATTACATTCTCGGGAAGGAGACAACCATCCACACTAATCATAATCCGTTACAATTCATGTAGACACAAGGAAAATTGCAGAATGACCGCCATGAGAAGTGGTCCACATACTTGCATTAGTTCCACCTCAACATCAAGTATAATACAAGAATTACCAACCACATTTCTAATTTCCTTGTTCGAACTCCAGTCGTGACACTCACCACGGTGCTAGACTCTTGTAGCCACAATACCTCCGGAGGTCCCTAACTCTATGAGAAAGATCCTGACTTCACTACCACCTACCAGATGTTGGGCACAAACACAATTGTCACTAATTTCCATCTTTAGGACGAGTTTTTGTGCCATTTGGGCCATCTCTGCATTCCATCAAGCAAGGGAGTGAAGCTAATTTGGGAATCCCACTACAGTCGGGTGGCATAACACTTATACGTAGAAAAGAAAGTGGTAGTGTTGCAACAACATTTCTACTAGCCGAAACTTCGACAGGAAGTCAACAAGTATATCAGGTCCTGCATTGCCTACAATATTTCCAAACCAGCCACTAAGAAACAAGGCATGTACACCCCTTTGCCTACTCCCTATAGGATGTGGGAATCCATATCAATGGACTACATGTTAGGACTTCCGTCCACCAAGTAGGGAAATGACTATGTTTTTTTGGTTGTTGATAGCTTTTCCAAGATGGTGATTTTTGTTTCCTGTAAGAAGAGAATCATAGCAGAGGCCACTGGCAAGCTCTTATTTGAACGAGTATGGTTACATTTTATAATAGCACAAACCATTATCTCAGATTGGGACAGGAGGTTCCTCAACACATTTTGGTTGAGCCTCTGGTCACTGCTCGAGGTCATCAACTGGATGATCATGCATATCCTTCGCATGTACAATTACAACACTCTTGCACATGGGATGAGAGTATTCCCTCTATTTAGTACAACTACAACAAATACATACATAGCTCAACCAACCACAACCCATTTCAGGTGGGGATGGGATTTCAACCATTGGGTCCCATGGATGTTGCACTACCCCTTGTGTCCACCCAGGAAGACTCGTCCCATGCTCAAACAAAAGCTAACAAAGCCACCCAGTTCATTGAGAAGATATAACACATGCGGCAATAGGTTCATGATGCTTTACGAAAATCCAATGCTAAGTACAAGCAATTCCATGATCAACATCGGGTGCCACACAAGTTTCAGGTGGGAGACAAAGTTTGGTTGCACTTGAAGAAAGAACACCTTACAGAGCCCCATAGAAAGATTCATCCACTCCGATATGGACCTTACACCATCACAAAGGCTATGGGAAACAATTATTTTGAGCTAAATATCCCCCCCTTCCTTGTCTTGCACCCAGTGTTCAATGTGGATCTCCTTCGACCATATTTTACACTATTATTGGACACCTCAGAGATAGAAGAATAGTTTAAACCGATAGAGCTCAACCTTTAGTGCATTGAAAAATCATCCAATGATCATATCATGGACACACAGGTCAAGGGAACTCTCCAACAAAGGATTCAACTTTATCAGGTTGTCAAAGCAAGGCAACTCCTTCACCAAGGCAAGTGGCCCACCCAGGGCCAAATTCAGTAAAAATTTCCTCATCTGGTGGGGGAACTCAACATGATGGAGACCATTGATTCCTAAGAGGGTAGGACTTATACAATTGGATATTGGTGGCCACCCACCTATTTCAATTGGTTCATTTTGGCAATTTTTCAGTTTGGCAGGTTTTTCCTAGTTTTCGGGTCCTTAACTTCTGGGGCCATTTTGAGGCCCTAAACAACGTTTTTAGGTCTCACCACAATTAGACTATAGTTGGAGTTAGAGTATGAAGACAAAATTTGTATTCCTCGGATATAACTTTCCAACATGCTATCATGCGCCTAAAATGAAGATCATATTCAAAAGTTATGACCCTGAGAAGTTGATGTACTAAGATACCCCAACTGGGCCCACATGAATCTTGGAGCTTCATCTCGTAGGGTTAGGTTTTTGGATGTCTAGGTTTTTTGAATTCATTTTTATTGTAAAAAGGATTTTAGAGCCTCATTTTACTGATATTATTGCAAATGATCACAACCGTCACATCTCTTCTCAGAGATAAGTTGCCACCACTCTAACAAGCTTGTTTCAGTATGCATTTTATAGTTTCAACATATTTCTTTATTAATAGAAGCCAAGTTTTATTATATCTCAGTTATTGTTCATTGAATATTTGTATTCATTTAGTTCTGCTCATAAAATTTGGATCATATCTACACTAGACAATTAGTCTATTAGGAATTCAAAAACATTATTAGGGTAAAACCTATATAAAAGTGGGTAAAAACTACATTTAAATAGTCAAAAATACCCAATTTACCATACCATTTTTGTTTTTACCAAAAATAGTGAAATTGGTGTGAAAGCACCCATGAATGTTAGTTGTTTATTGTGGGAGATACAAAGGATGAAATCAAACATCATCTGGACTAGGTAAGAGAGATATTCTTCCTCTTCATTTTCATCCAAGCATCTTTCTATTTTTGTCAATTTTTAAGAAGAAATTTTTAATTTTCAAAGGGGAAGACTTGTATGCACCTTTCTTTGGCACGGGCCATGTATAGGAGTCCCTATACACACCTTCTCTTCATGAAAATCACATATGTACGCGACTGTCCTAAAATTAAACCACATACGTGTCCGTTCAAAATAATAAAAAAATGGATCGCTAACCCTCTTTTTTTCTTTGAAAAATTGCAGGATGGTTATAGAATGGAGGGAGAGGGAGCACAAGGAAATAGGAAACCAAGTCATTGATGAATCAGAGGCCATGGAAGCCATTTGATAATGAGGTATTAAAAAATTATTTGAGATGAGTAAAAAGATTACTTTTTATACCATATTTTTCCTACCTTTAACCCATTTCCGCTTACCTAGACCTTGTATCAATCCATCATTGTGTGGGATTTAGAGCTAATGTGTTTCCATTAAATTTATTTATTACATTACATGAATTTATGATTAAACATTAGAGAAAGATACTATTTGTCATTTATTTTTGAGTTAATATACAAAGACAAAGTGCTAGATAGGTTGTTGTGCATATTGAGATATTGCCACATGATGTGTTCTAGTTCCCATTGTTGCAACTCAGTTGCTATAGCTCCGACACAGTTGTTGAAACTCCTTACAAAAGTTGTTTCAACTCACTGGGGAACTATTCTATGCTGCAACTCCTTACAACAATTGTTGCAACTCACCAGAGAATTATTCCGTCAACTCACCAAGGAACTATTCTCCACTACAACTCATCCAAAGAACAAAGCTACAATTAAAATCTTGAGCCATCAGAAGCATGAGCCAACACCGAAATTGTGAGCTATTGGAACCACGAGCCATGTTGTTACTACTCTGTGTAACAATTATGGATCCATGTAACAATAATGTTAACCCAAGCAAGTTAAAGATATGGAGATAATTTTGTAATTCTAAGACAACATATTAGTTTGAGTGGATAACCAAGAATCTTGGAATTCTTGGGAAAAATGTATTGGAGTTATTTATTATTTGTTAATTGTTAGCAAACCTATCTTGGAATTTATCTATTATTTGCTATTTTTTAGCAAAATATCTTGGAGTTATTCATTAATTGCTAATTGTTAGCTGGAAACTACTCATTGTTTAGGAAATTGTTGTAATCACTATGGATTTATTAAATTCATTAGTGGGTTTATTTAGATATGCATTATTTATAGTTTCCATTAAATTTATGTATAAAAGAGAGCACTCACTCCANGGGGGGGGGGGGGGGACTCTCAGAGAAATAATGACAATGGAATAATTTATTGATATTTTATTTTAATTATAGATTTATAATTTCGGTAGTGTGTGATTTGATTAATTAATTTATTTTATTTTCTTTGCAAATTTGTAATAGATTGATTTCTTTTGATTAGCTTAATTAATTTAATTGATTTATGTTGTAATTGTTGATATATAATAATATCAACAATCTCTTATACGGAGGAAGGGCCCACTCCAATAGAATAGAGCGTCAAGTAGTTTAGATAGCTTCTTTGATTTCTTGTTGAGTAATTTAATTATGTAGTTATATATTCACATAGTATTTCTTTTATTTAATTCTGTAACTAGTTTCTTTATTCATTTTGTTCATGCAATTAGATCACTCATGTGACATTGTGTTTATATATATTTATGCAATTAAGTATTCATGTCAGATTTCATTTATTTGTTTGTTTCTAATAATTTCATTTCATATTGGGTTTCATTCTTTTATGTCATTGAATAATTATTCTTAACACAATGACTACATTTGTTGGTCTGAGTAAAAACAAGGATCATCTTGGTAAGAATTATATTAGATTATTTTTATTTCTTGCAATTTAGATTAGATATCCTTGTGTGTTGTGTGCTTCCAAATGATCCTCGTAGGTGGTTGAGAGCATGAAACCAACACAATCCACCACTTTCTTTGTGAGCATGATTTATTTTCCTACAATTAATTATACTTTCCTTTCCTGCAATTAGCTAGAATTTCCTTTTCAGAAATTAGTTAGACTTCCTTTCATGCAATTTCAATTACAGGTGTCACAACATTAAGTGATTCCACCTTAGATTTAGTCTGCTTTCAATTCTTGCAAGTGTGGATTTATGTAGAACCTTTCTAGAGCTTGGGAATTGTCTATAATTTGATTACAAAAGTAATAATTGATACTACGACTACATGTAATATCCCGGTTTTGAGTCCCCGGATTAAATAATGCATATTGTTTATTTTATGAAAGTTCAGAGTGCCCAAACAATTAAAAGAGGCCGGAGTTACTAGGAAATGTAATTATTTGATAATTAGTAATAATAAAATACATCGCTAGTTTTAAGACGAACAAGGACAAGAGTTATAGGGGGTTATGATTCCATGAGAGAGGGGGGCTTACAGGCATAATTTATTTTATTATATTTTATTTACCCATAATTATTTTAATTGAGAGAAGTGGTTACATGAGTTTCTTGGGAGAATCCATGTGGTTGTTGATTTCCAAGTAAATATATAAACCCATATTTGGGATGTTTGGGGGTTCACACTCTTCCTTCCATTCACTCTCTCTCTAGTCACTCTTTCACTCATTATTCCTCATTCATCCTTGATATTTTCTTGGGAAAGAAAAATAAATTGTTGGGAAAGGAACCATTGTTTGTTGGTTGTAGTAATTGTTGGTGTATTGCAGCGATAAATTAATGCCTGTATTCCTGAGATGCATTTCCATGTACTAAATTTTATTCACATTTGCGAATATTGAGAGTTCCAACATGGATATTATTGACGAGATGCACTAGATCCCTAAAAGAAGTGGATAGATTGAGGGATTGTGTGGCAGTGAAGGTGTTTCATTGTCTTTGGGTGGTGCAGGTTGGAGAGAAGAGAACTAGTGTACTTGGATTGTTGTGTGTTGAGAAACTTGTTAGAGCTTGAGTGTTGACTGGTTTGGGAAGATGAGTGTCATCTAGGAACCCATCCTTGTGGATTCATATCCCTGGCTCAAGGATGACATGTTGTTGAGATTTGGAACAACATTGTATATGGTTGGGTGGAACGTCCTTGGTATGCAACCGGTTGGTGATTGATAATATGCATGCTTGCTAGATATTGTTGTGCATGGCATATTTTTCATTTCTTTTATGATATAGAATGAATATTGATTATTGCATGTGAGAACTTCATGCTTCTTTGTCAATTAAATACTATCATAATTTTAAATTTGCTTTGAAGTGCATTTTTGGAGTTGCATGACCATCCTGTTGGTGGTTGGGTATGTTACACTACATATCAAACTACTGGAAGAGTAAAGTGTATCCTACATATATAGTGCACGGTAAATCAAAGTTCCATACGAGCCCCATATTAATAATTAAATGCACATAATTTTTAGCTGTCTTTCTGAGAAATTAGAAAGGTAATTAAAAATCCTGTCAATTACTACAACTTTTGATTAACTATTGGGAGCCAGATGCAGATGCATTTATGCTCAATGTTCAACCTCTTAATATAGATGTAGATGATATTTACTTTATTACATGACTTTTGAGGCGAGGTGACATTGTCAAACTCCATACATGACAAGGAGTCAGAAGGACCATTGAAGAATATATTTCCATTTAATGCACTCCAAGGACACAATGGGTTGGGATCCAAGTCCCAATATGAAACATAGAAAGTTTGATTTTTAAGATCATCTTGTTTACTATTTCTAGGATTGTGAGATCAACATCATTATACCAAGCCTCTAATACACATATGTATTATGCGGTAGAGTTCTTGTGACCCATTATATATTTCTGTAATTCATCATTATTATAATGCATGAAGACACAACTGTTTGAGTGAAAACAGGGGAACATGAAAAAATTAAGCTACGAGAGCATTCTTTGCACCTTCTTCTCCAAGAGGGTGCACACCATTATTCCTAGAGTGTTCAAGGGACCACACTGTATTAGATTTCCCTGCATGATACAATGGGCATAAATCATACAATGGATGGGAGGTAGGTTCTTCTCAAATCCCTATATTAACGACTTCTTCAACTAGTGGAGTCATTAAATTATTTCCATCAATGATTATACCTATGAAGGGATAGAATTCCATAAGGATTCAAATATGCCCATTCCACCTGGTGTGTCATTGGGGGAGATAGTTAAACACTTTTTAAGTTTTTAAGTTATTAATTTTTTATTGATTTTATGTAATAGAGTTCTTACGAAGTAAAACAAAATGAAAATGTTTTTGGTATGTGTAACAATGCTAACAAAATGACACAAATGCATAGATATTGGACCAAGAATACATAAGGGATACCCTCGCCACTGACGTAGAGGATGTGGCATGGAGAAACCCAATGGATATGTTGAACGAACTAAGAGGTTAATTCAAAATGTATAGAGGAATCTAGACCTCTTGACACACCAAGTCCCCATGGTATAGATAGAGGACTTGCTGGAGCATATGCAACAACATGTCATCAGAGTACCAAGGCATTGGGTGTGACATTTTTGGTGTTTATCGAATTTCGTAGTATGCTATGATAAATTCATGTGGGGGAAGGGCCCTCAACATAGATATTGTGTATTATTTTTATCAACATATAGATATAGACACTCGAGGCTAAGATCCTGATTATATATATATATATATATATATATGCCTCAGTATACCTATTTTGTTAAATGTGAAATGAATTTATATACATGTATGTGTGTGTGCTTTTGATTTTAATTATGAAACAAATGTCAATCTAACATGTAATTAGCATATGCATTAGATACTAAATTAGCAGTCCTAGAAATGTGAATGTAAGTAACATAGTAACAAAATCATTCTAGAAGACTTACCTGAAGGAATCGTTGAAGAAGAATAGGATCTATTGGTAGATTTGATAGGCAGGAGTATGCTTGTCATTGATGGAAAGAATAGAAGGCAGAGCATAAGGAAGTGAATGGAGATTAAATATCAATAGAGTTAACAAATGAATATCAAAAGCTCAAAATATATGTCATGATAAAACACAAATCAAATCAAGATCGTCAGATCTACAAGCTAGATCAACGACAGGGATGCATTGCGGGGAGCTAAAGAGGAATTAAACTACTCGCCAGTTACAATCCCGCAATCCATCTAGATCGCCAGATCTCATAGCGTCAAAGATATATGACTGCGGTTGATCCAACAAACAATGCGTTTAAGTCATATTAAATCATGACCGTCGAATGCGCAATCACCAAATCTACGGTAGGGATGAATTGCAGAGATTGAAAGGAGAATTAAACATTGCGCTTGTTCCCATCCTGCAATTAGTCAAGACCATCCGATCTTATAGGTTTGAATATCAACGATTGTGGTTAACTCACCAATAACGCACATATTCCCATTGTAGAGTTGGGTGACGAGTTAAAACACTCGCAGATTGTGGTTGCGCAATCATTCTTGATCGTGGATCTGTTTTAAGAAACTTCACAACCATGAGATCATTTTTGAGTAGAAGGATATGATAAGCGAGAAAAACATTTGAGAATTTGATTATGTGAATTTCTGTCATCCGTCGGATCACTTTCAAGTGGAAGGATAGGATAAGACAACAAAGCTGCATCACAGAAAGATCAAGTCGTCGATCTGAGAACATGATCAACGAACAATGTTTAGTTCAGATCTAAATATGCGAGGAGGTTACACTTAGGAAAGTTTGAGATTTGAAATTCCTGGAATGCGAATTTCCATCAGCTGTTAGATCAATTTCCAGTGGAAGGATGGTGCAGACTCCCTACCTCAGCAGGGTCTGCAACCTCTCGGTCTCTGGATCATTCTCCTTCCTGAGACGAAATAACTCTTTGGGCTCCTGCTAGAACCCTTTGAACAAATCCATAGGTCCTCTTTATTGAAAACCCATCATGTGAAAACTTAAGAACTAAGAGTGATATTTCCCCTCCATGTGATCATTGCCATGATCACGGGCCTTAATCGGGCTCTGTTATATGCATCTCCCTTCACTCTCTATCTCCTGGTATCCTAAATTCTAATTCCCGACAAGGGGTCTAGAACTTGCTAGCATCTCCCCTATCCTATGACCCAGGGCCAATCCTTTGGGCGTGTTGCGTTTCATGATACTAGGGATCCCGACACCAAGCGCCTTGTTCCTTTGAATCCCAAAAACATGAAAAGAGATAATGGTCTTTGTCTCCTTCTTTGCCTTCGTCAATGTGACCATTTCCTATGACCACATGCTAACACCAAAAGTTGTTACCGGGTTTAGGCTTTCAAATTTTCCCGTTACAAGAAAATCCTTATGCCTCCAATCCTCGAAACCCAAAATCCAAAATATCCAGCCCCGGTCAATGGTCTTCCTCCTTTGTGATCTGACGACTCCTATTCTCCCGTCAACCAATGGTCTAGATTAAATCCCAACTTTCTAGCTTTTGATATTCTTGCGGAGTCTTCACCTCCCAACTCTCGGTGATCAAACTCCCAATGGCTTCTGTATCTTTTCCATGTGTCCTCCACAATGGAAGGTCTTGATTCTTTCGAGACTTCCCTTTCAGGAAATTGTGGGAGTCTTCACTGTCGAACTCCCGGTGAACAAATCCCCGAAATGTTGATCTCTTGACACGCATCCTCTGAGATGGACGGTCTCAATGCTTTCGGGACTTTGATGAGTCCTCTCTCTTCTGTTTTTACGAGGGTTAAACCTCACGCACATTCTCCTGGATCCGATGACTATCGGTCCTCGGTGCTCGATCTGACGATTCAGATCTGATCCCTTACGCGCTCTTCTCCTACTATTTGGACATAGGCTCCAACAGTCTATATATCCTCCTCCACAACTGATCTAATGGTTGCCGATGCTCCTCTTGAGCTTTGATAACTTCATGGTCCAACTGTTATCCTTTGTGTGACTATGCTTGATTTGACGACTATTGGCTATTCGACACTTTCTCCCGAAGGCTCTCCACCGTCCGTTTAGATCTCTTATCCTTCACACTATTTCTGTGTGTCTAGATGTAGATTCAACAATCTAGATTCTTCGCTTCTGCCAATCCAATGACAGCTATTTCTCCTTCCTGAGATTGCGCTTCTTCCTTTCCCTTGGAATATTTCTGATGCTTGAAGGTCTCGGCCTTCAATGCTTCTCTTGCAAGCCCGATTCCTTTGGGTCTCATCTGCATTATAGAAACCCTTCCCCTCCTGGGCTTTGTCAACTTTGAAAACCTCGAAAGGGTTTCTCTGTGCGCATTCTTCTCGCACTTTCTCTTCTGAGATTATGGACTTAGAATAAGTCCACTCTCGCACACTCCTAGTGATGTTGAGATTTCGAATAACTCAGATCCGAAGTATTTCTTTGAAAATAAATGCTTCACGCCCTCCTGGCGTTCTTCTTCTCAATAACCGCCTGGTACAGAATCCTCAAAAATTATGTCTTCTCCCTGAACTCGACAAAGAGTTCTTTCTGTGCACTCGTTGCACTCACTCAATGCCCACCTGGCAGAGCTTCTACAAAATCTTTAGTGATTCTTTCTTCTCTCTTTCTGTGCCCTCCTCTGCACAGTCTCACCTCCAAGGTGTTCAACAACCTTAAGGCTTCTCCCTTGAGCCTATGATTGCTCTAGTGCACCCTCTTGGCACGTCTCTGTCTGAATTCTGCAGAACTCAAAAGTGCACTCTTTCATTGGCTTATAGATCCCTCAGTACTCTGTCATGCAAACTCTTGCATGAAGCCACAAAGAACCCAGATTGAAAACAAAATAACTCACAGAAAATAATTTATGTCTATCCCTGTAAATTTAAATCTAACATACATCTACAACATATATGAGCACACACAGATGACATTCAATTGCATAAAACACTCAAAAACTCAAGTGCAAGAAAAACTGCTCTTTGTATTAATAAGAATGCCTGTACAGAGGTTACAAAATCTCAGACTGCAATAGAGTCTCAACTCTCCTCTCTTCTCTTCCCTTTGTCCCTGCTAGTTCTAATGAATACATATACAAAATATCTTTTTACAAAAGGGGGCTCCTCGAGCTCTTCCCTCCATCTCACCTACTCTCATTTATTACATTGAATGGATATTCAATGGCTGTCTAGTCCGAATCGGATCTAGATCTTCAGCCTGCTATAATCCATTAAAGGCGAATCTAACTACTACATGCTCAAAGGCATGGATTTGGCTCTACCAACCTTACAATCATTTAATTCAAATTAAAATTTTGGAAAAACAAAAGGGCTACGCCTCCCTCCTTCATTGAATGCACGCTGAAATGTGTTGGTTGGCTAGCACATGTTGACGTGAAGTGATTCTCCTGCATCATACTCCACTGCTGTGAAAAATTCATGAGCTCCTCTCATGAGCTTCCCATCATTGTTGTTGAAATCCACCTGGATCCCAAACAGTTCTCTAGAGTTGTCCATCTGTTCCACTGCTTTGTTGTTGCTATTGTTGCATCTTTCCCACTTCTATGGCAGACTTCCCTCTGTTCACCTTCCTCTGCTGACAGATTCTGTTGCTGACCTCAACATCATCCTTCTAATTTCTTCAATTACTTCATCCAACTGCTCAACTGGTTGGTTCTTCCTTTTCAGTATCCTCGGTTGCACTTCTTCCCTACCAATGGGTAGATCATCCTGATCCCCAGGTTATATCCTTCGTCTCTTGTGGCCTCAACTTGCCACTCTACTGCAAAATTCAGTTCTGCATTCTCCTCATCAAGATACTTCTTGGATTCTTCCTATGACAACTTTTCTACTTCCAGTTCTCCTTACACTGGTTCAACTCCAGCCTCCTCCAGCTATTCCTTGGATTAGTATCCTTCTCGTGTCTCCAACTTGATATGTTGGATGTGCATGCTCTACACTTTCACCCTTTTGTCTAGGGATTCAAATTCTTCACACAGACCAGCAAAATCTATGCCATCTTCTTCCTCTTCTACTGCAAGATCCAATGTTGCATTCATCTCTTTTCCAACTTCTTGGCTAAAAATTTTGAGCCATTCTTCTGAATTCTCATCTCCTTCTACTGGGGAAAATGTCAGTTTCTACTTCATGTTCTCCTCTTCCTCCATGATAGTCACTGTTGGTTGTCCTTCTCCTGCTGCTGCCTCTGCAACATAAGTTCTCACCTCAACTGGGCTATGTGGCAGGAATACCTCAATTCCTCCAATGATTAGAAGACTCCTCTGATCCTTCTCTGTTAGCTCCTCTTGTTGATCCAAACTCACCTCTAAGTTCATGAGACCTTTATACAATCTCATCTTCTCTCCTTTGTCCACCTGGTAATATGGGATTTTTTCCCTGCTCACCTGGCAGTCTATGAGATCCTCCAACGATCCCATCTCATCATCACTGAGACTCTTCCCAACTTCTGGATCACAGACGTGAACCACTTCCTATGTGTCTCTAAGGCTCTCAACATATCTCATCCACCTTCTCAATAGTCTTCTCTTTCCTTTGACCAACATTTTTTGAACGGGCCATTTTGCTTTCCTCTTCAGAGGCCATTCATACCTCCAGTGTGTCTTCGCCTCCTGCTGCATCTTCAATGCAAGATTCTCCATTTGTGCCCTTATCTCTTTGAGCTCTTTGTCTGTCTCAACCTTTATTTTCTACTGGCAGTCTTTGTCTTGACCATGTTGACGGCCTTCAGTAGGCATCTTCACCTTGAATCTACCCTCCCAACAAATCCACCATTTTTTGCTCACCCTACAACAATCTTCACAGATCATCAGTACTCTGTCTTCTTCTTCTCTTTTTCCTGAAATATACAGACAAAAATTATTCCTCTGATACCACTTGATGGTGTGTATTAGAGTATATTCTTTCTTACTTCACCTCCCTCTGCTTACAACCTACAGATAGAAAGTGGCTCTGATACCACTTGGTGCACACTCCCTACCTCAGTAGGGTATGCGACCTCCCAGTCTCTGGATCGTTCTCCTTCCTGAGCTGAAATATCTCTTTGGGATCCTGCTCGAACCCTTTGAAAAAATCGACAGGTCCTCTTTATTGAAAACCCACCATGTGCAAACTTAAGCACTAAGCGTGAGCTTTCCCCTCCATGTGATCGGTGTCGTGATCCCAGGCCTTAATTGAGCTCTGATATATGACTCGACCTTCACTCTATATCTCTTGGTATCCTAAAGTTCAATTCTCGACAAGGGGTCTATCACTTTATAGCATCTCCCCTATCCTTCTCCATATGACCCTGTCTTGTGACCCAGGGCCAATCCTTTGGGCGTGTCACGTTTCATGATACCGGGGATCCCGATACCAAGTGCCTCGTTCCTATGAATCTTGAAAACCTGAAAAGAGATAACGGTCTTTGGCTCCTTCTTTTCCTTCGTCCACGTGACCCTTTCCTGTGACCACGCGCTAACACCAAAAGGTGTTACTGGGTTTCGACTTTCGACTTTTCCAATTACAAGGAAATCCTTGTTCCTCCAATCCCTGAAACCTGAAATCTGAAATCTCCAGCCCTGGTCAACAGTCTTCCTCCTTTGTGATCCGATGACTCCTATTCTCCCGTTAACCAATGGTCTAGATTAAATCTCAACTTTCTAACTTTCGGGATTCTTGTGGAGTCTTCACCTCCCAACTCTCGGTGTCTTTCAGATCTCTACCATGTGTCCTCCACAATGGACAGTCCTGATTATTTCAAGACTTCCCTTTTGGAAAATTGGGGGATTCTTCACTCTCGAACTCCTGGTGAATAAATCCCCAAAATATGGATCTATTGACATGTGTCCTCTGATATGGATGGTCCCGATGCTTTCGGGACTTTGATGAGTCCTCTCTCTTCTACTGTTACGAGGGTTAAACCTCGCACACCTTCTCTCGGATCCGAAGACTATTGATCCTCGGTGCTCGATATGATGGTTCATATCTGATCCCTTGTGTGATCTTCTCCTGCTGTCTGGACGTAGGCTCCAATGGTCCATATCTCCTCCTCCGCAATTGATCTAATGGTTGTCGACGCTCCTCCTGATATTTGAGAACTTCATGGTCCCACTATTATCCTCTATGCGACTCTTCTTGATTCGATGTTTATCGGCTATTTGGCACTTCCTCCCGAAGGCTCTCCACCGTCCATTTAGATCTCTTCTCCTTTGCACTATTTCTGTGTGTCTGGATGTAGATTCAACAATCTAGATTCTTCTCTTCTTCTAATCTAATGACAGTTGTTTCTCCTTCCTGAGCTTTCGATTCTTCCTTTCCCTTGGAAGATTTTCGATGCTTGAAGGTCTCGGCCTTCGATGCTTCTCTTGCGAGCTCAGTTCCTTTGGGTCTCATCTGCGTTATAGAAACACTTCCCCTCCTGAGCCTTTTCAACTCAGAAAACCTTGAAAGGGTTTCTCTACATGCGTTCTTCTCGAGATTTCTCTTCTGAGCTTATGGACTTAGAACAATTCCACTCTTGCACACTCCTGGTGCTATTGAGATTTTGAATAACTCATATCCGAAATATTTCTTTGAAAAGAAATTCTTCACTCCCTCCTGGTGTTCTTCTACTCAATGCCCTCCTAGAATAACTTCATAGAATCCTCAGAAATTTTGTCTTCTCCCTCAACTCGACAAAGAGTTCTTCCCGTGCACTCATTTCACTCACTCGATGCCCATCTAGCAGATCTTCTATAGAATCTTCAGTGATTATGTCTTCTCTCTTTTTGTGCCCTCCTTTGCACAGTCTCACCTCCAAGGTGTTCAACAACCTTGAGGCTTCTCCCTTGAGCCTATTATTCCTCTGGTGTGCCCTCCTGTCACGTCTTTGTCTGAATTCTGTAGAACTCAGAAGTGCACTCTTGCACTGGCTTACAGAGCCCTCAGTACTCTTTCATGCAACCTCTTGCATGAAGCCACAAAGAAACGAAACTGCAAATCAAAGAACTCACAGACAACAATTTTTGTTTATCCTACAAATGTAAATCTAACATACATCTACAACATATATGAGCACACATAGATGAAATTCAATTGCCTAAAACACACAAAGACTCCAGTGCAAGAAAAAATGCTCTTTGTATTAATAAGAATGCCTGTATAGAGGTTGCAAAAGTTCGGATTGCAACAGAGTCTCGGATCTCCTCTATTCTCTTCTCTTTGTTCCTGCTATTTCTAATGAATACAGATACATAATATCTTTTTACAAAAGGGGGCTCCTCGAGCTCTTCCCTCCATCTCACCTACTCTCATTTATTACATTGAATGGATATTCAATTGTTGTCTAGTATGAATCAGATCTATACCTTCAGCCTGTTGTTAGACATTAAAGGAGACTCTAACTACTACATGATCAAAGGCATGGCTTTGGCTCTACCAGCCTTATAATCATTTAATTCAAATTCAAATTTTGGAAAAATGAGAGGGTTGCGCCTCCCTCCTTCATTGAATGCGCGTTGAAACGTGTTGGCTGGCTAGCGCATGCTGACGTGAAGTGATGATCCTGCATCAAAGGATAGGATAAGCTAGCAAATATGCATCACAGAAATATCGACATGTCGATTCAAGATCCTGATTGAATGAGAAACATTCACTTCAGATCTAAAGTTATGAGGAGGTTATGCTCCAGAAGGTTTGAAATGTGAAATACCTGAAGCCTGAAAATCTGAAATGAATGAGGACTGTCGGATTTGGAGGAAAAATGAGGACCATTGGATCAGGGTTGTTGGTCACACAACAGAACACGTCGACAGACCATGTTAGCAAAAGGGCATAGTGCCAAACCATGTCAGAAGTCCACATCAACAGTCTATGTCAGCAAGGACACATGGCATAGTCAGAGAGCGACAAGTGTCAAGTTGAAATCAACATTTCAGGTATTGCAAATCATGAATCTGAGTGACATGTGGCATCTGCTCAGATCGTGACACATCATCGAGTGACGCAGGAGTTATGTCACTCCGAGAGTTTTTCTTCAGGATTTTTACCACCAGTACTCAGCCAAATACTCGAAGTCCTGAATGTTGAAGACTTGAAGTGGACACGAAACATCCGATATGAAGATCACTTCGGGAGAAGTATCATTCATTGATATACTACAGTGGAAGGATAGTGTAAGTGAAAACGTTAACTGACAACAAGCAGTCTCCACCATTTGATGACTGATTTAGCAGGTGATCACTCTAGAGGAAAGAACGGTTGAGATTTGAAATCTCTGAAGTTTGGAGAATCGAGGAGATATTGACTTTTAATCCAAGAAGGACACGCATCAGAGGCATGTCAACTCTGAAATATTGACATACAGAGGAAAGAAAGGGTTGATAATCTAAATATTTTAAGTCCGAAGACTTGAAGGAGATCTCGACCATCGATCTGATGTTAGGGGTACTATCAACCATTGATCAAAATAAAATGGAAGGATAGTGTAAGCATAATAGACAAAGTCGCGGAGTAAAAGGTGGACATACATATCATTTCTTGATTAATTCATGGCCGTTGGATTAAGAAATGAAGGATGATTGTAAGGATGAACCCTAAACCATTGATTTGGTTCTGAGATGTAATGTGAACCATCCAATCTGTTCGAATATTCTGATTCAGAAGTTTCGAAAGGTTTGAATCCCAAAAGTTCTGAAGGGAAAAGTGTTGAAGTTACGATAATCATCCATTTCAGGAGAATTAATCGTGGTCGTTTAATTGATAAATGCTCGATAAGCCTAAAGCGTATGGTCACCACTAGTGATCACATGAGGGAAGGGGCTTAGGAGTTGAAGAATCCATAATTGACTGGATGTAACTGACAGAGAAGACAAAGAGTTTCGACTGCCAGAGAAGCTAAGGAATCTCAACATAACACTCATTGTTGATGAACAAATAGGGTTGAGCCACCATAGAACATGAAGAGTATCCATGATGATCAGGTAGATGACTTGACGTGAGGAAACTATGCAGGACAAAGAAGTGAGGTGAGTCTATGGGTGAGCTACATAGAGTAGTGAGGAAGAGACACAATGAACGATCTATAGGGAAGAATAGTGACGTAGTGAAGAGAATGAAGAGGCATAACACATAGAGGTGAGATGGTGCACAGAGAATAAAAATGAAGAAGAACAGGAAGCGCAGGGCATGCGAGCAGAGATACATTGATGTAGGCATAACAAAATAGTGTAGCAGAACAATGATGAGACTGGTAAGCCATAGATAAATGTTGTATCACTGTGATAAATTGTAGAAAAGAAAATATTTATATTTCAGGGTGCTAGGGAGGTACTAGGGAGGAATGATGTCCTCAGAAGTTCAAGTAGGTGCTTGAAAAATGGGGATTTGTAGCTTCCATTTGGTTGCAGCCAAAAAATCCAGGGTGGTAGGGTGGTGCAAGGGAGAACTATTATTCTTTGTTATACAGGTTGGTGTCTATGTGACTGGAAGTTGGTGCTTCCATCCAGTTGGTGTTGGAACACTTAGGGAGTTGGTGCTTCCTTCTAGTGAGTTCTAGAGAAACCAGAGAGTTGGTGCTCTCAACAAGTATCTTCTTGTAAAAAAGAGGTTGTAGCCTCAGGAGGAGTTGGAGATCAAAAGAATGATAATGTACAGAAAATAAAGATTACTTATCATATCAAGAAGAAGAGGTTTTTCCCTTTATGGGTTTCCTCAGGAAATATCTGTCTCTGTATATTTCATGTGTGTGATTGATGTTGAATATTATATTGCTTATCTCCATGCATTATTTTGATTGTCATTGAGTGTTCTGTAAAGAGTTTAAAATAGGCATAATTGTTTAAGCACAGTAACAACTGATTCACCCCCCCTTTCAGTTGTCCAACAATTGTTATTGGAGCCGATTCCTTTTATCTAGGGGTAGATCCTAGAGATTAAACATGACTAGTCATGAAGGAAATTCAACCAACAAGGACCCCCATGTTCAACGGAAAATTTTTTACCTTCTAGAAAGTTAGGTTTAGAACCTACATAATGGCTTTAGGTGCAGATGTCTGGGATGTGTTAGAGACTAGTTATGCAAAACCAGTTGTACTAGCTTCTAAGGATGAAAAGATAGCATTTATCTTCAACACTAAGGCTATGAATGTTATTCTGAGTGGGCTTGTAGAAACAAAATTTGTAAAAGTTATGCACATAGAATCTGCCAAAGAAATGTGGGACAAACTCATTAGTAGTTATGAAGGTAATGAGAAGGTAAAGAATGCCAAGCTTCAAACCTACAGATTACAGTTTGAACAACTAAATATGAAATATGGTGAAGATGTTGGGAATTACTTTCTAAGAGTTTAAGAACAAGTAAATCCAATGATAGGACTTGGTGAAAAAATTGAGGATGTCGCTTTGGTTCAAAAAATTTTGAGATCTTTGCCAGATAGGTTCAACCCAAAGGTCTCTACTATAGAAGAACTTAATGATCTAAAATCTCTGTCTATTGACCAACTCCAAGGAAATATGACTACCTATGAAATGAGGATAGGTAAAGATAAACCCACCTCTCGAGAAGCATCATTTATAGCAGATACAAATGAGGATTTTGAGCTTGTTGAAATTGAAGCAAAATTTGTGATAAGACTAAAGAAAGGATCAGGAAAGTACAAAGTCAAATTTCCCTTCAAATTTTTTAAATATGGAAAGATAGGTCACTTTGCATCTAAGTGTCCACACAAGAAACAAGATCATAATTCTGAAGGTGAAAATAAGTACAAACCTAAGAGATTTGGTAAAAAGAAAAGTCTATGTGTAAACAATGATGACTCCTCAGAAGACACAAATAGTAACTCTTCCTGTGAAGATAAGATTAATGAATTTATTCTTATGGCCAAAGAGGATTATGATAATGAAGGCACATGAAGTGATGTTGACGATGAAGAAGTTGTGGTTGACTTGGAAGGATAACTAATCATTTCTCTAGAAGAAATTGCTAGACTCATATCTAAGAAGAAAAATAAAAAACAATTGTTGATACAGTTCGAGAAAGACAATAAAGGATTTGATGAAGACTTTTCCTCGATAAAAGTGGAATTAGAAGAGGCAAAGAAAATAGAGGACATTCTGAAACAATAAGGCAAGATGTGAAGCCTTGGAAGAAGAGGTAGTAAAAACTAGAAAAGAGATGGAGAAGTTTAAAACATTGTATCTCCAAAATCTTCCAAGCATTAAAGCCACAACATAACTTAACAACATTCTGAGCAAACAAAGATCTCCTCTGTTGAATCAATTCATTGTGATAATTCCAATGAAATCAGTGTGTCAAAGAATCTTGTATTTCACTCCAAGACCAAGCATATACCCATCAAGTATCACTTCTTGAGGGAATAGGTGACCAACACTGTTGTTTTCTTTGCATTATATTCCATCCAAAGATCAAATTATTTATATCTTCACTAAATCACTTGCAAAATATCAGTTTTAATATCTTCATTAGAAGTTGGGTGTCATCCCTACTCTCACCTAAGAGAGTCCATCCTGTCGGGGGGAGTATGTGTTGGTTGAATATCTGATACCTCCGAAAAGTACTACAGTAGCTCAAATGGAGCATGTTTTCTTTGACATTGATGTCAAAGGGGGAGAAAAGGAAGGTTTGGATGCTACAGTTGGAGGTCCAAGAAATCTAGGCAGTCTAGCCCAACCTTTGAGGGTTTCCATCAATGCCAAAGGGGGATATTGTTGGCAGATTTGGTAGGCAAGAGTATGCCTTTCATTGATGGCAAGAACAGAAGGTGGAGTAGAAGGAAGCAAATTGAGATTAAATCTCAGGAGATTTAACGAATGAATATCAAAATCTCATAGAATATGGCATGATAAAACTCAAATCAAATCGAGACCGTTGGATCTACAAGCCAGATCAACAACATGGATGCATTGCGGGGAGATAAAGAGGAATTAAACTACTTGCCAGTTACAATCCCACAATCCGTCTAGATCGTCAGATATCATAATGTCGAAGATATACGACTGCACTTGATCCAATAAACAATGCGTTAAAGTCATATTAAATCGTGACCGTCAGATGCACAATCACCAAATCTATGGTAGGGATGAATTGTGGATATTGAAAGGAGAATTAAACATCACGCTTGTTCCCATCCCGAAATTAGTCAGGACCATTCGATATTATAGCTTTGAAGATCAACGATTGTGGTTAACTCACCAATAATGCACATCTTCCCATTACAGAGTTGGGTGATGAGTTAAAACACTCACAGATTGTGGTTGCGCAATCATTCTTGATCATGGATCTGTTTTAAGAAACTTCACAACCGTTGGATCATTTTTGAGTGGAAGGACAGGATAAGAAAGAAAAATATTTGAGAATTTGATTATGCGAATTCCCGTCAGCCATTGGATCAATTTCAAGTGGAAGGAAAGGATAAGCCAGAAAAGTCACATCGCAGAAAGATCGAGCCCTCGATCTGATAACATGATCGACGAACAACATTTAGTTCGGGTCTAAATATGCAAGGAGGTTACACTTAGGAAAGTTTGAGATTTGAAATTTCTAGAATGTGAATTCTTGTCAGCCGTCTGATCAATTTCGATTGGAAGGATAGGATAAGCTAGCAAAGATACATCACAGAAAGATAGAGCCATCGATCCAAGATTTTGATCGAACTAGCAACATTCACTTTGGATCTAAATTTGTGAGGAGGTTACACTCTAGAAGGTTTGAGATGTGAAATACCCGAAGCCCAGAAATATGAAATGAATGAGGATTGTTGGATTTGGAGGAAAAATGAGGATCGTTGGATTAGGGCTGTTGGTCATGAAACAGACCATGTCAGCAAAAGGGAATAGTGGTATACCATGTCATAATTCCACGTCAGCAGTCTATGTCAGCAAGGACATGTGGCATAGTTAGAGAATGACAAGTGTCAATTTGAAATCAAAATTTCAGGTACATGAAAATTATGAATCTGAGTGACATGTGGCAAATGCTCATCTCGTGACACGTCATTGAGTGACGCAAGAGTTACGTCACTATGGGAGTTTTTCTTCAGGGGTTTTACCACCAGTACTCACCCAAAGACATGAAGTCTCGAATGTCGAAGACCCGAAGTGGACATGATACATTCGACATGAAGATCACTTCGAGAGCAGTCTCATCTGTCGATATACTACAGTGGAAGGATATTGTAAGTGAAAAATTTAACCGACAGTAAGCGGTCTCCACCGTCTGATGACTGACTCAACAGGTGATCACTTTGGAGGAAAGAACGAATTGAGATTTGAAATCTCCAAAGTCAGGATACCCGAGGAGATCTCAACTGTTAATCTGAGAGGGACACACGTCAGAGGCCTATCAGCTCTAGAAGATTGATGTATGGAGGAAATAAAGGGTTGAGACTCTAAATATCTGAAGTCCTAAGACCGAAGGAGATCTTGATAATCGATATGATGTCGGGGGTACTATCAACCATTGATCAAAATATAGTGGAAGGATAGCATAAGCATAATAGACAAGGTCGTGGAGTAAAAGGTGGCCATACATCTCATTTCTTGATTAAGTCCTAGCCGTTGGATTAAGAAATGAAGGTTGAATGTAAGGATGAAAGATAAACCATTCATATGGTTCCGAGATGTAATGTGAACCCTCTGATTTGTTCAGATATTCTGATTCAGAAGTTTCGAAAGGTTTGAATCCCAAAAGTTTCGAAGGGAAAAGTGACAAAGTTACGATAGTCGTCCATTTCATGAGAATGAATCATGGTTGTTGAATTGATAAGCGCTCTATAATCCTAAAGCGTATGGTCACCGTGAGTGATCACATGAGGGAAGTGGTTTAGGATCTGAAGAATCCCTAATTGACTGGTTGTAACTGAAAGAGAAGATGAAGAGTTTCGACTGCCAGAGAAGCTAAGGAATCTCAGCATAACGCTCACTGATGATGAACACACAGGGATGAACTGCCAAAGAACATGAAGAGTTTCCATGATGATCAGGAAGATGACTCAACATGAGGAAACTATGCAGGACAAAGAAGTGAGGTGAGTCTGTGGGTGAGCTACACATAGTAGTGAGGAAGAGATGCAATGAACAAACTGTAGGGAATAATAGTGGTGTAGTGAAGAGCATGCAGAGGCATAACACATATAGGTGAGATGGCACACAAAGCATAAAAACAGAGAAGAACAGAAAGTGCAAGGCATGCGAGCAGAGATACATGGATGCAGGTAGAGCAGAGTAGTGTAGTAGAATAGTGACGAGACTGGTAAGACATAGATAAATGTTGTATCACTATGATAAATTGTAGAAAATCAAAGATTTATATTTCAGGGTGGTAGGGAGGTGCTAGGGAGGATTGTTGTCGTCAAAGGTTCAAGTAGGAGCTTGAACAACGGGGAGTTGTAGCTTCCATCTGGTTGTAGCTTGAAAAACTAGGGTGGTAGGGTGTTGCAAGGGAGAAATATTGTTCTTTTTTATACAGGTTGGTGCCGATGTGACTGGAAGTTGGTGCTTCCATCTAGTTGGTGCTGGAACACTCAGGGATTTGGTGCTTCCTTCTAGTGGGTGCTAGAGAAACTAGAGAGTTAGTGCTCTCAACAAGTTGCTTCTTGTAAAACTGAGGTTGTAGCCTCAAGAGGAGTTGGATCTCATAAGAATGATAATGTACAGAAAACAAATATTACTTATCATATCAAGAAGAAGAGGTTTTTCCCTTTATGGGTTTCCTTAGGAAATATCTGTCTCTGTATATTTCATGTGTGTGATTGATGTTGAATATTCTATTGCTTACCTCCCTTCATTGTTGTGATTGTCATTGAGTGTTATGTAAAGAGTTTAAAATAGGCATAATTGTTTAAGAATAGTAACAATTGATTCACACCCCCCTCTCAATTGTCCAACAGGATCACGCACATGGTATTCACCTTTCAACTGCGACACTACCAGCTGAGAATCTAGGAAAACCAGAGAGATGATACCATGCGAAATGGAATCTCGAATAATCTCAATCATGGTGCTATGCTAGGCCACATTGTTGGTTGTTGGCCCCAAGAAAATGCCTCCGAAAGTTACCACTTAGCCCAAAGGAGAGTAAATCACCCACGTGGTGGAAGCAATATTCCGAGTGTGATGGTTGGAGGCATATGCGAACCCTATGAAAACCAAAGACTCGAGTGATATCTTCCAACCAAGAATAAAAATCGTAAGAAAACCAAAATAGAAACAAAATGAATTATACAAGTCCTAAATACTACCAATATACAATAATTACAAATGGGCCAACGCCAAAGCATTGATGCTCAATTGTATTACCTCTTGATATAGAGCCCATTTATGGGCTCCAAAAACACATTACCTTCATAATATTATAATTCATAAGATCATTTCTTCAGGGAATACCTCACAATGTAAGGACCATGCCACATTAGATTAAACTTTCCTTTCCCCAAATAATCCTTGTCTTGATCATAAACCAAAACATGATCTCCCTCGAAAAATATCCTTGGGCAGATAGAATTATCGTATTGACTCTTGAAATGACTTTTGTGCATCTCATTCATCATGGATTCATTTTGATCATGCTCATAAAGATGTTCAAAGTGAACAAGATGTTCTTCCAAATCAGTCATGTCAAGAATAAGCTCAACAAAAATCTTCAATGAAGTAATTTCACATTCAATTGACAACACTTCTTCCACCCCATGAATGATTTGAAAAGGAAATAAGTCCATAAAAATCTTGACCGAGGTCTGGTATGCCCATAATTTCAGATAAAGCATCAAATGCCAATTTGAATTACTTGCGTTGACATTTCATTGAAGGATGGTATTAAGAGACTTGTTGACGACCTCTACTTGACTATTAACACCTAAGGATAATAAGGAGACAAATGCTCTATCTTGAAATCTAGTTTTGATGCTAATTTTGTAATCATTCGGTTATGGAAGTGACTTCCATGGTCAGTGACAATCTCTTTCAAAACTACGAACCTGGAAGTGAATTGATTGATTATAAATAGAGTTGCAATCTCACTATTGTTTTTGAATGTAGGCATGGCCTCCACCAAGTTTGTAAAGTAATCAATGACCACGATAATACAATGATTCCCCATAGCCGAAGGTGGGTGACATTCCATGAAATTTTTCCCCCACTTTGTGAAGGTTCAAATGATGATGACAAGGAACAAAGAAGCAGGATGTGCCTAGATCTTTCTAGAAAATATTTGACAAGGGTGATACCGTTTGACCTCCTCAACACAATCATTGAAGATTGTCAGCCAAAAGTATCTGACGCACATGATGTTTTGGGATATTTACAATCCACAAATATGAACACCACATGCTCAATTGTGGCAATCATTGAGAACAATCTTCGCTTCCTTATGAGTTAAAAAATATTGAATAATCAAATCAACCCCATGATGATACAAAGGGTCATATATAATGAGGTAAATCTTCACCTGATGGTGAATATGGCACCGTTCATCTCACGAATGACATGAAGAGAACTTCAAAGTATGGATATATAAAAGGATATCCATGTACTAAGGATCACTAAAAGAGATAAGAAAGAGATGTTCATTTGAAAATGAGTCTGTAATAACGGTTTCCTCACCCTCCCTAGGAAACTATGACATGAGCTCAACAAAGACTAATGATTTCTTGGATTTGGAAGATATGAATTTCAAATTGAACTCCTGCAATATGAAAATCGATTTATTGTATTTCCCCCCAATTATTCATCATGTGAGGATGTATTGGAATAGATTAACTCCAACGATTATAGTACTTTTACATGACATAATATAATGTCAAAGCCTCTATATATCATGCATGACTCCCAAATAAATCTTCTCAACATGCGAGTAATTAAGTTCAGGACCAATAAAGCCGTGACTGATATAGTAAATGATGTGGTCCTAGATTACATCACCTTCTTGAACTAGAACCATGCCAATAGTGGATTCTGTTGTTGCAATATACAACAAGACATCTTTGTTATAGTCCTGGGGACTAAGAAAAGGGGCATAAACAAGAGAATTCTTGAGCGTGTGGAAAGATCGTTGCAAAAACTCATTTGAAACAAAAGGGACCCCCTTTTTCAACAAGCACATGAAGCCCTTTTGCAGGCTTTGAATTTTATGGATATTCTATGGGGGATTCAACTGAATTATTGCCTCAACCTTTAATGGATCAACCATGATCCCCCCATTAGATGAAATTTTCTCCAAAAAAATTCCTTATAAGAAAATTCATACTTGTTGAGTTGGAAATTCAATAATCAATAGAATTTCAAAGAATTGAGTCAACCATAATGGTTGAGTTGGACATACAAAGTCAAGAATGATTATGTGTCATGTTTTTATTTAAAAATATTTAAAAATATTTAACCATATGTACACCTTATCTTAGTTAAGATCTTGGTGAGATCATCTCGGGATATGATCAATATCGTTGAAATATTCAATATGGAATATTTTATATTATTGTTATTACTTTCATTATTTATTGTATGATATCTATTATCATTTATTTATTATATTATCATTATTATTTTATATCAATAATAATGTATAGTTCCATTATATATTAATAATTTATTTTTTATCATTATATTATTATTTAGTAATATTATATTATATAGTTATTAATTTTTAATATTATATTATTATTATATAATATTTAATTGGTAGTTATTGTTGGATCATGTTGTCATTGGTGTCAAAGGAACAATGTCTTATCATAGTATATTGATGAAGTATGTATTTCATTGTTGTAAATGAATGGATGTCAAGTAAATTCATTGATAAATGATGTCATGCATAGATGAAGATGGATCAATGTGTTGTCATTGATATATGATGCGTATATGGATGGATGCATTAATATATTAATCGTTGGATCATGTGGTCATACATAGAATTAATGACAAAGGGACAATGTCATAGTGATGTATTGCCATGGGTTATTCCAGTTGGATTGATGTAAAGATGACTCATTATTGTCTTCTCATGGTTGATAGGAAGTACAAATGGATGAAATCAAAAGTGGTCCCATTATGGTGAAATCCCTCATGGGAAGACACTTTTTGGTTGAGTTATCCTAGAAGTATGGTTAGAGAAAACATGCTTAGTTGTGAAATAATTAGATGAATATCAATGAATTTGTTAGTGAAACTATCCCAGATGGATAATGCTAGTCATTCCATTTACGGTGGTATGTGGAGCATCACATAACTCCTCACAGTTTGAGAGTTATGGCCCTACAAAGTTGGAAGACCCTCATTGTTGGCTAGAATCCCCCAAAGGTCAAATAATTCAAAGTTATTACAAAGAAGAAATTATTTAAATAATAAAGTGAAGTGATAAAGTCAAAGAGGATTATTTAAATAATAAAGTGAATAGGGAAATTTCTAATTATGGAAAGTGGTTATAAGAGGGTTAACCATAAAATGAGGAAAGTGGGTTATGTGGTCAAGTGGCTATTGGATATATGGACAAGTGGCCAATTGGACAAAGTTGGGCATAAGTGACTATGTGGAAAAAGTGGCTATGTGGAAATAGTGGACAAGAAGATGCTTCTAAGGAAGCTACTTGGAGAGTATAAATAAGAGGCAAGGGTCTCTTGATCATATATTGAAGATCTATTCTAAGAGAGAGAGATTGATTGGAGAATCTCATGGATGCATCAAAGTTTCCGTAAGTCTGATATCTTGCTGGTAAAAGTTTTGGAAATTTTGAAACCCTAGTTTCCGAAGGAGTACACGAGAAATAGTGGGCCAGAGCGCATACATACATGGGATATAGTGAAGCAAGGCACATACACACATGGGTTGAAGGAGGCCATAGTTCATATAGTTGAAGGAAGTCATACAGACTTGAGTATGAGTTGGTGTCAGGTTCCTGAAGGATGAAGCAAGTTCCATATCTGCATTCTATGGGCTCAGATGTGCCATAGAAATTTTGGTATGGTTACATAGTTGTCTTGATGGATATTCTTTCTTATTGTATGGTGAATTCTTAAGGCATTCTTAGTATGGATGTTGTGATATGGTTATGTTGGTTGATTGATAGAGTGAGAAACACTCTTATGGTTCAGTACTGATATGATTTCCATCGTATACTGGTTACTTATGATTGAATAAAATTCATATTGTATGGTTGAGGAGCATGAGTAAGTTTTTGGAGAGCATAGATGTGTTGTGATTGGTTCTGGTACAAATTGGACATTGAAAGGCATAAGTGGATGTGACTGAAGGATGTAAAGGATTTGAGTTTTTCAAGAAGAGAAAACCCTAGTTATTCAGAAGGCATATGCATGTTGCAGTACAGATAGGCTGGGAACATATAGAGGCTATACTATTGGTAGGGCATGTGCATACATGTGCTGCACTACTAACAGGTCACGTACCTGTTGACAAATTGGTATCTATTGAGGATTGAATCCTCTTCTCAGTTGATGCTGAGTTGTGTAAGTTGAGTCTTGCATTGTAGATATGGTTCTCTTGTAGAGTTTTACTCTATTCAGTTGTTGTTTATAACCCAAGGATTGTAGTCCGTAATAAAAAGAAAATTGTACATACATCTTGTGTTCTTTGTGTTCCTTGTGGTGATGACTTATTGATGATATATGTTGTTGTTACATGTTTTTGATATATGTTCACATTTGATTGGTTATAAATGACAGTAATAAGTGATAAGTAAATGGTGATTGATAACTAAGGATTTTTATGAAGAGAAGTTTTAAAAGGAGCCCTACACTGATTCACCCCCCCCCCCTCTTAGTGTGGTTGGTGTGTCCAAAAATTGGTATCAGAGAAGGCCTTCACTAAATCCTTAACAAGCTTGGAGGAGATCCATGGACACACAAATGGATGATGAAGTTCAAATCCTTGATGAGGAAAACTATTCAACATGGAGAATAGAAATGAAAGTGCATTTGAAGGAAAAAGGAGCGGGTGTTTGGAAATCAGTTATTGGTGGATCGGTTCCTTTGAAGAATAAGTCAAAGTTTGTAGATCAAAGGTGATCTAAAAATAGAAGGCTAACTTTTTATTCTATGCAAGCACCCTCTACTTCATGAAAATAAAATTTACAGGACCTTGCTTCATGTGTTAAAATATGAAAGATAGATTATGTGCCAAGTTTATGCTTCTTCCTTTAAATGTTCATGTGTGAGAAAATGTTCTTTTAAATGGTTAAATAAGTGCTTTAAATAAAAACACAACAACATAACTTGCAACAAATAAACCATCAAACTCACAACAATAACAAGATGATAAAGGAGTTCAACCCTCTCCGGGATACATCTCCTCGAGCCTCCATCAATGGACTTGGCTCTCTGGTATTAATTTGTCAAAGATTCTTTTACAATATTCTGCTCTACTCCAATGGAAATTCTGACTGTACCATTGGGTTCATAATACATAAAAACCCCAAATATGACTAATAAAACTCTGAAAACGGATCATGGCTCATCCATGCATGACCTCTTCTACATGTGGCCTTAAGCTTCCCTGAGCTTCTCTTTGGAAAAAACACCTGTAAAAGTCCTCAAATGGATCTGAAACCTATCCCAAAGTGTTCAGAGCATAATAATTAGTCAAAAATGATTATTCAATCATAGAAAATAAACATAGGCTCATCTGAGCATGACCTCAAACAATGAGGGCTTCAAGCTCCCTGGAGCTTCCTGAAACTTCAATGGTTAAAAACCTACAAAATAAGTCTTTAAATGGATTTGAAAACAGTGCCAATGGATTCAGAACATCCAAAAACCCCTAGTTGGGCTTTTACGACACCTCATTCGGCCAAACAATGAGGAATATAGGCCTCCTACCATTTGCTTCCTTCAAGCTTGTTGTCTCTGGTTCGCCAAAACACACCTCTTGTGGCTCAACCTAGCACACGCGTGTTTTTATGTGCTTAAACCCAGCACTGGGCACAACCGCATAACGGTGCAAACTGTAGGACGATTATGGGCGTGCAAGCCCCTAACCGCCAAAGCCTTGGGCATATGGGTAAGCACCCGAAACCGTGGGCTAACTAATTTAAAAAACCAAATTTCCCCCGCGCACATTTAAAATGGTGGTCACATGGTAATACACATAAAACAGGGGGCTAACTCCGTTGTAATACCAAAACCAAAATCCACACACGCTTTTCCATGGTCATATGATAATGCATGCGATCGGGGCTAACCGTTGAAAGGTGCGCGCCAAAACTCCGTGTATAAATTGGTGATCATATATATAAATGCATGCGATCGGGATTGGGGCTAAGCCCCAGCCCGGACATGCCCCATATCACATTGCAATACAATTCAAATATAAAAAAACACATATGTTATATAAGGACCACCATGTGGGCTAGTGGTAGCCCACACACTACCAAAGAGCTGAACCTTGGGGGGAGGTCCGGGGTTCGATCCCCACGGACTCCATAAAAGTTTGAACAACCAACCATTGCCAATAACGGGGTGCCACGTGGCACCAAAACAATTGCCAAAATGATGCCACGTGTCGAAACATGATTCACCCAAATCTGCCAATAAGTGAAGGCCACATCATCATCTTCCACCTGGATGTATGACCTCTACCACATCAGGGTATGGTCATGCCACGTCAGCATCCGTACGGACTGTACAGACTGCACAGTCAGCGTCCCTTTTTTTTACCTGTTTGATGATTTGAACAGATCACGATATCTCTCGCTCCTGACATCCGTTTGAACCCAAACGAGTTGCGTTGGGTTCATGACGACGAGGGCTACGCTCCTATTTGTTTTGAGGCAATTCTGAGAATGTTGATTTTTGAGCTAAAATTTGACCCCTAGTCCAGATTTTGATCACACCTTCCCACTGAAAGGCTTTTGGACCCACAAAATCTTATGATTATCTGTCTGAGATTCACTACTCATCTGCTTTCAAGTTCTATCAACTGATTCTACTTGAAAAGTCTTTTCGACAATCACCTAGATACCTTGACATGCCTCGTACTGCAACTGGCTATGTCCCTCAACCACTGTTCTCTGGATGCTGCTGACCCATTGTTCTCTCTGTGCTTGGAAGACTGCCAACCTTCCCACTGAGAATAAAGTCCCTCTTGTGAACTCTTTGACGTCAACACAATCATCTCTCCAATGGATGCAAAAACTTTCCTATGACATCTTGTCACAAGCCAAGAAAACCATCAATCTTGAAAACAAATTTATACAAGACTGAAAAATGATGCCAACAAAGTCTTTTTTCTCTTCAAGCATACTGTCGCATCTTGTACTTCATCAAAGCACATGGTGTTTTCTTGTATCTCAATGTATTCAAAATCAACTTACAACCAAACAAACACCATCGACTAAACACAAGTCGAAAAACATGATCGACACAACATAGTCATTAGACAATCATCGACACCATTCGAGACTCATTTGAAACATATCAACCTTCCAAAATGACAAGTCGACAAACATGATACACAATCATGTTACAATCATGAGTCATTCATGATGAACTATCACCAGGTTCATTGCTTACACATACAAAAACAAATGCATGTGCATGACTCTTCAACTCTCCTTCCAGTACAAACATAAGTACATAAACCTAAAACATGTGGGTACATAAGAGATGAATATGAAAAAGATATATGGCTGTAACAAATGAACATCATATACATCTTTTACATCCTCTTGGAGAAGTTGTGCAACAAACAAGAATGCCTTCAAATGAATTGCATTCACATGCAACTTGCATCATACAAGTTGTGATAAACTGTTGAAGCTTATCAAACTCTCAACATAAACGCATACATAAGGCTGAAATATGCATCTACAACAGAAAATGCAAGCCTTACTTGCTCAAGAAATCCAACCATTTCTTACCAAACCAACTCAACTGTGACTTTTTCTGCTGAAAATCGTCCTCTTGTGAATCATCTTGACACACATCAATGATGGAATATCCTCTTCCATTCTTGCCAAACTCTTTATCCATTTTCTTCTTATGCTGTGGATGACTGGTTGGATGCAATGTCCAACATTGGTCAATGAGATGACCCCTCTTATGACAATGAGTGCAAATATTTTGCATCCTCTTTTCACGTTGACTTTGCTTGTAAAGTTTCCTGAAAGCGGTTAATCTTTTTCAACATTTTGAAATATGATGGTTATATAAACCATAATATGTACATGGATTCTTTCTTCCATTTTTACATACAAATTTATCATGCTTAACATAATCAAAAGCAACTGAATGATAAGCATAATTATACCTTAAACATTCACCTTTATTGCCTCTTTGAGGAGGTTCTTGTCCTCATCATTGTCACAACTCTCTTTTTTCACACATTTGCATTCATCTTGAACACAAGCCTTGCATGCTAGAGGGATTGAACTTTCAACAAAAGTTCTTGAACTGTCACCTTTATAGCCTTCTTGAGGAGGTGAACTTGAAACAAAATTTGTTCTTGGAACTTTTTCCCTTGTCTCCTCGACTTTGGAATTTGCTCCATCTCTTCGTTCATATCCAAGACCACAATACTTAGGTCTCTCTTCAACAACAATAGGCTCAACAATGCCTTGTGCATGCTTGCCCAAACCTTTACCTTCATAGCCCATTTTTAATAATAACTTGGACCCTATTCCTCTTGTGTGATTTTCAAAAACACCAAAACATTCATCTTGAGAGGAATTTGAAGATAAACTAACATTACATACCTCATGTTCATGCATGTACTTGGTAAGGGTTTCCTTTGCCTCATGGAGTTG
>ML786869.1:148216-175052 GCA_009831015.1 Picea engelmannii | reverse complement strand
TCATGGAGTTGAGTCTCCATCTCATGCAACTTTTCAAGAAGCTGGTCTTTCTCCTTCTTCATGGCCATCAACTGCTCTTCAAGGGCAATGCTCTCCTTTCTATCTTCACACATCTCTTTCATCACATCTCTCATGGTTAGAATTTCCTTCAACATATCTTTGTCAAAGAACCTAGATAATGAAGATGTATGAGAACTATCAATGTTTGAAGCTTCCTCCATCCTTGCAAGATATCAAACTTCAACACAAAACTTGCACAAAAAACCAATAGCTAAATCTCAAGCTATCAATGGAAAACACATGAGCAAAACAAACTATGCTCTGATACCACCTGATATGAAAATAGAAGGCTGACTTGTTATGCTATGCAAGCACCCTCTACTTCATGAAAATAAACTTTACAGGACCTTGCTTCATGTGTTAAAATATGCAAGATAGATTATGTGCCAAGTTTATGCTTCTTCCTTTAAATGTTCATGTGTGAGAAAATGTTCTTTTAAATGGTTAAATAAGTGATTTAAATAAAAACACAGAAACATAAATTGCAGCAAATAAACCATCAAACTCACAACAATAACAAGATGATAAAGGAGTTCACCCCTCTCCGAGCTACATCTCCTCGAGCCTCCATCAATGGACCTGGATCTATGGGATTGATTTGTCAAAGATTCTTTTACAAGCTGCTGCTCAACTCCAATGGAAATTTTGACTGTACCATTGGGTTTAGAATACATAAAAACCCCAAAAATGACTAATAAAACTCTGAAAACATATCATGGCTCATCCGGGCATGACCTCTTCTACATGTGGCCTTAAGCTTCCCTGAGATTATCTTTGGAAAAAACACCTATAAAAGTCCTCAAATGGATCTAAAACCTATCCCAAAGTGTTCAGAGCATAATAATTAGTCAAAAATGATTATTCAATCACAGAAAATAAACATAGGCTCATCTGAGAATGACCTCAAACAATGAGGGCTTCAAGCTCCCTGTAGCTTCCTGAAACTTCAATGGTTAAAAACCTATAAAGGAAGTCTTCAAATGGCTGTGAAAACAATGCCAGTGGATTCAGAATGTCCAAAAAACCCTAGCTGGGCTTTTACGACACCTCATTCGGCCAAACAATGAGGCAGATAGGCCTCCTGCCATTTACTTCCTTCAAGCTTGTTGTCTCTGGTTCGCCAAAATGCACCTCTTATGGCTCAACCTAGCACACGCGCATTTTTATGTGCTTAAACCCAGCACCAGGCGCAACCGCATAATGGTGAAAACTGTAGGATGGTTATGGGCGCACAAGCCCCTAACTGCCAAAGCCTTGGGCATATGGGTAAGCACCCAAAACCATGGGCTAACCAATTTAAAAAACCAAATTCCCCCCATGTGCATTTAAAATGGTGGTCACATGGTAATACACATAAAACTAGGGGATAACTCTGTTGTAATACCAAAACCAAAATCCATGCACTCTTTTCCATGGTCATATGATAATGCATGCGACCGGGGATAACCGTTGAAAGGTGTGCGCCAAAACTCCGTGTATAAATCGATGGTCATATATATAAATGCATGCGACCGGGGTTGGGGCTAAGCCCTAGCCCGGACGCGCCCCATATCACATTGCAATACAATTCAAATATAAAAAAACACATATGTTATATAAGGACCACCATGTGGGCTAGTGGTAGCCCACACACTACCAAAGCAATGAACCTTGGGGGAGGTCCGGGGTTCGATCCCCATGGACTCCATAAAATTTTGAACAACCAACCATTGCCAATAACGGGGTTCCACGTGGCACCAAAACACTTGCCAAAATGATGCCACATGTTGAAACATGATTCGCCCAAATCTGCCAATAAGTGAAGGCCATGTCATCATCTGCCACCTGGACATACAACCTTTTCCACGTCAGTGTACGGTCATGCCATGTCATCATCCGTACGGACTGCCCAATCAACGTCCCTTTTTTTTACCTGTTTGACGATTCGAACAGATCGCGATATCTCTCGCTCCTGACATCCATTTGAACCCAAACAAGTTGCATTGGGTTCATGACGATGAGGGCTATGCTCCTGTTTGTTTTGAGGCAATTCCGAGAACATTGATTTTTGAGCTAAAATTTGACCCCTGGTCCAGATTTTGATCAAAAGGGAAGAAAGAAGAATTATGCATTGGCTCTCAACACCATTCTCAATGGACTCTAAATTTCTATCAAAGAGAGCATGGGACAATGCACTTCCACCAAGGATCTATGGCTAAAGACAGAGGAGACATACCAAAGAAAGAAGACACTAAAGACAACTCCATCAAGAATAATGAAGGTAAAGAATCTCCAAAATCCTCTAATTCCAATGATTCTAAATGTGGTGATGTTGAATGTTTCTCTACATGTTAGGAAGATCTAGAAATTTTTTGTATAGAATCAAATGATAGTTATTGCATGGAAGAAGTAGAAGAAGAACTTTCAAAGATTAAAAAGAAAGTTGATTGGGGTCTATATGAATACAACTATGACCATAGTTATATAGACTATAGCTATCTTTCAGAGAACACTAAAAAGTTTCTTGAAAAGATTCAAAAGTATATCTTGCAACTAAAGGAAATGCTCAAAGAACAAGAAGAAAGTAAAAAGACTCAATTAGAAGAAAAGGAAGAAGACATCAAAAGACTAAATAATGAAATAGAGGAGAATAAGAAGGTATATTATGAGATTATCAAAAATATTGAAGTTAATGTCCATCTCAAGACCCAAATTGAAGAAGCCAAAAGGGTAGAGGAACTGTTAAAGAATCAAGTAAATGAAAAGGAAGATTCATGTCATAAGTTGGAAGCTGAAGTTGTTGATCTTAGAAAGAAAGTAGAAAAGTCAAACAAATTCTTGAATAGATCAACAATATTGAATGATATCTTGGATATTCAAATATCACCAAATGATAAATGAGGTTTTGGATACAAAAAATAAGCTACACATGTTGAAGCAAGCATCTCAAATAAGCATGAGGTAAGTCCCTCACTCTCAAAGGATGGAAATAATGTTGCAAGTCAACCATATACACAAGGCAAGGGAAGTTTCAAAATAACAAAGCAAGGAATACATCAAGAAGCCATCTTTACACCTCAAAGAAGAGATACACCTTCAAGATGGACACCAAAGCAAAGGTATGAAATTTTATTTCATGGTCACTATTACTCATGTAATGAATATGGTCACTGTTACTCATGTAATGAATATGGTCACAAAGCTTTGGAATGTATATTTTATGCAAGGAGAGATAATGAAAGATTTCATAACACCCTAAGGTGTTGGAGATGTAATCAAGTAGGACACATTGTTGCTCATTGTCACACCATGAGATGCTACAGTTGAAGTGGATTTGGCCACAAATCCCAATATTGTTGGAACACAAGAAGACAATCCATGAGGATTTCTTCATATAGCATGACTAGAAGAAAGAATGAAGTTAGGAAGGAAGACATTTTTGAAAATATGGAAGCTCAGAGCTCAAGTTTTGAGAAGTTGGGACACCTTCAGAAGTGGGTGAAGAAGAGTGAACAATCAAAACATAATGACAGTCCTAAGGCAAGCTCAAGCTTGACTTCTTCTAAAGAGTACGTTGGTTACATTGGTAACAGTCATGTACATACGCGAGATGACCTATAAATAGGTCGCATACATATGTGAGTTGTCTGTATAGCATGACACATACATGTGGTAAAAGCCTTGGAAAATGGATTGTGCAAATAAGTTGCAACTTGGTGTGATGATATAACTCTGTGTTGTAGGGTTTGACATGGTTTGTTGCAGGTTTTAATGATTACATGTTTTCATACATAATTGATGTATGTGTGGTGGTGACATATGGTTGAGTGTTGAGATACTATCTTGGATGCATGGTACTAACCCTAGAGTGTGGATTGAGACATTTTTCTGTTAAGGAACAATGTTGGTTATGATAGTGAATTTATGGCACCTTGGTTATGAGATATATCATGATGATGCTAGCTAGAGATATCATTGATATATTGACACACACTTCTAGTACATACATTTTTGGATGCTTAGTATTTGTTGTAGTGAATGGAGGTTGAGGAAGATCTGTGAGGATACATATTTGAGTTCCATTGATATATCTTATGATGTATTGTTAGATGCATATGTGTTGGATATCATGGTGCATGCATTTTAAATGAGTATGAGCTACATATTGGGACATGTAGTTGATGAGTTGGGCATGTTGCACATCATTGATGAGTCATAGCTTGATCTCATCATAGCTTGATCTATAGTTGATGCATGATTCGTACACTTTTGGTACAATTGTTAGAGGAACCTGCTAGCAGTATGATTGGCACATGCTTTATGGTGGATATGGAATACATGTATGAGGACACATCTTGATTGTAGTTCATCTTATTGTGGTATTGGTGCATGGTTGATGCACTTCTTGGTACAGGTGGTGATTCATGTTTAGTGCAATGTTGATGCACTCATAGATGACATATGTTTGTGGGTGATAGTACTTGTCTAAAGTACACCATTGGTATTACTTGTTTAGAATATAATTTTGTACATGATGACATAGTTGAGACACTTGATTAACTGATATACATGGTTGTGGCACTTGGTTCATGTTAGAAGCATGACATGGGTGATATGACACTTGTTTGAGGCACATGGTTGGCATGTTGGTAGAATCATATGGTTGATACACTCCATTGATGATATCTTATGGTATATTGTATTGTATTAATGTACATGGTTGATGTACATGGGTGTTTTGCATGGTTGGCACATAATATGGCACATGATGTACTTGATTGATATTTTGTTCATGATTCTCTATTCATTGTTGATATATCTTTTGCTGCATGATGTATGGTATGGAATGATTTTGATGCATGGACAGGTCCAAGGATCATCATAGAAAGAGCATTTGATCTATGTTCTATTTGAGCAGTAGCATTTGCAACAGAAGCATATTGCAATGGTAGCATATTGATTCATATTGTAGAGAAGATAGGGGGAGACATACCCATAGGGGGAGTCATTCTTCTTCCCATGACTCCAGGAGGAGATATTTATCATATGCAAAGATAAATACTTCGAAAAATATCCCTATACTTGGAGAAAGAGAATAGAGGCATAGTTCTAAGGGGAGAGATGGTCACAGGGGGATCATGAGCAATATGTCTTCGACATTACATTAGAGTGATATCCCTTTTTCAAAAGGGGAGATATTATTCATAGGAATATCAAAGGAATTTAGGCAGGGGGAGAAACCCCAAGGAGAGTTCAAGCATGGGGAGCATCCCCAAGGAGAGAACTACCCTTTTCCATTGATGTCAAAGGGGGAGAGATAGTCACATTGATGTGATTGAGATGACTATTGATAGTCTACATGTTGCCATCAATGATTGGCTTTGAAATCAATGTTGGTATTGCCATAAATTCCAAAGGGGGATATTGTTGGATCATGTTGTCATTGATGTCAAAGGAACAATGTCTTATCATAGTATATTGATGAAGTATGTATTGTGTTGTAATTGATATATGATGCATAGATGGATTGATGCATTAATATATTAATCGTTGGAGCATGTGTTCATACATGGAATCGATGACAAATGGACAATGCCACAGTGATGTATTGTCATGGGTTATTCCAGTTGGATTGATGTAAACATGACTCATTATTTTCTTGTCATGGTTGACAGGAAGTACAAATGGATGAACTCCAAAGTGGTTCCCTTATGGTGAAATCCCTCACGGGAAGACTCTTTGCAGTTGATTTATCCTAGAAGCATGGTTAGAGAACCCATGATTAATTGTGAAATAATGAGATGAAAATTAGTGAATTTGTCAGTGAAACTATCCTAGATGGATAGTTCTTGTCATGCCATTTTTTATGGTATGTGGAACATCACATAACTCCTCATGGTTTGAGAGTTGTGGCCCTACGAAGTTGGAGGATCCTCATTGTTGGCTAGAAGCCCCCAAATGTCAAAGAATTCAAAGTTCTTACAAAGAATAAATTATTTAAATAATAAAGAGAAGTGATAAAGTCAAAGAGGATTATTTAAATAATAAAGTAAATGGAGAACTTTCTAATTATGGAAAGTGGTTATAAGAGGGTTAACCTTAAAATGAAGAAAGTGGATTATGTAATCAAGTGGCTATTGGATACATGGAAAAGTGGCCAATTGGACAAAGTTGGACATAGGTGACTATGTGGACAAAGTGGCTATGTGGACAAAGTGTCCAAGAATATGCTTCTAAGGAAGTTACTTGGAGAGTATAAATAAGAGGTAGGGGTCTCTTGTAATATCTATCTCTTGAGAATATATTAAATATCTATTATGAGAGAGAGAGATTGACTGGAGGATCTCATGGACGCATCAAAATTTCTATAAGTCTGAGATATTGACGGAGAAAGTTTCAAAAGTTCAGAATCCCTAGTTTTTGAAGGAGTACGCGAGTAGCAGTGGGCCAGAGCGTGTACATACATGAGCTATAGTGAAGCAGGGCACGTACACACGCGGGCTGAAGGAGGTCAGAGTGCGTACAGTTGAAGGAAGTCATGGAGACTTAAGTATGAGCTAGTGCCAGGTTCTTGAAGGTTGAAGAAAGTTCCAGATCTGCATTCTATGGGCTTAGATCTTCCATAGAAATTATGGTATGGTTACATAATTGTCTTGATGGATACTCTTACTTATTGTATGGTGATTGCTTAAGGAATTCTTGGTATGGTTGTTGTGATATGGTTATGTTGGTTGATTGATAGAGTGAGAAACACTCTTATGGTTCAATACTGATATGGTTGTCATAGTATATTGGTTACTTATGATTGAGTAACATTCATATTGTATGGCTGAGGATCATGAGTAAGTTGTTGGAGAGCATAGATGTGTTGTGATTGGTTCTGGTACAGATTGTATAGTGAAAGGAAGAAGTGGATGTGACTGAAGGCTGCAGAGGATCTATGTTTTTCAAGAAGAGAAAACCCTAGTTATTTAGAATTCATACGCAGGTTGCAATACAAATAGGTTGCATACATACGTGGGTTGTACTATTGGTAGGTCATGTACATACACATGTTGCACTACTAACAAGTCATGTACCTATTGATAGATTTGTATATGTTGAGGATTGAATCCTATTCTCAGTTGGTGTTGAGTTGTGTAAGTTAAGTCTTGCATTGTAGAGTTGGTGCTCTTGTAGAGTTGTACTCTATTCAGTTGTTTCTGATAACCCAAAGATTGTAGTCCATAATAAAAAGAAAATTGTACATACATCTTGTGTTCTTTGTGTTCCTTGTGGTGATGAATTATTGATGATACATGTTACTGTTACATGTTGTTGATATACGTTCACATTTGACTGGTTATAAATGACAGTAATAAGTGATGAGTAAATGGTGATTTCTAACTAAGGAGTTTTGTGAATGGAATTTTAAAAAGGAGCCCTACACGGATTCACCCCCCCCCTATTAGTGTGGTCAGTGTGTCCAACAGTTATAAAGTTGTATTATATACTTATTAATTTAGTATTAGATATTTTTTATATAATAAGTAATTCATAGTAATAATTTGTATTAATAATAGAGGAAATTGAGACATGGATTTCTACTAGAACCTAGGTAATACAACAAACAATATAGCAGAATATTATGTGGTTTATCATGGGGTGCAATTAATACAACAAAATAAGATAAGCCAGATTAATGTAGTGGGAGACTCTAAAAATACCATCTAATACCTCACCATTGGATCTACTCCAGAATATCTTAAGTTAAAGCATATCATAGAGAGGATCGGGTTGTATTTGACAAACATATCTGCCCAATTGTTTCATATTCTATGAGAAAATAATAAGGAAGTTGGTACAATGGAAAACAAGGCCATTAAATTGGCCCCTAGTTCCTTGGTAATACAAGGGAAAGTGAGCATTACAACCCCTCATAATGAAAGGGGCTACGATAAGAAATGGGGCCCTTTGGGTCCACGTAAAGGTTGAAAGGATGGCTACACGTGGAAATTACATGCACAAGATTCCCCTCTTCTTCATAATCAATGGCACATTGGGACATATTGCGTCAAGGTTATTTGGCTTATGGTGAAGGACATGCAACCTTCATTGTTGATAATGTTGATGGCGTAAATATGGGTCTCATTTTTGTAAGTTGTACTCAGACTCATGGGAAATTTAATAATGTAGTACACCTGGATCCTAATCCCATTTCTTGGTTGATGGATTTGCTAATGGATGGAATGGAAGGAATTATGGGAAGTTATGTGCAGAAGCTGGAAGTATAGGTCACAAAGAAAAATTTTGATTCTCAAGTTCGTGGGATGGATTATTAGTGTGAGGATTCATGCATCCATAAATTTAGGTAAGAAATTATGGTTTCTAAAGTCGGGTTTATATTTATAACTTTCAATTCGGTGGAGAATAACCCGATTATCAGGTTGGATGAGTTTTGCGAGGGGAAAATTACGTCATCCCAGGGTGACATTCTAGTGTGTAATCAACCCAAGGGTCCTCTAGTGTGTCTCATTATGATATGATTAGGACCTTTAGTCCTTAATCAAGGAGGATTTTGAGACTTCTTCTTATACCTTTGGCATCCTTCATGGTCATTGGGTTTTATTTTGGGGAGTTAGTAGTTTGACGAGATTCTGGTAAGTAAATCAATCTTGCTTCTGATTCTAGTTGGTTTTAAGATTTTCTTAGTCTGGCTAGCAGTTGTTATTCTTCCCTAGGCTGGAGGTATTTGGGGAATTTTTTGAGAGAGACTCGGGGAGTGAATTTGCACTCTTTTTCTATAGACAATTATGGGGCAATTAGGTAGTATTATGGTGGGAGGTAAGTCTGGGGGTGGTTGTTTCATTCGGGTGGAGTTAAGGATTCAATTTGGTCCATGTTTGAATTTATTAAACATGGTGAAAGGAAAGGAAGTGCCTTAGGGAAGTTCAACATGGGTAGAGGAGTCCGTGGAGGATAATTTGACAACTACTAAAAAATTGTCTCTTAAAGTCGATGTGCACAGTTCAACTATATCATTTTCTCTTGAAACTTTAGCTCAACATAGAGTGTTAATTAGACAGCTTCATGATGAGGTGGATTATCTACAAAGGCATGGGGAATATTTACATAGAAAATTGGATAAGAGGGAGATAATTCTAGAAACTTATGTTCAGGACAAGGACACATGATAATCTTGTAGACAAGAAACAAAGAGGTTGAGGATGCTTCCTGATCTGAATCATGTAGTGATGTCTTCAACTGAATAAGGAATGAAAAAATAAGAGGTATAGAATGTCTACTTTCTAGTAGAGATATGTTTTGTTTTTTTGTTTGTATATTGGGTGTTTATTACCGAATATATTCAGTGCATTGTAGTAAAAGTATCAAACAAATTTGGTATTATAAGAGTATCAAGAAACTTTGGATTTTAGTTAGAACAATTGTGTTGGATTTTTTATTTTCTATCAGCCCATCCTTTTTATACTCAATGGCCCTGGTCGCTCCCTTTTTAATGAATTAAATTTCCTTGTTTATGTGAAAAAAAATAATTTGTATTAAGAATTGATCATTTCATCTTGTATTCATATAAGAAATATCCTCTAATATGTCTTTCACATTAACTTTTGTATTATAATATAATAAGTAAGTTAGCCACATTCACATTTGTATTATAATATAATAAGATATCATAAATATTTACCTTTTCCTATTTACACATTCATTGTATTATTTTATTATAGTTATTAATTCATATTATGTTATGTTATGACTATATTATATATTTAATATTATTATATCATATTATACATTTGTTTTAATATTTCCACATTCACATTCATTCATAGTATTATTATATTATAGATATTAATTCATATTATATTAGTATTATATTTTATATTATTATATTATGACCATATTATATATTATTATAATATATTATTTATTTTATTTTCATAGTATATATTAATAGTAATTATTTATTGTATGATATTTATTATCATTTATTATCTATGCAGAAGAATCCAAATTTTTCATTATTATTTTTAACTCTCATCTCGTAATTCTAGATTAGCCTAGCTTATATGGAAGTGTGATGTGGAATACACAAATTTGATGTGGAAAACATAGCTTGTTATTTTATAATTTATTTAGGAGGCTCATTTTTGGAGTAAATTTCCTCAAATGTGTTGGAAACAATAAATCCCAATAGATTCCTCGAAATGACACAAAAGATGCACTTATTAGGATTTAGTCGAATACAATAGTACCATAATTTTTGAAGAATGAGCTAAAGATGAACCGAATGATATTTTTTCTTGCGAGAGTGAGCAGTGAGATCATCAAGATAACCCTCAACAATATATTCGAGATCATGAAAAGTGAAAGACATATCATGTTGGAACGTAGGCCCAACATTTTTAAATCCAAAAGGAATCTTCTTATATGTGAATGTACCCCAAGGACATATTAACATTGTTTTATGTTGATTCTCAGGTTGGATATGGATTTGATTATAGCCCAAAAATCCTTCCATGAAGGAGAAGATTTCACTTCCCGCACACTCATAGATAATCTGGTCGATAAATGGGGTGTGGAAGTTGTCCTTTGGAAAATATTTATTTAGATCACGAAATTCCATACACATACGAATGGTTCCTTGATTTTTATCCAGTGGAATAGGATTTGACACCCATTCAATAAGAGGAAATAGATAGATGAAACCAACCTTGAGTAGTTTCTCTACCTCTTCCTTCATTGTTTCATTTTTTCTTAGATTAACCGGTCGTAACTTTTTTCGAAATAGTTTCATGTTTTCATACGTTTTTATCTCATGTTTGATAATACTAGGGTCTATACCATGAATTTCATCATATGAGTAGGAAACAATATTGTATAAATCCTTAAACAGAGTGATATACATACAAATCTCTTTCGAGGAATAATTCACATAGATAAACATGTTATCCACAATGCCAGGGGTCCTAGATATGCCAATTGGAATAGACATCATGCTTTGATAAGGGGTTCATGGGGTGATCAACACCATTCAAATTCGATCAAAATTCTCCTTTCTCCACTCGACTAAGTTCTGGGAGGAAATAAGACCGATGGTGTAAGTCCTCGTAGGGTTGTTATAGCCTTATCATTGCCTCAAGAATAACTTCATTAGAAGGATAAATAGTATTGATAAAATCGATTGAATTGAAATAATTCAGGGCCTAGGCGGGATTTGTAATATGATCCACTTCCTCTATCCGAGAAGGAGTGAGATCGAAATATGCAGTAGCTTGTTGAATTGCTTGATAATCTATCTCATTCATAGATAACGATATAGCCATCTCAACATGCATAAGACCTTATACCAAATTTCACAGAGAGGGTAACACATAGGGATCCTCAAAATATGTTGTTCAAAATGAAATCACTTGAGTTACGGGGATCAAAGAGATTAATTATTTGTAGAAATTTGTAACAACATTAATATACGAAATTGGTGCCGAGAATTTAAAAGTTCCCATTAGAGAAGGATACATCCCAACACCAATGAACTCAATTGTCATTAAATATTTTTTGATTAATGAGACTATGGATCCTAGATTCACCATGGGGTCAGAGCCAACAAATGACATTTGGTCAATTGTAATTCTTTTCCCTTAGTGAGGGAAACATAAAACTTGTAAGATCTATGAAACGTCAGCTGTCATCGTGTATGTCCAAATCCTCCCTAATAATAGGTTATAGTCAAGTAGAAAATTGACCACTTTCACTTCTATGGAGACAGTTCCCCCTGTCAATCGGACAAGGAAAGAGGGGATTAGTCTGTGCAGCCTAAAAGAGAATCCATCAAAATTATTTAGTAGTGTGGGAGATGGAACGATCTTAGGACTTAGGAGACACGATGTATTTATAACAAGGTAACGACATCATTCATGTCGAAACGCCTTCATTGACAATAATCCTTATAATAAAATGCCTTGAGTATACACCATTAATATGAAAGGAGATATGGTATGGAAGTCGAGTCTTGACATACATAGTATCGAAATTGATAAGTTTTAAGCTCGATGAATCTATAGCTCCTATAGTGAATATAAATGTGCTCTATTGTGCATGGAAACTGTAGAGCACCTCAAGGGATGACATCACACAAGGTGGTTGAGCCAAGTCCTCAACAATCAAATAGTTGGGCACAACTCTAGAATTAGGATTGTATGAAGTGTTGGGGAAAGGGGTGGAACTAGTGACGAAAACAGATAAACACTTTTGTAGATAATTGAAGAGGAATCAAAATTTTGAATATGTAGGTGGTGTCTAAAGACATTGTTACAACACTTAAGAAAAGAGCATTGTGATCAGAACATCACAATGCATATTGGACCTTGATATATCCATATGATATCAACTTTATCGCTTGATTTCCATAATGATAAAGAACCAATGGGTATGTTATTTATAGCCTCATGATCTAACCAACTTCCATATAATCCAAAATATATTTTCCACATATAATTGTCAGTTATTAGATTTGACTCTGCCAAATACGCATTATTGAGTCAACTCAACAAGGATGCTCAAATTCAATGCCTATGCATCCAACTTGTAGTCGATTGCTGGGTTGGTCGATCCACCACCAGACTATCTAAGGATACTCATAGATTGTATAACCAACATGCACATTGACTACATGATTGATTGATGTAGTGTGATGGTAGATCACCCGACTGACTGTATCTAGATGTAAGTCGACTGATCAACCAAATAAACATAGGATATGTGTGATGAACCATCATTTCTTGATGTTCCAACATCCCTCCATCAACAAATGTCTCTAAATATTCAAGAAGTGAAATTATGTCTTGATGACACACCCCCATAGTTACAATTTCTTGAAGCCCAAGCATTGTATGGAGCTTGAAAACTATAGATTCAACTAAAGGTTTGTTGAATATATTAACAACCTGATCCTATGTTCTACAATATTTAGGAGATACAATGTTCTCATGAACCAACTATCTCAAATAGTGAGCATAGAGTTCAACATGCTTCATCTTATTGTGGAAACATGATTTTCAGCAACATGTATAACTGATGCAGGAGCATCGCTCCACCTCAGCACGTGCCAATCAGATTTCATGCATGGTGCACATTTGAGGAAGGAGAGGCGTCGAACTCTCATTTTTCCTTGAGAATCCAAGGTGTGATCCAAGAAATTAAGGAGGATAAGCTGGAAGAGGCAAATCGTGCTTTTGCACAAGCTGGAGATAAGGTCGCCATTAAGTGGTTGATGGAAAAATGGATCTGCATCTGATTTGGAGAAGATTTCCATCATTGTAATTTTCCCTTTTGATAGGTATTTTGAATGGTGATTTGACACCACTAATTTATCTTGTGAGGGAATCTCATAGAGCCCCTCTTGTATAAAGATTTGTATTCTAAGAAAATTAGAGGTTGGGATGGATAGGTTGGGTTGAATAGGTTGGGTCATAAGGAAAAAACACAGAGATCCGAGACTCAGTTGTAGCTCAGACTCCACTATTGTAATTTGACATTCCACCATTAATAGAAAATGACAGTTTTTCCTGTTCTACATTTATGTGTAATGGATGTTGTGTTATGAATGCCATTTTCATGTTTGTGAATTGTAGATGAATGTTATAAATTATCTGCAGGGATAGAGATATATTTTTCTATCTGAGAGTGTGTTGAGTTAAGTCTGGTTCTTTGGGCTAAGTGCAAGAAGTGTGTGATAGAGAAAGAAAACTCTGTGAGCTGATGCAAGGAGTGCATGTCTGAACTCAGTGGATTCAGAAGAGAAGTTCCCAGGAGGGCACACCAGATTAATTTACAGACTTCGAGAGAAATTTCAAGGCGATTACGTACCTTGGAAAGAAAGAATGTGTGGGAGGAAGAACAATTCAAAGTTAATGAACACTCTGAAACACTCTTCCAAGAGGGCATTGAGCTAGTGTGAGCATGCACAGAAGAAACACAGTTGGAGGTGTTGGAAATTCATAGAATTGTTGAACATTCTGGTGAAGGAAGGCTTTGCAAGAAGTGCGTCGACAAAGGAAAGGAGATGCCTTAAACCTTTCCCTAAGGCTAAGGGAGAAGTCATCAAAGAGCTAATCCAAGCATAAGGAGTGTGACTAAGGTGTTGTAAGTTCACCTTAAAATCTCAGGAAGCAGAGCGAGAGATTTCCAGGAGGGAAAGAAGAAGTCCAATGTAGGGCGCAAAGGAACTGGGAACCTTGAAGGTTTTCAAGGCAAGAAAATCCTCAAAAGAGCCTACGTAGGACTTTGAAAGAAGTGCACAAAGTGTTCGAGAACATCCTAAGTCTCGAAAGTAAAATTTGTGTGAAGTGTGCAAAGGATTCAAGGGTTTTCCGAAGTCCCGAAGACAATGAAATCATCCATCGTCGAGGAGGAGATAGGCAGCAGAGGATCAAGAGGTTAAGGAGAAAGAACTTCGAAAGGTTTTCCGAGAGAAAACAAAGGTCTTCACGAAGTCATGAAGAGCGATTTCAGTCCAGACCGTTGGATCTAGAAGGGAACGTTGTAGATATCTGTGCATTTCAGAGGAAGAACCCTTCAGTGAACGTCGAGGAGAGAATACTCGAAGAGTTGGGGAAGCCAAAGCAATCCTAGCCGTCCAAAGGAAAGGGACACATGGAACCGGCATCAGCACATCATTGGTTCGCAAGTCATGAAAAGTATATTTGGGAGAAGGAAGGACTCACAAAGTCTGAACTCAAGAATTGATCACAGTCGTTTATCGCGAGAAGAGCGTGGACCGTATATCTGGTCCCCCAGAATTCATAGATTCGGGAATCGGGGAGAAGGAGGAAACAACTCGCGAAAGTTTCGAAGTGCGGGATCGTGAAGGGAGTTGGCCCATGGTCAAATTCCATTGTCACATAAAGGAAGGAGCTTAGCATCGAGAGCTAAGGTTGTTGGTGCAAGAGTTTAAAAGCGTTAAGGAGAGGGTCCTCAGGTGCCACATAGTGGGTACCGAGGAAGAAAAAAAAGGGCATGTGTCAAGTTAAACGGTTCCATCAGGAGCCCGATGAACCATTCAGTTCAGTGACTTGAATGATCCTAGACTAGGAGTTCGAGCAACCCTTTGGAGGGAAAGGGATTGATCTGGACCATTGAAGATTTCACGTCCAGGGAGCAGCAGGAGGAATGCAGAGCCGAAGAGATTCTGAGCCATTGGATCTCGCTCATAATAGCCAACAACCGTTAGATCTACCAAGAGGAGTTCAAGGTTTAAACCCTCGTAGGAAGAGAGAAAGTCCCAAAGCAGTATCATATCAAGAATTCTGCGTTCGAGAGTTCGGGAGTCTGGAGGACGAGAGTCCAGGCACTCGACATCAGAAATCTTGAAAGAATGAATTAGATCTGAGCCGTCCATTTGTGGGAGGACGCATTTCATAGGATCATCCATTTTGGAGATTTGAGCATTGGGTCTCACAGAGGTGAGCGCCTAGACTTTGCGAGTGGTAAAGTCGTGAAAGAATCTAAGCCATCCATTGGAAAGAGGACATGTGTCATGAGATCACCATATCAAGATTCAGACATCAGAGGTCAAAAAGGGAAGTCCTTCGACTTTGCGGGTGGCAAAGTCATGAGAAGATCAGGATCGTCCGTCTGAGGAGGACAGGTGGCAGAGATCAAGGGATCTCATGAACTCGGAGGTTCAGAAGGTGAGAGCCCAAAGGTTGGGTGCTCCAAGTCACGAAGTTGAGAAATCGTGAGGAGCGAGGATCGTCATTAGATCTAGGTCACGGGAGGACCGTTGGATTAGAGCGTCATCGCGGGTATCACGCATTCGGAGGTTCGGAGGTTGAGAGGACCTCGTCTTGACTGCAGAATTCATGAAGTGCCAAGATCTGAGGCATGAGTGTGGACACGTGGTAGAGCCACAAGGTGGGGCGTGTGTGATAGACAGGTAGACACGTGCCACAGGGGAAAAGGAGTCAACACTCCATTGACTTATCGCATCTCAGGAATTCGTGGGATAAGGGCATGAGAGCTCAACCCTTCGACCTGCGAAGTCCCAAAGTTGCGACGGGAGATAGCATTTATCCTAGCCGTTGGTCACGCATAGAGGGCACTAACAAGGAGGAGCCATACCCGTATCGACATTTCAGGTATCGTGAGTTTGGAAAGGAGGAGTCAGGGGTTTCGATTCGCGAACACGCGAGATTGCGAGTTGTGACAAGCACCTTTGGGAATAGGCCTTGGACATAGCACTATGTTCGCTTGGGAAAGGTGGAGCTCATGCCTAGCGCTATTTGCATAGGGGAGATTTTGAAAGGACCCGTGGATCAAATTGACAGAGATTCCAGCAGGGGATCGAAATATCCTCTTTAGCTCAGGGAAACGTTATTGAACGATCCTTAAGATCGGGAGGTCGCGCAGCGACTCTGTCAAGGTAGAGGTGGCATCTGCATCAAGTGGTATCAGAGCTTAACTCTATTTGTATATTGTAGACAAAAGGAGAAGGAAGGAGACAGAGTGTTGAAACTCTGTAAGGATTGTTTGCAGGTAGGCAACAGTCCATAGACAGCCAGGAAGACTGTGGAAGAGGCTGGAAACACTCATGGGTGTAGAGTGACAACAACATGTTTTCCAGGAGGGAAGATAGATAGACATCAAGATGGATACTAAATGCTATACGAGTGTTGGAAGGAAAGACCCAGAGTTGATGAGCGAAGCTGAATGGGATGAAGAAATCACTGAGATGAATGTGAGAATGGATGAACTTAAATTTGAGATGCAACAAAATTCCAAGTCGAGACGGGTATACGAATGGCCCATGAGGAAGACGAAATAAAAATGGCCAGTCAAGGAGTTGATGGCTAGAAGACAGTGAAGACTATTAAGAGGATGGTTGAGGCATGCTGAAAACCTCGACGGACTTGAGAAAGTCCTTCAGATATGTGAACCAGAGACTGGGAGAAATCTCAGTGATGCTGAGGAAGAATTGGGATCAACTGAAGATCTCAGAGACTGCCAGGAGGGCAGCCCATAAATTCCCAATTTCCAGGTGGGAAAAGAGTTGAGATCAGCTGAGGATCTCATAGACTGTCATGAGGACAGCCAGGGAATTTCACATTTCCAGGAGGGAAATGGATCGAGATCACTGCGGGATCTCATGGACTGCCAGGAGGGCAGTAGAAAGTTTCCAGTTTTCCAGGTGGGAAGGGATGAGCAAATGAGACTATATGAGGGTCTCATAAACTTAGAGGTGAGTTTGGATGAGAAGATGCAACTGAAAGAAGAGGAAGATATGAGGAATCTTCGAATGATTGGGGGAATTCAGATATTCCTACCATTTGCCCAAGAGGAGGAAGAAGTCTACATTGCAGATGTTGAGGTAGCAATAGCAGAATAAAGACAACTAGCTAAGACTATCAGGAAGGAAGGATTGGAGTAGACTTTGGAAGCTTCCAAAGAATAAGGAGAGGATGAGCATTTCAAGGAGTGGCTCAATACTTTCAGCCAGGTAGCTGAAAGGACTGCAACATGGGAGTTTTCATAAGAAGAAGAAGAAGAAGAAGACAACATTAGTTTGGCTGATCTGTATGAGAAAATTGAAGCCCTAGAAAAGAGGGTGAAAATGCAGAGTGTGCACATCCAACAGGAGAAGTTGGAAGCAACTGATGAAGCAGGCATGGGAGATCATTGCGATCTGCCAGATTACAAAAAAAATTTGCAGTCGAGGAGACTGCATGAGAAGAGCCAGCCATTGAAGTAGATGGACGAAGAGATCGAGAAGATCAGAGAGTTGATGATCAGGTTAGCAGAGACTTCCAGTGAGGAGAAGCTGAGTAGAGAAGCAGAAGAAGAAGCAGTAGCAACACCAACAAGGAACTGGAGTGAGGAGACTCCAGATAGTTGTTTGGGATCCAAGAGGATTTCCACAGTTGAGAGTGGAAGCTCATGAGAAAGAGTTCATGAATTTTTCAGCTGAGGAGTATGATGCAGGAGCATCTCTCCACATCAGCCAGCCAGCCACGTCAGCGGTTTCAAATCGCGTGCTGAAAAGAGGCGCAACCCTCATTTTTAAATCTAAAATTTGAATGAATGTAATTTAATGTTTTAGGCTATTGAGACGAGAGGCCATGCTTTGCACAAGCGTAGAGTAGGTAGGCCTTTAATGCTTGAAGGCTGAGATCTAGATCCAGATGATGGACTAGACAGCCCATTCAATGCCATTTAATAGGGTAGGTGAGTGTTGAGGGAAGAGCTCGAAGAGCCCCCTCATGTAAAAAGATCATGGTATCTGTTTGTAACAGAATAGAAGAGGGTATCCACAAGAGAGAGCGAGTGTGCATAGAGAAGGAGCCGAGACTCTATTAAAGTCTGAGCTCAGGAACACCTTGTAAAAATAGGCATTTTCCATTTAATACAAACAACAATTTTTCCTATGTTGAATGAATGTCTGTTTGTGTTCTATTTATGCTGTGAATGTATGCTCTAGGTTTGCATTTGTAGGGATTTGTTTGATTTTCAGGCTTGAGAGGTTCTTTGTGGTTTCATGCCAGGAGGGCGTGACAAAACACTGCGGGTTCTGAATACCAGTGCATAGAAGCACTTCTGAACTCTGCGGATTCAGACAAAGACGTGCCAAGTGGGCACAAGAGTTGAAATCATCAAATCGAGGAAGACCTGTGAGGTTGTTGAACACCTCAGGAGGCAAGGTTGTGGAGAAGAACACAGTTGCAGACAGAAACTCCCTTTGAGTTCTGAAAAGCTCTGCTAGGTGGGCATTGAGCAGGTGCAAGGAGTGCATAAAGGAAGAACTTTGTTGTGAGTTCATTAGAAGCAAGAATCACTGAGGATTCTTGATACTCTGTTAGGAGGGCATTGAGTAAGTGACAGAGTGCACAAAAATAACTCTTTGAGTTCAGAGACAGGAGAAGAGTCCACTGAAGGATCTTCGCAGGGTTGTTGAACACCCTGAAACACTCAGCAAGAGGTTGCTTGAGTGAAGGATAGCTAGGAGGGCATCTGAGTTCTCCATATGAAGGAGAAGGGAAAAAGGATAAAATCCCTTAGAGGCTTGAGCATCTAAAAAGATCAGAAGAGATAGTACCTTTGTGTGCGTGAAGACTCTGCAAGGAGTGTAAAAGTCACAAAACTCTTTGAAGGGTTCGGGGTTCCCTAAAGCTCGGGAGAAGCACCATTTTTATACGCACAGGCGAGGAGTCAAGTTGAAGAGCTCACAGGTAAAGGAGAACAAAGGTCAAGGGCTTTGAACATTGGAATTTTTCCCAAGTGTTGGTAGAAAGTGCGCCAAAGCCTAGGAGGAGCAATAGTTGTCGTCAGATGCTATGAGGAGATCTGGACCATTGAAGATTTCACGTCCAAGGAGTAGAAGGAGGAACGCAGAGCCAAAGAGATTCTGAGCCATTGGATCTCGCTTAGAATAGCCGACAACTGTCAGATATGCCGAGAGGAGTTCGAGGTTTAAACCCTCGTAAGAAGAGAGAAAGTCCTGAAGGAGTATCGTATCGGGAATTCGACGTTTGGGAGTTTGGGAGTTCGGAGGATGAGAGTCTAGGCACTCGACATCAAAAATTGCAAAAGGGAGAATTAGATCTGAGCCGTCCATTTGCAGGAGGATGCGTGTCGCAGAATCATCCGTTTTGGAGATTCGGGCATCGAGACTCACAGAGGTGAGTGCCTAGACTTTGCGAGTGGAAAAGTCATGAAAGAATATGAGCTGTCCATTGGAAAGAGGACACATGTCATGAGATCACCATATCAGGGATTCAGACATCGGAGTTCAAAAAGGGAAGTCCTTTGACTTCGCAGGTGGAGAAGTCATGAGAAGATCAGGACCATCCATCTGAGGACGACAGGTGGCAAAGATCAAGGGATCTTGCAAACTCTAAGGTTGGGAAGGTGAGAGCGTAAAGGTTGGGTGCTCCAAGTCGCGAAGTTGTGAAATCGCGAGGAGCGAGGATCGTTGTTGGATCTAGGTCACGGGAGGACCGTTGGATTAGAGTCTCATCATGTGTATCATGAATTCGGAGGTTCAGAGGTTGAGAGGATCTCATCTCGACTACAAAAGTCGCGAAGTGTCGATAGACAAGGCACGAGTGTGAACACATGACAGAACCATAAGGTGGGGCCCGTGTGATAGACAGGTGGACACGCACCGCAGGGGAAATTGAGTCAACACTCCATTGACTTTTCGCATCTCAGGGATTCACGGGATAAGGGCATGAGAGCTCAACCCTTCGACTTGCGAAGTCAAAAAGTTGCGATGGGAGCTAGTATTTACCCTAGCCGTTGGTCACGCATAGAGGGTGCTGACAAGGAGGAGCCATACCTGTATCAGCATTTCGGGTATTGTGAGTCTGGAAAGGAGGAGTCAGGGGTTTCGATTTGTGAACTCGCGATATTGTGATTTGTGAAAAGAACCTTTTGGAATAGGCCTTGGACATAGCGTTGTGGTTGCTTGGGAAAGGTGGAGCTCACGCCTAGCACTGTTCGCATAGGGGAGCTTCCGAAAGGACCTGTGGATCGAATTGATAGAGATTCCAGTAGGGGATCGAAAGAGTCGCTTCAGCTCAGGAGAAATTTATTGAACGATCCTTAATATCAGGAGGTCGCGCAGTGACTCTGTCGAGGCAGAGGTGGCATCTGCGTCACTAGAGTGGTATCAAAGAAGGTTTTCGTCTATAGATTTCAGGAGAATGAGAAGTTGAAGATGCTCTCAGTTATAGGGTGAACAACAGACTTTCCAGGAGGGTAGGTAGAAGGTGAAGAGGTCCATTGATGATCATAAACATGGTCAAGGGGGACTCTACCCACAAAATATCAAGGCTGATATGGACAAGGAGCTCAGTGAAATCTGAGCACAGATGGAGAAACTTGCATTCAAGATGCAATAGGAGTTAAAGGTACACTGGAGGTATGAATGGCCTTTGAAGAGGACAACCAGATGGCATGTTCAGAAGTTGTTGACTAGAAGGCAGCAACAAGTGTTAAAAAGGTGGCTGAGGTAGGTTGAATCCCTCAGTCATAAGGGAAAGAGATTTGGAAAGAATCTCATAGGTTGCCAGGTGGGCAATGATAAGGGTTCAGGGGATCTCGTAAACTACCAGGTGGACAGAGGGGACATCCCATATTTCCAGGTGGGAAAGGATGAAGAGATGAGCTCAGATGATATTTCACATCAGAGGATGTTGACAGATGAAGAGGAATCAAAAGGAAGACCTCACTCAGATGGAGATTCACGCGGAGCTGCGGGTCGTGTGAATGAATATGATGATAAGTTGCAAACTTCCACCATTGAAGAGAAGGATCAGGGTAGCATTCTGATCATTGGATGAGTTGAGATATTCCTACCAAGCGGCCAAGGAGAGGCTAGCATAGATGTTGCAGATGCGACAGGAAGACAACAAGCTGAGACTGTCATGGAAGAAGAGGAATAGATACTGATGTTTCTCCCAACAAAAGGAGAATGCCCAGTTGATTTACTCACTCAATAGGAATTGGAGTTAAAGGAACTAGAGGATTGGTTGGGAAATATAGAACTAGAAGGTGGCTACCGAGAAATAACCATGTCAGAGGAGATACACCAGCACGAGTTGTAGTTGGTGGAAGCTGGAACAAAACTAGTCGAGAAAATGTTAGGGGTCAATCTGTCAGAGGAAGTAGCTGAATGACAGTTCAGTATTGAGACTGCAGAAGTGGAGGATGCATCAGAGTGGAAAGTCAAGGCCACAAGGGATGGAGAAGATGACTTGGGAAATCAACATGATTTTCCCATGAACAAGGGAGGAATGAAGCAAGCTAGTCTGCAGAAGGAAAGTCAGTCGATAGAGGATCTAGATGAAGTAGTTGAGGAGATAAGGAAACTAATGTTGGAGTCAGAAAAGGAATTGGTCATCATGAGGAAGCTGAGCAACAAGAAACCTACACGAGAAATAGGTAACCTGCACAAGCAACGTGGATGATGTAGGAGCAGAAGCAACAAAGAAGAGGAGTCGAGAGATATCTCCAAGAGAAAGTTTGGGATCCAGGAGGATTTCAACAATGCTGGAAAACTCATGAGCAGGATATCATGATTTTCGTAGTCATGGAGTATGATGCAGGAGCATCTCTCCACCTCAACATGCGCCAGTCAAATTTCACGCATGGTGTGCATTTAAGGAAGGAGAGGCGTTTCCCTCTCATTTTGCCTCAAGAATCCAAGGCGTGATCGAGGCAATTAAGGAGGACAAGCTCAAAGAGACAAATCGTGATTTCACACAAGATGGAGATAAGGTCACCATTAATTGGTTGATGACAGAATGGATCTACATCCAGCTTGGAGCAGATTTCCATCATTGTAATTTTCCCTTTCGATAGGCATTTTGAATGGTGATTTGACACCACTAATTTAGCTTGCGAAGGAAGCTCATAGAGCCCCTCTTGTATAAATATTTGTATTGTAAGCAAATTAGAGGTTGGGTTGAATAGGTCAGGTCGTAAGGAAAGAAATATAGAGAGATGAGACTAAGTTGTAGCTTAGACTCCACTATTGTAATTTGATATTCCACCATTAATAGAAAATGATTGTTTTTCCTGTTCAAAATTTTGTGTAATGGATGTTGTGTTATGAATGTCATTTTAATGTTTGTGAATCGTAGATGAATGTTATAAATCATCTGCAGTGATAGAGATATATTTTTCTATCTGAGAGTGTGTTGAGTTAAGTTTGTTTCTCTAGGCTAAGTGCAAGGAGTGCACAATAGAGAAATAAAACTGTGTGAGCCGACGCAAGGAGTGCATGTCTGAACTCAGTGGAGTCAGAAGAGAAGTTTCTAGGAGGGAACACCAGATTAATTTATAGACTCTGGGAGAAATTTCAAGGTGGTTAAGTGCCTTGGAAAGAAAGACTGTGTGGGATGAAGCACAGTTCAGAGTTACTAAACACTCTGAAACACTCTGCCAGGAGGGAATCGAGCTAGTTTGAGCATGCACAGAAGAAACACAGTTGGAGTTGTTGGAGAGCCCCATAATTGCTAAACATTCTGGTGAATGAAGGCTTTGCAAGAAGTACGTTGACAAAAGAAAGGAGATGCCTTAAACCTTTCCCTAAGGCTAAGGGAGAAGTCATCGAAGAGCTGATACAAGCACAAGGAGTGTGCCTAAGGTGTTGTAAGTTCAACTTACAAGCTCAGGAAACATAGCAAGAGACTTTTAGGAGGGAAAGAAGAAATCCACTGAAGGACACAAAGGAACTGGGAACCTTGAAGGTTTTCAAGCCAAGCAAATTTGTAGAAGATCCTACATAGGACTTTGCAAGAAGTGAAGAAAGTGTTCGAGAACAACCTAAGTCTCAAAAGGAAAATTTTCTCTAAGTGTGCAAAGGATTCAAGGTATTTCCAAAGTACTAAAGATAGTGAAATCATCCATCGTCGAGGAGGAGATAGGTGGCAGAATATTGAGAGGTTCGGGAGAAACAAATTCAGAAGGTTTGTTGAGAGAAAATGAAGGTCTTCGCAAAGCCGTGAAGAGAGATTTCAGTCCAGATCATTGGATCTGGAAGGGAACATGGCATAGATCCATGCATTTCAGAGGAAGAACCCTTTGAAGAAAGTTGAGGATAGAATACTCGAAGAGCTAGGGAAGCCAAATCAATTCTATCCGTCCAAAGGAAAGGGACATGTGGAACCAGGATTGACACACCACCGGTTCACAAGTTGGGAAAATTAGAGTTGGGAGAAGGAAGGACTCGTGAAGTTCGAACTCGTGAATTGATCACAACCGTTGATCACGAGAAGAGAGTGGACCATAGATCTAGTCCCCCAGAATTCACCGATTCAGGAATCAGGGAAAAGGAGGAAACAACTTGTGAAAGTTCCGAAGTGCGGGATCGTGAAGGGATTTGTCCCATAGTCAAAGTTCATGGTCACATCAAGGAAGGATCTTAGCATCAAGATCTAAGGCCGTTGGTGAAATATTTGAAAAGAACCAAGGATAGGGTCCATAGGTGCCACATAGTGGGTGACGAGGAAGAAACAAAGGGGCACATGTCAAGTTAAAATGGGTCCATCCGGAGCCTGACGAACCATTCAGTTCAGTGACTTGAACGATCCTATATCGGGAGATCAAGTAGCCCTTTGGAGGGAAATGGGTTTGCACCAATAACACTCTATTTATCATAGTATATTGTAGTCGATGTATGAATAGGAAGGCCAAGTTCCCCCAAAATTTGGCAGATCCAAACTGCTTCAGTACCTTCTTGAACGGTGCCATAATATTCTTCTTCTGTATTCGAAAAAGAGACTACCTTTTTTTTATTACACAACCACAGTGCTAAAGTGAAACACATATCCAGAAGTGGACTTCTGATCATCATTGTTTCCATCCCATTCGAATTCAATGAAGCTAACCATTGAATCTAAACTTTGACAATAATTAATACCAAAATGATTGCTACCCTTGAGATAACAGAAAATTCATTTGACTGTTTTCTAGTGGCTTTCTTTAGGGTCCTGCATAATCCGAGAAACCACACTAACAATAAAGGAAATGTCAATTGACTTTAAGTAAGATAAATAAGACTGTCAATTAGCTGTCAATAAAGTGTAGCATTGACTGTAGGTGTTTGAATTTTTTTGGTAATATTTACTCCATATTGAAGAGTAAAAAGACGCTTGCAATCAACCATCTTAAAACGTGTCAATAGATCCATCACATATTTAGAATGAAAAATGAAACATCCATCACATAGTGGTAATACTTGAAGACCCAAAACATAATGTAGAGTACCAAGATTTGCCATGTCAAAGGAGCCAACAAGTTGTTGCTTCAATATAAGGATGAAATCATTATTCTTTTCAGTAACAAGTAATTCATCTACATATATAACATTAATCAAGGTGTCTCCATTGTTATGGAGTACATACAAGATGTGACAAGATTTACAACATTTGAAACCAAGTTAAAGAAAAGAACTATTGATCTTAGCATACTAGGTTCGGGGATCCTGCTTCAAACCATAAAGCGACTTCTTGAGTCGACAAACCAAGTTAGAATCTTTCAAAAAACTAGGTGGTTGTTCCATGAAAATTTATTTAGATAGGTCTCCATGAAGAAATGCACTCTTCACATTCATTTGATGGATTTTCCATCCAAAACGAGCAACAAGGGAAAGACTCAGTTGAATAGATTTTATCTTTGCAACATGGGTAAAGGTTTCAGTGTAGTCGATGCCTTTGTATTGAGAAAATAATTTCACAACTAGGTGTGCTTTATGTTTCTCAAAAACACCTTCAAAATTTGGTCATATAGACCTATCAACACTTCACAATGTTCTTTCCTTGCAGTCCGGGAACTAAGTCCCAAGTGTGATTCTTCAAAAAAGAATCAATTTATATCTGCATAGATTTCTCCCATTCAGGTTGTCCTTCAACATCTAAGTAGGAAACACGATCAAAAGTTTCAAGTACATGATTCATTAGGGAAACAATAACATGTTTCTTTTGAATTTGAGTTTTTTGTCTAGAGGAAACATCTCTCCCATCAACTCCAACAACTTCAATTGTCTTGGAAGCCATTTGTGTAGAAACAAAATAGGTGAACTATGGTTCACTTCAGCAGGTTAATCATAAATCAAAGGGTATTCAATCGGCATACCAATTGAGACAGAGGATGATGGACTAGTTGACTCGGAGGTCGATAGTCTAGTCGAAACAATAACAAAGTGTGATTGTTCAATCGAAGGATTGAAACATGGAACATGAGAACCAATGTCAAAGATAACATCAAAGGGATCATCTTGTAGCAATACAAAGTGGTAATTCAACAAATTAATTCTAGAATACTTGTCATCAAACCATACATTTCATCTGATAATGATTGATTGTTTGACAAGATCAAACAATCAATGGGATTTTGATTCTTTAGAGTATCCCATCATGATGCATCCAAATTCTTTCTACATGACTCTTTGCATCCAAATTCTTTCTACAATAATTGGAAATGTAACGACCCTGCTTAAATAAATGTATAGGATTATTAATTATAATTAAATTGATAATCTGATTTTCCTAAGATGTTATCTAAACAATAATTATTTCTTATATAATATTAACTAATTAATTATCATTAATTATTTGTTCATAACTGTCAATGGTTAATTAATTATTAATCAACTCTTTAATTATGTGAGTAAAGAATTAATGGGGTTAATAATTTAATTTATTAAGACTTACGTATACGGGAGGGGATAGGACATTAAATGTAAAGATAAGATAAGATAAGATAATAAATACAAGGGGATAAGATAATAAATAAATGGATAAGGAAATTAATGAAAGGAGGGGTCGGTGAAGGGGGATATGATGAGGAGAGCCTTACGGTGGAAGGCATTCTTTTGGAGTAGGATTTTTTATTTTTGGGAGGAAGCATTTTTTGGGGGGGACGAGAGCACTGGTTTCTGTGCATGGTTTTTATGGTTCTATGGGAGAGTTTTGTAGACTGTGAGTATCATTGCAGGGGGCATCGGGTTGCTAGGGGTTTTGGGCACGGGGCCCAGGATTCCTTTCAGTTTCCTGGAGCTAGGGAGCCGAACAGGCTGCTCCTAGATGGCTGGGTGGATAGTCGGTTTGGGCAGTGTTGGTCATTGCATCAGGCTAGGCAAGACAACAACAAAGCATCAGGGAAGGGACAACCATATCGACGGGAATTAGCATCAGAAGCAGGTATTTTATTGTGAATTGTTGAGTTATTTCCATGCTGTAGATAGATTTTAACTTATGCAGAATATTTATGCTTATGATGTGAATGAATAATTTACGTA
>ML786869.1:74948-118159 GCA_009831015.1 Picea engelmannii | reverse complement strand
GCCTTGATTGCAGGAAGCTTTGTGGAAGGAGCAACAGCGAGGAAACAAAGGCTCAACGGAGGATCTACTTCAATCATCGGTAAAGAGGTGAGTCGATTCTTCCCATGTTTGCATGAGAAAAGGGGTTGAGATTTTGGGTAGAAGGTTAAGAGTTAAATCTTAAGGGTCATGATCTGCGTACAAGCTCAAAACCCTAGCTTGTTAGTCCGTAGGGTAGAATACCCCACAACAGAAAGACGCACTAAAACTAGATCATCTAATCTATTTAATGGAGGTTTAAATTTTTTTATGAATCCTTCAGATTCAATATCCGATATATGCATAACCTTCAATGTAAAAGAGTTCTATTATGCGGTCTCAATATTGGAAAGGTCAATAGGAATAGTTGGTACAATAGCACCATATTGATCAAGTCGATGCCTTAGAGGAGGCGGTGGAGAAATCATTCTTATAGGCGGAAGGAATTCCACCCTTATGTTGATGTTTGAATAAGTTATGATTGAAACAACAACCTCATGAGGATTAAAACCCCCCTTCATTTTTATAGAGGTAGTACTCCTCTTTAATTATTTAAATATTTATCTTTAATGATCTTGGGACAACAATGTTTAAATGGGAGAATGTTGAAGAGAAAACTCCAAATATTTATGATTCCAATAAAACAAAATATTGAATAGAATATACATGCATTAATAATTACTGAGAATTGAACCAGGAACCTTTACTAAAAAATAATTAAATTTGTAGAAGTATGATACAAATAAAATAACTATAAGAAAAATAATATGAATCTCACATCCATCACAATTTCAAATATTTCTTGATCACATTCAAAGAAAAAGAAATAAGGGGCCCACATATATCAAAGAACTTTGAATGAATATTTTCATTAAAATAAAAAATAGGGTTTGATAGGTTAATTTCAAATATCTTATACTCAAATGCTCAGAGTTCAAAGATACAATTAAAATTAACCCTGAAGTAGCTCTTTGGAGTTTTCTGAAAAATAGAATAGTCTTTAATAGTATTAAGAAAATAAAAGGCATTCGTCCAAATATGGATTGGGAATAGATCCCATGGAACACAAAAAAAAGAAATGAAATAATAAAAGAGAAGGAATTGAATTGGAACAGGGCAAGAACAAAAAGGTGCAATTAGAAATCGGTTATATTTTCCTTAGGATAGATAAAATATAACTGAATGAATTTTGAAAGTGGAAGAGGATGGACGAAGGATGTGATAAATTTTCCATTTACTATGATGGTATATCTTTCTTTCATTTGCTTGTTGATGCACCTTTTGTATCATCTGTCATTGTGGTTGCACGATTGGTACCAATTTCCTCCAACTGATTATCTTCGGTAATTTTTATTAAAGCTAACTTTAACCAATTTTCAATGTAATCGTGCATAGGAGCAACAATTACTTCTTGTTTAATTTTTATATCAAATAACATGCTTTCAAATTCCCTTAAATCAATTTAAAGTTGTTGTAATGTTATTTAAATGTCATCAATTGTATTCACGTATTCCACAAACCAACTTTCAATTTCCTTTTCAGTACACTTAGTCATATTATTGAACCTTTTTGTTGATAGGCCCTTTAATATCTCCACATGTTCCTCAAAATGATTCCTTGTTAAGAGAACATAATTAAAAATAAGTTTCGGGTCTTGTACCTCACTAGTACTCCCTACAAGATCTAATTCTATTAATTTTGAATAGGCTTCTCCCTTTTTTACACTTAAAACATTTAGGTCCTCTAGAAATTCTCTTAATTTCTTAATTATTTTCATCCAACATGATTTCAATTGTTTCATGCGACCGAGTGAGGGAAAATATTCCTCTTTTCTCTTTACATCGCTCATGCCTGAAACCTTTAGAGTGAATGTAATTACAACATCTTTTTAGAAACCTTCATCATTATTCAAATTGACCTATAGATATTCTCTGAAATTTTGAATTTTTGACCCAAGGGAAATAAATTTCTTTGCTAATTCCCATGTCTCCAAAATAAGAGACATTCTTTTCTTTATATTTTCTTAGATGTAGTGCCTGGCTACAACACGTAGGATTGATGTTCCCTCTATCCTTAGATTGGATTCTAAAGTTCTTTCAGAGCTCTTCCAGGGTTGAATTGTTGAAACAAGAGTAGCAAGTATTGGGGGTGGCATCAGAGCATACTGTAATTCTTTGATTCTTTATTTTATCTTGAGGTTTTCAACTTCCATGTCATCTATTGAAAAATCTAGGGCATCCCCTGTAACTTTGTGAATCTTAGAAATTTTGGATGGGGGAAAATTACTGAGATCAATCTCAGAACGATGTTTTCCCTTTTCCCCCTTTTAAATTAGATCTTTCAAAGATTATTTTTTTATAATTCTTGTCAAATAAATCATTATAGACAACAAATGATTCTTCCCAGGTGAAGACTTCTTCTTGGACAACAACCTCAAATGTGACTTATTTTCTTTCTTGAATTATTTGTTCATCATCAGGAAAATGTATGTTCTCAATATCAACATCCAGATCCATATCTTCAAGGTAAATTTCATTCTCATCTATGTTCTATTCCATTTCTTGCTGAGAATTTACCCTTTTTCTTTTCTTTTTACTTGAAGCTTGTGAGTTTTTTCTAGTTTTCCTTGTGGAGGGTTTCTATAATCTCCATCATCTGTGTTGTTTGCTAAGGAATTCTTTTGTTGTGATATTATTGACTAAAACATTTTCTTGGGTAGGTTTCTTTTTGGTGAAACAATGGGAGATTGAGAAATTTTTTTAGTGGATACTCTTACCCTTTTCTTGTATTGATCTATCGTACTCACAATAGTTTCTATATCATCCATTATCTTTTCAACAATTTGTGTCGGAGGGTCATGATTGTCACCCTCTTCTTCTCCAAATAAAAATGTATTGGTGAGTGAATTACTAAATCCAACTGATGTCATATGATCAATAAATAGATTATTTGGGTCAAAACTGTTAATCTCTTCTGCATATTTCAAATTGTATTGGTCAAGATGAGGTTAAAATTCATCGATTTTTGAAATACCTCTTAACAAGATTTCGCCAAATTTCCAAGGCAGTGGAATAAAATGCTCCTTTCTCTTCTCATGAAATAAATGAAACCAAAACCTATATTGTCTTGCAATATCAATAGAAAATATTTTATCTGAAATATAATAAGGGAGAAAAATGGGTATTTCACGAGAACAATAAATTCTCACTACATTGTAGTTCTCCATTTTTTCAATAGTCCCTCTTTTGTTCAGGAAGGTTGACACTTCCAAGGACAATCTTGATGTATTTTCTCCAAAGACGATTTTTTTTGAAAACATATATGAATTCATTATACACCTCATAAAAACAGTAAATGACCTTTTGTTTCCACAAGCCTTGATACCACATTGTCATCGGATCAATTTTACAATCAACCCTTTTTCCGATACTCAAACCCTTGAAGACATGGTAGTAGGTGATGTCAAATATCAAATAGGGGGACATATAAAATTTCTTGTATTTTTTTAAATTTGATAATTGTGTAGAGATTTCCACAAAAATGATATTTCCCCAATAAAAATGCTTCTTGATGAATTGGAAAGTATAAAATGCAGAGAACCAACCAAGGAATGGTTGTTGTAGATTCATGATTTGTGATTCTAATGAAGATACATGCTACCTATATATAGGGGTTATTTAATGATTTGACTTGAATTCTTGATATATCTTCCTACATTTTCAAAAGGGTCCTCGAGGTATTCTTGCAAGAGCTATAATCCATTATTCTTGTCCTTCAAAATATTCATCTCCCTTGAATGTGATTGTCAGTTCTGGAAGTTTCAACATTCTTCTAAAAAATGAAGGTGTTAGAGAAACAAGGGACTCACTTTGAAGTTGAATCGTTCTTCGGCTTTGGTCAAATTTATCAACACACCATGAAACTATTTCTTTACAATAAAAAACCTCAGGTACGCATCCAACTAAAGAAATACATGATGTCCACATTTTATTTTCATTTCTTTCCAGTAAAGGAAGTGATGTGTAATACCAATATTATCTCGACCAGTGGAAGTTATGGTATTCTCGCCCAAACAGGTTCAAAGTGTCTCCACATAATTTCTCTCTCCTCGTAGTCATTCTGATGAATTTGGCGATTTCTTGTAAAATACCTTAAGACGTTGATTTCAAAGAAAATCTTTTGTGAATAACATAAATTTTAAATTAATATGAATTCAATTAAGAATTACTTTGAGAAGTATTCCATTAATAACGAATTTATTATAATTTAATTAACTCTTATCTCCGTAAGGATAACATTTAATATATCTTGGGAAAAGTGATAAGGTAATATTTAATTCAATACATCGCGAAATTGGACTTGGAGAAGAGAGTATATGATTTGGTTGAACCCGCGAGTTCGTCAACCTGCGATGAAACCTAAAAAAAAAGGTTAAGCGTAAGATTTTATCGATCGGACTTGAGAGAGGAGAGGAAAATAAAATCTCAATGACCCGTGAATCCACGGTGGAAATAAAATTGGCTAAGTATCAATCCCGGTCGGTCGGTCTTGTAAGAGGAGAGAAATGTTTTAAGAAAAAGGTCTTTCAAACCTGCTATGAAACGAAGTCTTGATAATATTCTAAGTGTAGAGAAAAGTGAGGGTCACGAAAATATATGGTGAATTTTGTTGATGGCCAAGGAGAGGATATGAGAAAAAGTGATAAGATCAACCCATGAACCCCCCGTTCTGTGAAGATATGAAAAGGTTAAGTACGGGTGCAATATGGAGGCATCAAAAAATAGAGGTGCATTTTCAATGACCTAGAACTTTGGTGGAAAGATCTATGAACCTGCCACAAATCGAATTTTTTTCTAAGTAAATAATAGGTAAGAAGAAAAGACATGAACTTATATATAGTTCAACAACTAGCTCCAACTGATAGATAGTAACCCCCTGTGGGTTATTAAGAATCCAAAATCTTGTCTATTGGGCATGGAGTCAGTGTAAAAAGAGAGAGAACAAAATAAAAAATGTATAGAATAAAAACGAAATAAAAATATGTAGAGATGAGAGTAGGATTAATTAGAAAAATAAACTCTTGGGATGTTGGTCATTGACTAGAAACACATGTGTTGTCCCCTTCATGTCTTTAAGTAAGTAAGAATTATAACCCAATATATTTTCAATAATGTATGGGACAATCCATAAATCCTTGAACTTTGTATACATATAAGGATTTTCCTTTGCTTTGTTCCATAGTAGTACCAATTGACCCTTTTGAAAGTATTTCATTTTTTTACTATGGTAAAAATATTTATTGATGGTTTGTTGTCTCTGACTCATTTTATTTAATTCTTCGGCTCGTTCTTCCTCCAATTTCATCAATTGATTGTATCTTCTATGCAAAGGGGAGACTTCCTCTACATCTTCAATGTTCACGTCATATGTTAACGTATTTAGTTCCAAATTGATAGGCATTCTTACTTCTTTACCATACACCAGTGTATATGGGGAGTTTCTAGTGCTACCCTTTGGTGTTAATCTGCTTGCCCATAGTGCATCTATCAGTTTCAAATTCAAATTTCTTTGATTAAGATCAATCATTTTCTTGAGGATTTGGATCAAAATCTTATTAGTATATTCATCCAAACCATTCCCTTGGGAATAACAGTTTGATGATTGTCCCATTATGACACCAAATTCTCCAAAAAAATTGCTAAACTTTGACCCAATGAATATTGATCCATAATCTGTGATTAAAAAATTTGGAACTCCAAATATTGATAGAATATTTTCTTTGAGGAATCTTATGAGTTCATCCAAATCAACATTCTTTAATGCTACTTATTCTTGCCATTTTGTAAATAATCTGTGGTTGTGAGAATATATAAATGGCCCAAGTTACTTGATTTCAGATTGATTGGCCCAATTGCATCCAATCCTGATTTTGTAAATGGTTCTTTTATTGATATGGGTTGCAAAGGAATTGCTTCCCTCTTAATTTTTCCTAAAAGTGTTTGACAAGAAATTAGTTTTCTTATCATTGAGTATGAATATTTAAAAATAGTTGGTCAATAATATATGACTCTCATTATTCTATGTGTGGTAGATTTAGGCATGAAGTTCCCACCAAAAATCCCCTCATGAAATTTTTCCATCAACCTCTGAGCTTTTATTACATCTAAAAATCTCAACAACATTCCATCAAAATTCCTACAGAACAAAATTTCGGCAACCAACACATACTGGTTTGCTTTAATCTTTAGTACTCTTCTTTATTTGGGAGACATTCCATTTAGGAATTGACCATACTTTAAATAGAAAACAATATCTTGATACCATTTGGGAGTTGTTGCAGATGATCCTGTTGAAATCGATATAACTCCATTTAGTGAATCAAATATTGCAATGATCTTGCACAACCCCTATCATCTGACTACTTTTAGTGGCTTAATCTCAATGTCATATTCTTTATTTCTTTCCAATCAATTCACCCATTTCCCTTCTCTCAATTGTTGGCTGAGAAAAATTTTCATTGGATAAGTAGGAACATATGCTATGACATGGGATGATATAATATAAGTTTTTAAGTGAGACACTGCCTTCACTAAGGAAAGAGATTGCTTCTCTATCTTTGAATATTTCAACTCATAATTATGAAGAGTTTTTCTCATGAAAGTTATTTGTAATTTTTCTCCTTTAATATTTCTCTCTATAAGAATAGAAGAAATAGTCTCCTCGAAGGCAAAATAATATATGATGAAATCTTTATTAAAATATGGGTTGATCAATACAGGTGCAGTGATGATTGCATGTTTGATATTGGTGAATTCTCTTTGAAGAAATTTAGTTAGAGGAGAATCCTGTGATCCTTCTCCTTATTCGAGGGTGTCATCATTGATTCCATGGGTGGGACTTGTCCCAATGAATTTCCAAGAACTTTGGATGGCCTGTTAGTCAAATATAATGAAAAGTTTGGGAGGTGGGTGTGCCACCAACACATATGATGACTAATTCTTCAGATGGTGGTCTCAATAAATCATCGTTATTGATGATTATCCCTATGTGAGGATATATTTCTGCAGAGACTAATATGTGTGACTTCCTCCTAACACTTCCTTTGGCGAGATAGGTAAAAAAAATAAATTTTGAAAGTTATTTAATTTTTATGTGATTTGTTTTTAATAAATAACTCAAGAGGTGACCAAAAATAAATGTTTTTAGTGTGGACCATATCCTAACAAAAAACTATCAATGAAAAGATGTGGGATTTTTAAGGTCAACAATATACCCGAGGCACAAACACCAAGGAAGGTGAAAATACCATCCCAAAGGACATGCGGAGAGAGTGTCACAACATGTTTAGAGAAACTTGGATGGACTCACTTTCCAATTTCCCATGATACAAATAGAAGACTTATTAGATCACATGAAAGAACATGTGGTTGAGGTACCATGAGCTTAGGTTAGTCTCTTCCAGTGTCTATAATACATCTTTGTGTGTTACCATGAGGCCCATGCAGGGGAAAGGCCCTTGGCCTAGGAATTTACACTATGTAGTATCGGTCGTGTATATATATATATATATATATATATATATATATATATATATATGGGATAGACACATGCTTTTTTAAAGATAGTCCACATTTTTGTACTTGATGAATATTGAAATAACATATACATATTTTGATTAGATTTTACTTATATTTATGTGATTATACAATAAATTGATTTATGTACATATATGTTTTTTTTATTTATGAATGAAACAGATGAAAATCTAACACATAATTAGTTAATGTGTTATTAATGATATTATGACTCCTAGGAACATGCATGCAAGTAATAAAATAAAAATAATTCTCCATAAAACATACCTGTAGGAATCATTGGAGAATAGTAGGGTCATGGACACAATACTCTCCATTTAACTGAGACACTACCAACTGGGAATCCAGGCAAACTTCCAAAGATTAAATTCCATGTGAGATGGCATCCACAAGGATTTAAATCAAAATGATATATTCAACCACATTATTAGTTGTGGACCTGAGACAAGTGCCTCCTGAATTCATGACCTAGACAAAGGGTGAATAAATCACCCCAATGGAGGAAGTGAGGTTTCAAGTTTAACAACTAGCATTGTATGTGAATCCTATAAATACCATCAACTCTATTGATACCTACCAACCAAGAAGAAACACAATAAGAAAAATACCAATGAAAATAAAACTAAACTAGTCATAAATACTATTAATATACAACAATTACAAAGGGGAAAACACCTAGGAATTGTTGCTCAGATGTAGTACATGACAGAGACATGACACAAGTTGAAGCACCCTCATCAATGATAGTTCTGAAAATAGTTTTCATGTTGTACACTACTTGTATCTAGAACGCAATGTGATAAGGAAGGTGAGGATTGACATTAGAAATTTTAAACACGATGACCTAAGAACTAGAGGAATCCACAACCCAGATCACAAACAACAATGTGATTCGTTGTGCAATGAATATTTGGAGCACCTCTAAGGTTGACATAACACATGGTGCCTAGGAAAAATCTTCTACAATCAAGTATTTTTGGGCAACCCAAGAATTCTATTGTGCAACGAAAATTTATAAACACCCTTAGGTATGCGTGGCATTACGTCTCTCATAGATTTCTCTATGTGGAAATGATTTTACGATTCGGGGTATTCCTTTCCTTTCGAAGTAGACTTAGGGTTGTCATAACTATGATCCCTAGTTGACAAGTGAATATTTGATCCCATCATATAAATGTTTGATGAATTAGTATCATGCAAGGATACCCCATGGTTTCCCTCTTTCATATTTCTCGATTTATTTGAAGTGTTTGAAGTCATGTGTTGTCCTTGTGGAAATGGGTTGGTTAACACATCATGTTGTTTTTGTTCCAAAAGCATTAGGCCTATTTAATTTTGTGGCATTGGTGTGCTAGATGATCATATATGCACATATTATAAGGAAAATTAACCTTCTTCTTTTCCTTCTTGTCCCCACCAACATTGTTGTTGGGTTTACTCACATTATTGTTATTCCAACCTCCCTTCTTACCCTTGTTTTTATTTCTTCCTTTAGGTTGGTTACCATTTGGATTAGTAATATGCACAATATGTACATCAGAATTTTGGGGAGGGGGAGTGGTTGAACCATGAGATTGACTAGCTGTAGGAGAATGAATGGTCATCTATTTCAACTAGTGTGCAACTAGATCTACAACATCATTAATTAAAGAACCGACAATGCCATCAACATGTGGTACAGGCTTGGGTTTATGAGAATTAGTACTGGATCTCAATGCATTAGGAAATATTCCGTATAAGACCCTAGTCTGAGAATAGATTAGGTCTAGTTGTTGGGATCTAAAAATGGCTTCCTCTTCAGATGTCACTCCTAAAAGAGAGACATATTTGGATATATAAGGCAACAATAATTTTAGGAACCATTCTAGAAGAAAATGGAGAGGAATCTAAGATTTTATCTTCCTCTTCCTTATCCACCATTATTGTATGTGGTCAGAGATGTGAGTAGCATTATCTTTCCTAAATGTAGACAAGAGATCAGTATTGGAATCGTACCAAAGAGGAAGTTGAAAATGGTTAAGAAAAACATTTTCCAAATCATGAAAATTGTGGAAGGAGGATCCTTGAAGTCTGATGTACCATTTTCTGGAAACCCTAGTGAGGGTGTATTGAAATAGTCTTATCCTAATGGAGTCATCCATCAGTGATTTCTAAGAACACCATAAGTGGAACGTCATCACATGATCACCCAAATCCTCGCCTGATTTCCCTTCAAATTTCAGAATTTTCTATGGGAGTTTGGTCGAGATCGAAGGCCAATTAGGGTTATGACACATCGGATCATTTGTGATTTTAGAAAAAAATAGTAAGTTTAATGTTTCCAAAAAAAGGGAGTCACAGCTGTGACATGGAATTCTAACTTTCGAGGTTGGAACCCTCGGGTTGGTTGGAACCCAAAAAATAATAACCTGGATTATTACTGGCACTAGGTTTCCAAGAAGAGCTTGCATAGTGGACACAGTTCTAATAGAAACCATGATTTCCCTTACCATAAGGAGGATATCCATGACTCATCACGATTCCATAAGTTTATAAATGCTTTCCCCCTGCTGACATTCCATGCAAAGAAAAGTCTCCTTGCATGTGATTCCATGAACCTTGGAAAGTTTTTCCCCCTTTCGACATATTGAAAGAGGGGAAATAACTACTCCCTAGATTAACAAATAACGTAAAAGGTTTCAAGCCTAAAATAATGTTGAAAGACTAAACAAATCCACCCATTTGATTATTCCACCCCATGAAAGGAATATCCCCAGAAAATGCCTTGGAATATGGAAAATATCCACTTCCTAGAGAGGAGTTTGATGGAGGGATATGCCCAACACCCCAAGTGAAATATTGCAAAGGAGTTGTGTCGATGAAAAATATTGCACAACAGGAATCTTTCCTGCAAAACATTTCAATGCTTTATATTATTTCTATTACTATATTATCTAGCTAATAGGTGGGACCCTTAGAGAATATGCATTAAGTTGATTTTTCTCCTTGTTTTTTGAAAACGAAATGCGACCTGCAAACAATTGGTTAAATTAAAATACAACGTGGTATTTTATTCTTCTCATATGCATGAATGGTTCTTTGTCAGCAATTTATGAGACTCCTTATCCTCATGTTTCATTAAACATTTTGTCTCCATGATTAAAAGGAAAAAGTGAAAGTCCTTTGGCACTAGAATTATGACACTTATGATTATAAGGATTTAAGTTATATATTTTAACATGGCTTGTGGAATTTTGTTTAAAAAAAGGGTGGTCAACTTATTCCATGCATATATATCACATATGATATCATATAAAGTTGTCACATGCAAAATGTGAATGAACCCAACTTAGAGTTAAATTCATATATGTTATGGGTATCATACTCCATGACGTTTGGTTGGTAAGTTGATATAGATGATATATAAACAATGACAATTCAAAATAGTTATAAGTGTGGTATATTTCTTTGATATGGTTATGGGATCAATGCATAGTACCAAGGTTTGATTTAGAATCCGAGCTAGAAAGTAAGTGCTTTCCACCGAGTAAGTGTTGGTTGGTTGTTGATTAAAGTTGGTGAATCTTGATGAATGTTGAGGTGACGCAGGAGTTAATGCACTCTTATTAGTTTTCCCTCTTGAGGATACCACCTTTTGCATTGTTGTTTGTTGGAAATACCATGTTGTTGTTAGTCGAGGGTTTGTAGATTCGAGGGATGTTGTGGTTAGATAACGATCTTGGGATTGTCTCTCGTGGTTATTTAGATTAATTCAACAAGTATGAGAATTTTCAACTTCTATGCCATCAATATTGGCTTTCTTTATTATGATAACTTTTGAATATTGGATCAATGTTGTTTGCATTTAGTGTGTTTTTTATGACAATGAGTCTCTATTGTATTTTGAAATGTTGTGGATGGGATTTTTTTTTTGTATGTTGATAAGAAAAAAGGGTTACCAGGGAGAAATCGCGACCTGCGTTTTTCATTTTGACAGTGGAGTTTAAAAGGAATATGATCTTTGAATAAGGAAAGAGTTTCATTAAAATTGTTTGCATTTCTTTTTTTATGGGTATGGCCTGCTATTAGGAACTGTGGGTTCTTTGTTATGACTATGGATTCTTTTCTTTAAAAAAATCAAATAGAAATTTGCAGGGCACTCTTAGCCTTCTCGTTTTGATTATCTTCGTATATTTTCTGGAAGAAATGTGATTTATATATATATATATATATATTTTTAACTAGAACGATTATGTTGCATTAATCGGCTTTCTGGCAAGCCTGAATCAGAAGGTTACATATCTGATGAAGGTTGGTGACCTCTAACAGTGCTGCCAACCTTCTTGTGAATGTCTTGGGAAACCATTCCCATCTGCTTCTTGAACTAAATCGAGAATATGACAAAATTGCATACATGAGTATATTCTCACAAATTGTGAGCATAGTAGAAGATAGAAGCAAAGCATTAAACCGAGGGGGATGGAGGTTTTCCCTTAATGTAGGGATCCATCTTTTTCTGAGAACCTAAAGAAATGTTGGAGGCCGCCTCCTTTTCTCTGCGCGCTTTATTGGTCTTTCACCCTCGGGTAAGGGGTGGAGACGGAACTGAATTGTCTTCCAGATCGGAAGTTTCCACAAAGCCTCTAGTGGGGACTGAAACAACCAGACCTGCAGAGGCAGAAGGTTCCAGAACTGGAGCCCAAGTTTCTTTTGCTGCCATTGTTTCTGGGGGGGTGGAATCCGGGAGGCTTTCGTCTGCCGGGGAATCTTCCTTAACTGTTGTTGCTTCTAGATCTAGGACTTCATCCTCCTTCAACGCATCAAAACTGTTTTTGTTTTCTAAAGTTGCCTCTGCCGTATGGGTGGCCTTTGGGGCCTGGGCTAACGGATCCTTTCGCCTTGGCTTCCTTCCTCGGTTAGTTACTGGCTGAAAATCATCTTCTTTGCCTGGTCCCGGCTCCTCAGAAGTTTTGGGGCAACTTTTTGCGAAATGACCGTAAGCATGGCATCAAAGGCACTTAAAAGGGATCTGCTCGTAGTCCATCTCTTGGATATGGCACCATTCCCCCAGGAAGAGCTTAATGGCATCCGGAAGTCCTTTTTCGAGGTTAACCTCAACACAAATACGAGCGCAGGTAAACTGTACCCCCTGCGGCTCTGCCCTGTCCAGGAAACGCCCAAGCTTATTTCCAATGTCCTCCAGAGAGATTATCCCCCAGAGATGCAGTGGAAGGTGAGGCAGCCTAACCCAAATGGGGGCTGCTGTGATATCAGCTCTGGGGTTAAAGTCAAGAGTCCAGGGGGCTAAGAACAGCCCTCTCGACCCCATGAAATAGGGTCCAAATCTGAAAACTAGATCACGGTCCACTTTCCTCGTGAAGCTAAAGACAAAAAAGCCCCTGCCTACTGCGTACAGAGTAACGTTTCCCTATATCAACATCTTCCAACGATCATCCATCCATGCCTCCATTGATTTGGGGCTTGGCCATAACCCCGTAAACTTTTCGATGAGAGCATTTTCTGCTAGAAGGAGGGCAAGCTTGCAAGGGTCCTCTGGATCTAGCTCCAGAGAGGGGATCTCCTCCATCTTCTTAACAAACTTGGATGGGAGAGAAGGCTTGGATTTAGGTCCTGCTGATCGAACTAACGATTTGAAAGCTTCTAGAGGGTTTTTTTCCAACTTGACGATCTGGATTGGGGCCATTGTAGAAGGCGGTGACCACCAGCAAGCAAGAGGCGACAAAGGCCACTTCTCCAAAACGCATGCCAAACACGCAGGCGAGTGGGATCCGCGACCCTGTATTCAGAGGGCCTGGTCGCTGCTCCAGTCGACTACGCGTCCCTCCAAAAAAACCAAAACGCATGCACTCAGGCGAGAGGGTGACTCTGGTTCATCCCTGGTCGCTGCTACAGTCGAGGCGCGTCCCTGCAATCTAAACCAGGTCGGGGGCGGCTAGGGTTTAGGCCCTAGCCGCGTTGCTTCCGTCTCGCTTCATCCGGAGAGAATTGGCTGTGATTTATATTTTTAAAACAAAGGGCTCACTGTAATACCAGTTCGGTTTGTTGGTGGGGGCATATGGGTATATTTTGGTTTCGTGCTCACACATATTTCTCTCTCTTATTGGTCAAGTCCACCAACATATTTTATGTTGCATTTCTATGAATTTGAAGAAACTCGAAACCTAAGGTTTCGACCTGAACTTTTATCTCGACCTACTTTGGAATTCAAGGATATCTTTTAAGAAATTTGAAACCCTACCTTCAGTCTCGACGACCTTATCACCATTTTGAGTTGCATTTTGGAAGTGTTGGTTGTAAGTGATAAACCTATGTGTGAAGTTGAATTTGTATCTTATGATAGTATTTGGTTGACATATGGGCTTCAAGTATTATTTTTGCAAACAGTTTCAAAGGGAAGCTACTCTTTTACAAACACAGTTCTATAATTAAAAATATATTTATCAACATAAGATGGAATAATTATTGCGTTTGGAATATATTTATTGTGGAGAAATAGGGTTGAAATGGGTAATTTCAAAAAATTAAATATGTTTCTCTCTACAAGAAATTATAAAAAGATTTTTTAGACTGTTGGGAATTATAAGAACAAATTTCAAACCGTCGTTGATATATTTTAGTGAACTTTACTCTTAAGAACACAAAAGACAAATATAGAGTTTTATTTTGTGGTTTGAATTGATCACATTTGCTGATGTTTGATGGATGATATTTGTATGTGGAAAGAACGTTGACAGTTATCACTTCCCTCCATAATTTTGTTTTACACAAATTATACAACCCTCATTTTTCCCCAAAATCATATTATTTTTCCATTTTCTGTTCCAAAAGAAATATGATTTCATAGAAACTCTATAATTGGAAAAGGAAGTTTTGAATTAGAACAGTGAGCATTATTAACAAGAATTATAGTTGAGTATGAATATGGCGTGATTATTTAAATGGCTTGATTAAGAATGAGTTTTATTTAGAACAATAATTGTTTATTTCCTTTTCATAAATAACACTTTTCATTCATTATAAATCCAAATCACATTCCATAATTTCATTGAATATCCATGTTCTAGATAATGATAATTGAGGATCTTAATTGGTAGAATGGCTATGATTGTTGTATGGAGAGAAATGGATTAATGGCATGCATGCTTGTGTGTTAAATAATGAGAGCCAATATTTTTATTTTATCTTTAGAAAAAGTAATTAGTGGTTGATTTTCTTCAACAGAGGTAGCAATGGCAGAGACACGTGAAGAAATATTTTTTTGGAAAAGGGGTAATAGGAGGCCCATATTTTCCATTCACTTCAATGTTGACCCAAAAGAGTTAAATCAACTATTTCAAGCTAGTTTTTTCAACTTGGTGGGTCAAGGGGTATTCCAATCACATCCTAGATCACATATACACCCTTTCCAACCTCATCAAAATATATCAAGCGTTCATGTTCTACCTCATGTATCACTCAAACTAGAAGTCCATGTTAATGATGGTTGGAAAGAAATTTTAAACCAATCTACAATCCATCATCATGGTTGGTATACAGTTTCATTACCATTGCCTCCTCCACCTCCACATAACCAGTATGCCCAATAGTTGATCATATTGAATCTCCTACTCAATCCTCACATGCCAGTAAAAAACTGAATACAACCATCCTTGAACCTTTGTCAAGCAAAGTTTAAAATGTTCTCATTCATGCCAAGCCCTCTAGTGAATCCTCCCAATTAGTTACCTCTCATGCCCAATAGAATAATGAACAGTCTCCAACTCTCAGTGAAGTTAATCCTCATGTGTCCAATCAGAAAAGAAATGAGAAGATCAAATCTACAAACAAAGTAGAAAAGGCAACAAACAATCGAAAAAAACAAACTGCTTCTCATAGTAAATATGGATTTTGATTATTATTGAACAATTTGTTATGTTTGTGTTATTTTTAGTTAGCATGGTACTATTATCTTCATTTTTGGATAGCCAATATTATTTATTTTTATGGTGGAAAAATACACACACACACACACACACACATATCTATGTGTGTGTGGATAACTTTGGGGAGACACAAGGGAATATTCAAGTGATTATTCATGTTTGTATTTATGAGGTGGCATGATTTATTTTAAAAATAAATTATGGAGCTACAAGGATGAAATCAAACTTAAAAATATTTTAAAAGATTAGGGGTCCCACCTATTAGTTATTATTTAATAAACCCTTATTATTATTATTATTATTATTATTTGTCCCTAACTAACATTAAGTCTATTATGACTTAACTAATGGTAGTTTAAAACTACCACAACTTCTTTTGAGGAAGATAAAAGATGATCAAAGGAAGGGACAAAGAAGAGAACAAGGAATAATTTTCTGATATAAGGTCTTCTCTTATTCTTGTGAGATTACTTACTTCCATTCATTCTAAGTTATCTTGGAGCCTTAGCCCTCTTGTTGAAAACATGGTGTTATTGAATATAGAAGGATTCAAGGTTTGAGATACATATTTCAAAAACTTATTTGTGAAAGGTTGATCATATGATCTTGATAGTTTGTGTATTCTAATTTGTATATGAATTAGATTTCATTACTGATAGGGAATATTTTGTAGAATCAATCTATGATATTTTCATGGCTAAGATGATCCAAACTTCTAGTCTTAGTCATCTCTTGTTGTCTGAGTCTTTTTGTATGCTTCCCATAAGAGATTTCTAAATTTGATCTTGGTCCATATCCTTGTAGGGATTTGAAAAGGGGTTGTGATTGTAACTTGGAATGAAATTAATAAAATAACTTTGTTGATTTGGTATCACATGTGTATTTTCTGATACTATTTTCAGATCTGTATTTCATTTGTTTCTTAATAATAATAAAAAAAGTACATATACATTTTTCATTTTATTTTTTTCATTGTTTAATTATAAAAGACAACATTGATTCCTTGTACTTATTGCTCGAGAATCAATTGATAATTTTGTCTTAGGATATAAACCTCGGGTGATAATCCCAACTATCTTACCCTATCCTAGTAAGATTCAAAAATGTTGGAGTAAGGTTCCTCATACCTTTTCATCAACATGTTGAAGAACTAATCGCATTGAAACTAAGGTTTATAAATGTTGGGGTAGAGATAACGGAGACATGTGGCATGCCCACAGTCAAGATCCAAAATGAAAAATCACCAGAAATAAAAAGGTGAATACAATGTTTCACTCATGGCAATAAGTGGGACCAATTAATAGAGGTATGGAACTACTAGTTTATGCTACCATCAAATCTTGGGTAGTGCCTGTTGTTTGGGTAGTCGAACAAGGAGGTGAAACTCCTCCTCCAACAATAACCAATGTCAAGGTATGAGGAACCCCATAACTTGAAAAATTACTAGTGTTTTCCATGGTGAACCAACTAAGAGAAGGATTGGAAATGTAATATGAACTTGGAGAAGTCAAAATATGCACAAGGAGTGGGACCTAAGGTTTAGTAATGTTGGACAGTTGGTTTTCATTGATGTCAATGAATATTGGATGAATGTCAACCGATGTCATGGGTATATTTGGAGAAGTCTCCAAAGTGGTCCCCTTACAACATAGCTCTAAGCATGGCCCTCATGGGAAGACACTTTGACAAATTTTACAATAAATACCTAAGTATGGTTAAGAATCTCGTAGTTGACCATAGATTTTGGTCATGAAGGATGGAGTAAATGAAGATAACCCACTCATATATGTATAGTAATTTTCGTGCCATTTCCTGTGATATGCGTAATGCCACATGGTTCATCATGGTTAGGGAGATATGGCCTTGTAACGTTGGAATCCCCTAAGAGTGGAAAATAAGCCCCTATTTTTTTATAAGTCTTGGTCAAAGAAGTAAAGTTGTTGTAACAAGAAAACCCTAAAATCCCTAAATTAAGGAAAGGAGTTAGCTAGAACAAGTATAAATAAACCTCAAGGAGTCATTCATAAGTAAAATCACACACTTAGTCATTGCTTATCCTTCTTGTGATATAGTGATCTTTTGGTAAAGTTGTAGCATCATTTTCTAAGGTAGCAAAGAAGGGTTAACGATGAAAATCTGGGAGTTTCATAAAAAAACCCTAGTTTCTAAAGTATACATGACTTGTAGGCTTGTAAGGGAGCATATGTATGTGAGATGTAGTGGAGGAAAGGGCATATATACATGGGTTGTAGAAGGTAAAGCCGTGTACATCTGAAAATATCAAGAAAATTTGAATAGATGTTGGTACCAGGTCCCTAGACTATGAAAGCAAGTTCACAAGTCAACATCTTACTATTTCAGGACATCTTTAGAGGTATTGGTATGTTTGTATACTTGTTTTGATGGTTACTTCTTGTCATGATATGGTGTATTCTTGAGGCATACTTGATATGGTTGGTTTGGTATTTGGATATGGTATATCTTGGTTGCTTGGTTGAGTGAGGAGCACTCTTATATCTAGTTTAGCACATGGCATGGTTCTTATAGTTCTTATCTTTTAGTTGATTGTATATGGTTGAGAGATATTCATGTTGTATGGTGACATATGCATGAGGGGCATGCATAGTTTCTTTGATATGCTTCATTTATGACATGGTACATACCTGCATATGGTTGATGATATGGTATATGACACAAGTTGTACATAGTTGATTCTCTAGTTCATGATTCACTATTCATTGTTGATGTATCTTTTGGTTCATGATTGATGCATGAGATAGTATGTATATTGGTACTTGATGCATGGTATGGTATAGGTTTAGTTGGTTGATTATGAGATACAGGTTGATGAGACAGTGATAGAGTTGTGACAATGACAGAGTTTTGATAATGACAAAGTTTTTTCTAGTGGAAGAGTTCGTGACAATTGGTATACATTTATATTTCAGGGCGGCAGGATGGGGCAAGGAAAGGTGGTTGTATCCACCTTCTGGTTGTAGCCAAAGAACCTAGGGGGTTGTAGCCTCCTTCTGTTTGGAGCTATAGAATCAAGGATTTGTATCTTCCTTCAGGTTGGAGCCTGAGAATAGGGGGTTGGAGCTTCCTTCCAGTTGTAGTTGGAGAATCAGAATTTGGTACTTCCGATGAATGTTTTCTTTTAATAAATATATAAGAAAAGAATTATGTTGTTTTCTCCCATTTGGTTTTCCACATAAATACTTATGTACTATGTTCTTGATGTGATGTGATTCTTCTTATGTTTACATGCTTATGATATATATGATTGGATGAATTCATAGATGATACATTGATGATAAATTGTTGAATATTGTTGGTAACAATAAAGAATATATTTATTGTGGTTAAAAGTGGTATAATTTATCATTACCGATTCACCCCCCTCTCATTAATCTAACAATTGAAAAGAGAGTAGGTTCTTCAAAAAGAAGTGTAACCACTGGTAGGAGATCATGGATTACACTAGAATTGGGGTGTCAGAGTTTGATGGTGAGAACTATGCATTCTGGAGTAAAAGAATGAAAATGTATATACAGGAACAAGGATTCAATGTTTGGTGAGAAACAGTAGATGGATACAAAGCCCCATCCACTCCCCCAATAGATAAGGATGGAAAGAAACTTCAAGAAAATGATTCTAGAGACAGAAATGCTATCCTGAATGGGTTGACTGAATTAGTATACACTAAGGTTGTGAACTGTGAATCCAAAAAATAAATCTGGCACAAACTGAAGAATATCTATGAAGGATATGCCAAAGTTAAAGGAGAAAAACTTCAAACATTCAGAGTCAAATTCGAACAATTTAAGATGAAGGAAGATGAAAACATTTCCTTTTACTTTCTACGAGTTGATGAGAAAGTCAATGCCATCAAGGGTTTGGGAGAATAAATTAAGGAAATAGTCATTGTTCAAAAGGTACTGAGGTCTCTACCTATGAGATATGATCCGAATATTTCAGCCCCAGAAGAAAGAATAGATCTAGACACCTTGAGCATGGATGAGTTTCATGACATACTCACAACTTATGGGATGAGGACAGAGCAGGAAAATCTAGTCACGAAGGAAGCATCATTCAAGACATCCAAGAAGACAAGGAAGAAAGACAAATAAAATCTAAAGTCAAACTGTAGCTGCAATGATGATTCAAAGGAAGATGAATAAATAACCAAATTTGTTAGAAGATTGAAAAAATGAACCGAAAAATACAAAGGTAAGCTTCCATTGATTTGTTTTAATTGTGATGGTGTTGGTCATTTTGCTAATAAATTTCCTTATAATAAAAAATAAATAAATGAAGAATAAGATGACCCTAAAAAGAAAATTCAAAAGGGTAGAAGAAACAAAAATAAGTTTTTCAAGAAAATCCTTTGCACCAAGGAAGACAATACTTCATCAGAAGAATATGAAGTCAACGACACTGATACAAAAAGGGTATTATTCATGGAAATATAAGACTCCAATGATGAAGGATCCAAATAATAGTATGAAGAGGCTGAAGTTGATTACACAGAAGAAATTTTAAGTGCCATAGAAGTAATAAAAAGGGAAAGGAATAAAACCAAGTCATTCTAGGAATAACTAAAGAAGAAAGAAAATTCTCATAGTTCCAACTCTGAAGAATTAGAGCAGATGATTATGAAGTTGAAAGTACAAGAAGAACAAGACAAGAGAATAAAATAAACACTCAGAGAGAAGTTAGAAGAAAGAGACAAAAACATTGGATGGTTGGAGGTAGAGGTATTCACTCTAAAGAAAGATCTCCAGGAGAAGGATATGCAACAAAACAACACCAAGATATTGGATAATATCATTAACAATAAAAGCCTTACTATGGTAGATCTGGATTTGGATACAATCATACGCAGAAAAACAAAGGTTCAAGCTCCAAAATGATAGAGAAAGAAGTATATCCAAGAAGATATGCAGAAGTTGTTAGAGGTCCCTCAAAGGAAGAAGATGAGAAAACTCAAGGGGAATATTACAGAGACACTACACCACCTAGAAGATTCAGAAGTCAATATCAGTAGAAACCATCTATAGAAATACCTCAAGGAAAATAAGGATTCATAAGAGCGACACCATTCATAAGGTAGTCCACTCCTAGGTATCAAACTATTTTTCTTGGTTCATGTTATTCATTTTATAATTTTGGGCACAAAGTTGTAAATTGTAGAGACAATACCAAGAACATAAGCAATGGTTAGGGATATAAAATAAATAGTTATCAAGGAAGATATGATGAAGCACAGAGTAGAAGCTACAATAGATTTGGATCATTAAGTGATGAGGTATAATGTTACAAGTGCAAAAAATTTGGACATATAGCTAAATATTGTGGACTAATTGTTCCTCTAAAGGAGCCTAAGTATAATATCAACAGTCATAAGAAGGAACCGCAAATGAGGTAGAATGTTACAAGTGAATCAACTTTGGACATATAGCTAGATATTGTAGACTCACTGTTCCTCTAAGGGAACCAAATAAAAATATCACCAGTCATAAGAAGGAACCACAGAGGATATGGAAAAGAAAGTAGGATCAATTCAACACTAAAGAATGCAATCTTACTTTGCAATATCAACACAAGAAACATGGATGGTATGTTGACAGTGGATGCTCCAAGTATATTACCAATGATAAAGATAGGTTTCTGACATTGAATAAGGAAAGAGATGGATCAATTTCATTTGGAAATGACAACTCAACCAAGATTATTGGAAAAGTGTACAGTCAAGCTTGAAAGTAAGGATGCCACGACAGAAAATGTTTTACTGGTCGAAGACATGAAACCAATTTTTTTAAGTGTAAGTCAAATGTGTGATCAAGGACACATACTTGTGTTTGATTCAAAGAAGTGTGAGATAAGGAAATAATAATCAGGCAAGTTGGTAGCTACAGCTGTAAGAACTCCAAGAAACATATACGTTCTAAATGAAATAGGAAAGGAAAAATGTTTTTTGGGAAAGGATGATGAAATTTGGCTCTGGTACAGAAGAATGGGTCACATAAATTTTGATAATATTTTCAAAGTCAGTAGAAAGGAAGAAGTAAGAGAAATTCCTGAGATCTCAAAGCCAACGAACATTCTGTGCAAGCATTGTCTACAGGGAAAACAAACCAAGAAAAAGTTCAAGTCAAAGGAGTACTCCACAACAAAGCTGCTTGAAATTATGCATACTTATCTAGTTGGACTAACTAGAACAAAAGGATTGAAAGCTGAGTAGTAATTTATGATATTGGTTGATGATTATACAAGAATGACCATAGTCTGTTTTCTCAGGAAGAAGTTAGAAGCATTTGAAAACTTCAATATATACAAGAAAATGGTTGAAACTAAAACAAATTCGCAAATCAAGTGTTTAATATTAGATAACGGAGGATAATTTACATTAAAATAGTTTATGGACTTTTTCAATGAGCATGGCATAAAAAGGCATTTCTCAACACCCAGGACACCTAAAAAAAATGGAGTTGTCGAAAGAAATAATGGGACAATACTGGAAATGGAAAGAACCATGATAATGGATTCAAAATTAATAGATGTCTTTTGGGTTTAAGAAGTACACAAAACAATTCACATTTTGAACAAAGGAATGCTCCTAAGTAACACTGATAAGACTCCCTATGAGCTATGGAAAGGAAGAATAGTGAATGCGTAGCACTTCATAGTTTTTGGAAGAAAATGCTACATCAAAAGAGAATACAACAGAATGGGAAAGTTTGACTCTTGAGTTGATAAAGGAATATTGGTTGGATACTCAAGGAAAAGGAAAGAACACAAATGCTTTAAACTAAGGCTCAACAAAATAGTTGAAAGCATCAATGTTACAATTGATGAGTCTAATGGGGGAAAGAATAAGGAAGGAAGCGAAGAACCAGAGGAACAGGTCCACGAAGAAGTAGAATTGAAGGAATAAGAAGCAGAAGAAGAAGAAGAAGAAGAATAGTCAGGAGCAGAGCAATAAGATGAGAAAAAATAACTTCAAGCACCTCCAAATACACCTATCATACAGGTGCTAAATAATAATCCATCGAATCATATCATTGGAAATAAATATGCGAGGGTTGAAATCATAAGAAGAATTTGTTCACCAGAACAGTAGCATCTAACACTTCTATCTACTATCGATCCAAGCAGTTTTGAAGAAGCCAACAACGATGAATATTGGGTCAAGGCTATGGATGAAGAGTTAGATTAGATTGAAAATAATGAAACATGGGAATTGGTTCCAAGGCCAAAGAATAAGAATGTCATTGAAACAAAGTGGGTCTTCAGAAACAAGTTGAATGAGGATGGACATGTTACTAGGAATAAATCAAGAATGGTATGCAAAGGATACTCTCAAGTTGAGGGTATATATTTTGAAGAGACATTTGAACCAGTTGATAGAATGGAAGGAATAAGATTGATTATAGCCTATGATTGTTTGAAGAACATCAAAGTGTATCATATGGACGTGAAATCAACATTCCTGAATGAAGATCTAGAGGAAGAAGTCTATATTGAGTAGCCTGAAGGAGTTCAATTGACAAAGAAGGAAGGATATATTTGCAGGTTGAATAAAACACTATACAGACTCAAACAAGCACCCAAAGCATGGTATTCTAGACTGGAAAGATATCTAAAGAAACAAGGCTTCATAAAAGGAAATGTAGACAATAATATCTACATAAATACTGATCAAGACAATATATTGATTATTGAAGTTTACATAGAAGATATCATCTTCAGAAGTGACGATGACAGAATGAGTCAGAAGTTTTCTAGATACATGCAACATAAGTTTGAGATTTCATTGCTTGGAGAGTTAAGTTTCTTCTTGGGACTTCAGATATGCCAAAGCAGTAAAGGTATCTTCTTCTCTTAGGAAAAGTATATCAGAGAACTGTTGAAGAAGTTTGGAATGACAGATTGTAAAACATTCGGTACTCCTATGCAAACAAGTTGCAAGTTAAGTAAGGATGATGATTCCAAGGATGCATACCAGAGGCAATACAGATCGATGATTTCCAGTTTACTCTATGTGATAGCTTCTAGACCATACGTGATGTAGGAAGCCATACATGTTGCAAGGTTTCAAGCCACACCAAAGGAATCTCATGTTTTAGTAGTGAAAATGATATTTATATATCTCAAAGGAACATAAGAGTTTGGATTATGGTATCTAAAAGGAAAGGATATATCTCTTGTTTCCTACACAGATGTAGATTGGGTAGGTTTAATTGGTGATAGAATAAGTACAAGTGGAGTAAATTTCTACTTGGGTGAGTGTCTGGTATCATGGTTAAGCAAGGAAAATCCATAAGTATCTTTGTCCATAGCAGAGGAAAAATACATTGCAGCAACGACGTGTTGTACTCAGGTTATTTGGATGAAACAAAGTTTGCAGGATATGCAATTAAAGTATGATGAGCCCATCTCAATACTTTTTGACAACACCAATGCCATCAACATTTCAAAGAATCCAATGATGCACTCTAAGAAGAATCACATTCTAATCAAGTATCACTTCTTACAGGAACAAGGTGTAGATAAGAAAATCAAGCTAGAGTATGTTGGGACAAAGGATCATATTGCATATATCTTCACCAAACCACATGCAAGGGAACCTTTCGAGTATATGTGACAGACAATTGGAGTAGTTTCTGCCCCACAGTGATCCACTCAGCATCAAGATTAACTAGATAGGGGGAGATAAACAAAAGTATTTAGGAAGTTCAAGTAATGAAACTTTTGAATTCTTTTCATATATATATATATATATCAAATAATTACATGAGGAAGCACCTGAAGAGAAAAGTCTATAGAGTTAGTAGAGGCTTGTATATAGGGGAGTTGTTAAGAACCAAATATCAATATAGCATAGAAAAACCTCAGAATAAGTACTCAATGCCTTGAAAAAGAGAGAAATTCAGACAATAAGACTCTTTGAGGGGGCAACCTCCTTATGCCCACATAAATGTACAATTCCAAGATGATTCCAAATGAAAATGTCTCCTTGGTATATATAGGAGACTAGGAGGTATAATTACAACTAATGGACTAAAGCCGACATAAATAAAATAACATTACTAATGTAATATTCCCCAATTAAGGGGTAGTGAGCCATTATTTAGGGCTTAACAGGAGCAACCCTAGATGAGGAGTACCCTTTTCCATTGATGTCAAATGGGGAGAGATAAAGAGTAAGGCATGAATATATAGAGGCATGAATAGATATAGGAATGTAGTCAGGGGGAGAAATGGTCACAAGGGAGCATACGAATAAGGATTTCCATGCCTAAGTGTTTCCATCAATGCTAAAGGGGGATATTGTTGGACAATTGGTTGTCATTGATGTCAACGAATATTGTATTGATGTCAACTGATGTGATGGGTATATTTGGAGAAGTCTCCAAAGTGGTCCCGTTATGGCATAGCTCTAAGCATGGCCCTCACAAGAATATGCTTTGAAGAAGTCTACAAGAAATCCTTAAGTATGGTTAAGGATCTCATAGTTGATCATGTGGTTTTTTCATGAAGGATGGAGTAAATTAAGGTAACCCACTCATAGATGGATACTAATTGTCATGTTATTTACAGTGATATTCATAATTCCATGTGGTTCCTCATATTTATGGAGATATGGCCTTGTAAAGTTGTAATCCCCTAAGAGTGGACAAGAAGCCCCTATTTTGTTATAAGTCTTAGTCAAAGGAGTAAAGTTGTTGTAACAAGAAAACCATAGAATCCCTAAATTAAGGAAAGGAGTTAGCTAGAAAAAGTTTAAATACACCTCAAGGAGTCATTCATAAGTACAATCACACACTTATTCATTGCTTATCCTTCTTGTGATCTAGTGACATTTTGGTAAAGTTGTAGCATCATTTTTTGAGGTAGCAAAGAAGGGTTGATGGAAAAAATCTCGTAGTTTTAGAAAAAACCTAGTTTCTAAGGTATACGTGAGTTTCAGGCTTGTAAGGGAGCATATGTACGTGGGTTGAAGTGAAGGAAAGGGCATATATATGTAGGTTGTAGAAGGGAAAGTCATGTACATATGAAAATATCATGAAAATTTGAATAGATGTTGGTACCAGGTCCCTAGAATATGAAATCAAGTTCACAAGTCAACATCTTACTATTTCAGGTCAGCTTCATAGGAATTGGTATGGTTGTATACTTTTTTTGATGGTTACTTCTTCTGATGATATGGTGTATTCTTGAGGAATACTTGATATGGTTGGTTTGGTATTTGGATATGGTATATAATATTGGTTGCTTGGTTGAGTGAGGATAACTCTTATATCCGGTTCAACACATGACATGGTTCTTATAGTTCTTATCTTTGATTTGATTGTATATGGTTGAGGGATATTCATGTTGTATGGTGATGTATGAATGAGGGGAATTCATAGGTTCTTTGATATTCTTCATTAAATACATGGTAAAAATATGCATATGGTTGATGATATGGTATATGGCATAGGTTGTACATGGTTGATGATCTAGTTCATGATTCACTATTCATTATTGATGTATCTTTTGGTTCATGATTGATGCAGGAGATAGTATGTATATTGGTATACACTTGATGCAATGTATAGTATAGGTTTAGTTGGTTTATTATCAGATACAGGTTGATGAGACAATGACAATGACAATTATAGAGTTGTGACAGTGACAAAGTTGGGACAGTTAAAAATTTTGTGGTAGTGGTAGAGTCCATGAAAATTGGTCTACATTTATATTTTAGGGTAGAAAGACATGGCAAGGAAAGGTGGTTGTATCCACCTTCCGGTTGTAGCAGGAGAACCTAGGGGGTTGGATCCTCCTTCTGGTTGGAGCCAGAGAATCAAGGAATTGTAGATTCCTTTAGGTTGGAGCCTGAGAATAGGGGGTTGGATCCTCCTTCCAGTTGTAGTTGAAGAATCAAAAGTTGGTTCTTCCAATGAATGTTTCCTTTTGATAAATATATAAGAAAATAATTATGTGGTTTTATACCATTTGGGTTTCCACGTAAATATTGGTGTCCTGTGTTCTTGATGTGATGTGATGTTGCTTATGTTTACATGCTTATGATATATATGAATGGATGCATTCATAGATGATACATTGATGATAAAATGTTGAATATTTTTGGTAAATATAAAGAATATATATACTGTGGCTAAAAGTGGTATAATTTCTCACTACTTATTCACCCCCCCTCTCAGTAATCCAACAAGAAAGAAGAGGGTTAAAACTCCAAAAAAATCCTTCGGCTTGAAGATCCTCGACTCTAGTAACTCCTTCTATAAAAGTGTTCAATTCCTTAGAATTTGAATCTACTGGATCAACCAAACCAACGTTTTCCAACTGATGCCTTTGAGGAGGCATCTCCACCCTTTCCAGCAAAATACCTTGGATCCTTTGAGATCAATGGAGTGGTTGGTATACCACATTAAATCAATGATTCAAAGTAGCTACAAGTAGACTCCCTAAGGGAGAATATACATAGAGCACACCACTAAAATAATCTTGATATAATAGTGCAATAAAACTACTTCCTCAAAAATTTAGTGTGGGTGGATTAGGTCCTAAGTCCAAAGTAATGAAAAAGTAAGAAAGAGACCTTACATGGGTAGATACAGGTTGATTAAGTCATGAGATCAACTGACGAAGAAGTGAGAATGATCCAGATTTATAAGTGGAACGAAATGAAAACATAGATTTATAATATTAACAAAGAGACACAGTGAATAGTAACATAGATACAGTAAAACTTGACTTCTATTAAATAAGAAATATACTGAAACTGTAAAATACAAACTAAAACAAGATTGCTAGAAAGGTGGCAGCTTATCTCTGAGAAGAGATGTGACGACTATGCTAATTCACAAGAAGATTATTACAATGAGGCTCTCAAATCATTTTTACAATAAACATGAATGCCAAAACCGTTGACATCCAAAAACCTAACCCTAGGAGATGAAGCGACAAAAATCATGTGGGCCCCGTTGTGGTAAGTTAGTACATCAAATTCCCAAGGTCGTAATTTTTTCATACAATCTCCATTTTAGGTGCATGATAGCCCATTGGAAATTTCTATCCAAGGAATACACATTATTCCATCAAAATCCAACTCCATAAATAGCTTGACTATGGCGATCCCTAAAAATGTTGTTTAGGGCCTCAAAACGAACTCTGAAGTTCAGGACCCGAAAACTAGGAAAAAACTACCAAACTGAAAAAAATTCCAAGATGAGCCAATTGGAATAATTAGGTGGCCACTAATGTACATCTGGATCAATCCTCCCCCATTAGGAAGAAATGGTCTCCATTTTGTTGAGTTCCCCCATCAGAGGAGGAATTTTTTGTTGAATTTGGCCCCGGGTGAGCCACTTTCCTTGGTGTAGGAGTTTCCCTACGTTGACAACCCGATAAATCTAGATCCTCTGTTGGCAAGTGCGATTGACCTGTGTGTCCATGATATGATTAGTGGATGCTTGTTCCATGTAGACAGGTTTGAGCTTTGTTAGTGTCAACTGTTATTTTATCTCTAAAGTCTCCAATAATGGTGGAAAATATGGTTGAAGGAGATTCACATTGAACATTGGGTGCAAGCCAAGGAAGGGGGGAATGTTGAGCTCAAAATCATTGTTGACCATAGCCTTGGTGATAGTATAAGGTCCATAACGAAGTGGAAGAAGCTTTTGATGGGGCCCTGTAAGGCATTTTTTCTGCAAGTGAAACCACACTTTGTCTCCCACCTGAAACTTGTGTGGCACCCGATGTTGATCATGGAGCTGCTTGTACTTAGCATTGGACTTATGTAAAATGTCCTGAACGTGTTGGAGGATGTGTTGGATCTTCTCAATGAACTAGGTGGATTTGTCAGCTTCAGTTGGAGCATGTGATGAGTCGGCCTGGGTGGCCACAAGGGGTAGTGCAATATCCATGAGACCCAATGGTTGAAATCCCAATCCCACCTGAAAGGGTTTGTGACTGTTTGAGCTATGGAGGGATCGATTGTAGCTGTGATGAACATAGGGGAGACTCTCATCCCATATGCAGGGGTTCTTGGAATTGTACATGCATAGGATATGTATTATCATCACATTGACAACCTTGGTTTGGCCATCTTTCTAGGGGTGGAAGGTAGTGGATTTGGTGAGTTTGGTGTCCAACAGTGACCAGAGGCTTGACCAGAATGTGTTGAGGAACTGACTGTCCCGATATGAGATAATGATTTGTGGGATACCAAAATGTACCCATACTCATTCAAATAAGATCTTGGTAGTGGCTTCCATTGTGATTCTCTTCTTACAGGAGAACATAATCGCCATCTTTGAAAAGCGATCAAAAACCACAAAAACATAGTAGTTTCCCCACTTTGTGGAAGAAAATCCCAACATGTAGTCCATTGAGATGGACTCCCAAGGCCTGTTAGGAGTAGGTAGAGGGGGTGTAAAGGCCTTGTTTCTTAGTGGCTAGTTTGGAAATAATGCAGGCAATGCATGACCTGATATACTTGTTGACATCTTGTTGAAGTTTCGGCTAGTATAAATGTTGTTGCAACATTGCCACTATCTTTTCTACATTGAAGTGTACTGCCACCTAATTGTAGTGGGATTCCCAAATCAGCTTCACTCGCTCTCTTGACGGAACACAGAGGTGGCCCATATGGCACAATATCATGTCTTGAAGATGGAAATTAGTGACAGTTGTGTTTTCACCCAACATATGGTAGGTGGTGGTGAAGTTAGGATCTTTTTCATAGAGGTGGGGCCATCTGGAGGTCTATTGGTCGTAAGAGTCTAGCACCATGGTGAGTGTCGCGAATAGAGGTCGTCTAAGGAAATTAACAACCCAGTTGGTACTTCCTGTATTATACTTGATGTTGAGGTGGAACTGATGCAAGTATGTGGACCACTTCTTATGGTGGTAATTCTGCAATTTTCCTTATGTCTGCATGAACTGCAATGACTTATGATCATTGTGGATGACTATCTCCTTCCCGAGAATGTAATTCCTCCACTGGCGACAGGAATTCATAATGGATTAAATTTATTTTCGATGAATAGGGTACTTACAGATGACATCTGATAGTGCCTCACTATGCTAGGCCACAAGGTGGCCATGCTAAGTGAGAACATCACCCACAACATAGTCTGAAACATCTGTCTCGATCTCAAAGGGTTGTTGCACGTCAAGTGATAAAAGCATTGGGGCTTAGCACAAGCATTGCTTCAAATCATCAAACGCTTATTGTTGGGACATTCCCCACAAAAAATTTTCCTTACCACCACCCCTGGTTACTTGGCTGAGGGACCATGTAATATGGGAGACTGCCAAAACGAACCTGCGATAGAAATTGGAAAGACCTACGAAGCTCTGAAGCTCAGTGAGTGTGGTTGGGGATGGACAATCATGAATGACCTGGATCTTGTCTGGATCCACATGCACACCATGCTCATCATCAATGTATCCTAGGTACTAGACCCTATCCATGCCAAAGGATCATTTTTCCAAGTTGGCATATAGCTTGTGCTGCCACAGGGTGTGCAAAACCTGTTGAATATGGTGCAAGTGTTTCTCCCAAGTATTGTTGTAGATGAGGATATCATCCATATACACCACTAAAAAATAATTGGTGAAAGGCTGCAAGACACTGTCCATCATCCTAATGAAATTTGTTGGGGAATTTTTCAAACCAAAGGGTGTGACCATTTATTCAAAAATACCTTATTTTGACTTGAAGGCAATCTTCCATACATTTGTCTGCTCTATTGGGACCTGATGGTATCCAAAATTCAGATCAATCTTGCTGAAGTATTTGGCCCACTTGATCTGATTAAGGATATCGTCAATTCGATGAATCAAGTGTTGGCTCCTGACTGTGATTTTATTTAGGGTTCGGTAATCAATGTAGAGTCACCAAGTCCCATCTTTATTCAGTACCAACATAATTGGGCTTCCATAAGGCTATGATATGGGTCGTATGTTCCCCTTATGGAGTAGTTATTGGATTTTCCACTTGATCCTCTCATTTTATAACATAGAGCGATGATATACTGGCCCATTGGGTAGCGGTGTGTCGGGGTCAGATCAATGGGATGCTTGACCTTATAGTGCAGAGGTACCCGAGTAGGTGAGGAGAAGATGTCTTTGTATTCTTCCATGAACTTATCTACTTGGTTCTTATGCATGGAGAGGTCGATCGTGGAGGCCCTGTATGTGGATACAATATTTCTCTCACTCTAAGAATGAATCATGAAGAAGAAAAACTTTTCAGTCTGAGATATGACCCTCCTGCATTTCTTGGCAGAGATCAAGGAAATAACACTAGGTGGGACTACCTCAGGGATCATGTACAATTTCTTGTTCAAAGTAATAATAACACTGCAAGGCATAGAATCATATACAACATGTCATTTTCATAAATAATTTTGGCCCAAAATAACATCACAAACTTCTAGGGGAGCAACATCACACAATACCTCATATTTGAAAGGGTTAATGTCGTACAACAGGCGACATTTTTGTTTGATGTGAAGATTGCTTCCTTAGCATACCCAACCGATGGTGTAGGGATGCAGGTGCAGTATTTTCGGCGGGGCTAGCTGGTTGATGAAGTGCAGTGGGGTGCCTTTCATCCACATATGTGAATGAAAGAGGTGCTCGCCTTCCTCTGGCTCATCAAGTTTATCAGGCTAGATCTTCGTGGTAGAAATGGTGGCACTAGGTTCTATGTCAATTTATGTCTCCCCTTTTTTGGCTCTGACTCAGAGTTGAAACCCACATCTAATTCAAAGTCTTTCACCTGAGCCACCAACGATTTCTTTGAGCGGAAATCATTAGTGTTATACCAAGGGCTCTTATGGAAGTCGCACCACTTTCTAATATCTTTCTTCATATTTCCATTTTCCTTATTTGCTTGCGGCTTAGACTAGTTGTCCTAAGGCTATCCATATTTTCTCTGTCCTTTGTTTTGTGGGTTGGGGATTTCGTTTCCCTCCTTCTGCTGTGAGGGGTTCCCAGACCCAAACTGCCGCATCTTTTTTTTAAGCTTCTGCTGGATTTTGACAGCATATCGATAGGTCGCGCCCAAGGAAAATATGTCCATAAAATCCATTTCTTCTTGGATATATCTATGCATACCATCGTGATACTTGAGAACCATATGTCACTTAGAATATTTTATACCCATCTTGGTGTGCAAGGGTTTGGAATATATTTGTGAACTATGGCATTGCTTGGTCCCTTTCATGCCGTAGCGTGGTCCATTTTGTATACAGGTCATCATAAATTCCAATAGGGTATTATTGTTCATTAATATCATTCCTGAAGGAAACCCAAGTGGGTGAAACTACAAATCATCTAGGGGATCAAAAAAATGATCAAAATCAAAGTGTTCTAAATTTCTCGAAAACATATTCATTGCATAGATCTCGTTCTCACGATCCCAACACAACTTAAATGGGCTCAAACAAAGTTCGTATGAGGGAGATATCATGTTCTTTCTATTTTCCCAAACACACAAAAAATATTGATTGTACAGTCCATATAGGCCATATGGAAGTTGACCGAATGATCGTACAGGGCTAACTAGGCAGTTGATGTGGCAGGTTATTTGGCAGCTAAGTTGGCAAGTTAATATGTGGACTAATCCCTGGTTGACACATGGCATGGTCGTGGACAAAGGGAAGAGTTCCACGTAGCCCAACCAATGGTCACCAAGTGGCACACCCGTATTTGGTTGATGTGTTGAAATTTTTATGGGCTCCGTGGGGTGGAACCCCCAACCTCCATGGGGGGCAGAGTCTCCGCATAGGTCGAGACACCAACCTACCTATGCTATGTTTCTTAACCATATACATTAAAACTTGTATTTAAGTTTGAATATACTTCATTTGGAGGGGGAAAGGGTCGGGGCTTAGCCCTAGCCCATGGTCACCATACTCTTTAACATAAAACCAACAATGCGGGGTTCCAATTGTTGAAAAGTCAACAAGAAACAAGTGTCTAATTTACTTTTCCCTTAAATAAATTAGACAATAAATATTAATATATTATTTCATTCATAACTGAGTGAGTTAGATTTGTAACAGAATCATAAGTGTAGTTAAGTGAGTTAAGATCAATTGAACTAGTTGTAACTAAACATGCACTAGTGAGAGTTTAGTTAATTAGTGAACTCACATGCAACTGAAGATTCACCATGGTTAACTACATGCATGTCAGATCCAGTGGAGTCCCAGTTGAGATAACAAGTGAAAGGGACAATTTGGCTATCAGTTGTGATTTTATCACACATGCAGTGGATATGCTTATGAGCATGTGAAAACTAGGCAATTTGTGAATGATTCAATCATTGTGAGAATTCAAATTGAAGAGATTGTGCAAAGGAGGCAGGTTGTCTGGACACGGAAATTGGCACATGTATTTGCTAATTTGTGTATGACAGTGTGAGACGATTGTATTGTACTGAGAGCTCTTGGATTAGAGTTTTGTATGAGATTGTTTCATGATTCATGATATACATAATATATGATAGTGGGGTTTTTAGCTTTATGCTTTCCCGGTAAAACTTTTGTGTTGTGTGTTATTGATATTTCACTTTGTGCTCATGGTTGTGGTCGTGGTTTAATTTAATCCACAAGAATAATAGTATAAGATATTATGTATTTAATAGTAGCGAAAATTGTTAGATTAGGAGAATTGCAGGAATACATTAAGTGTATCAAAAGTTCTACACGGTATCAGAGCCACGGAGGCCATGGAGCTACGGAAGTGAGGTGTGAACATAATTGTGTTCTCGTAGGTACCGTCTCTAGCAGGGTGAAAACTTCCCTCACCCTAACAGTGGAGCAGGGTGTGAACTTCTTGAGCGTTCTCGCAGGCTACAGTTGAGCAGGGTGCGAACATCCCAGGCAAGTTCGCAGGCTACACACAGGCAGGGTGTAAACTTCCCTCAGGTTTCTCTCAGGTGGGGTGCGAACCTACCAGGGAAAGAGGAAAGTGCAGGAGTTGAGTTTTGGGTTGGATAACATTCGAATTTGCAATATTTTCTTGGTGCGACACTTGATTCGGGATCGAAAATGTCTTTCAATGGCTTGAGGTTGAAGTATGCACTCGAGGGAAGCTAAAGCTACATTTCTTGGAAGGACAGGATGGAAGCAGTGCTCGAAGACAATGGCTTGAAGGGTTACATTGACATAGATGTTCCTAAGATGGATGTGACAGATACTGCAAATATTGATGCATGGAAAAAGAAAGTGGCGAAGGTGAGGAGGATTCTATTGGAGGGAGTACGAGACCACATTGTCTCAAGTCTCCATGGGAAAACCACACCATATGCAATGTGGAAGGTTTTGACAGATTTGTTCCAAAACAGTAGCGACCATAGGAAATTAGTGCTCAAAGATAAAATCAGGAAGATCAAGAAGAAGAAAGGTGACACCATTCCAAAATATCTCACGAAGTTTGTCCAATTTTGTGATGAGCTTGGAAGTGTGGGAATAATAGTCAATGCTGATGATTTGGTGAGCTTGGCGCTCCTAGGGATTCCTAAGAGTTGGCACAGTTATCAAGACTCTGTCAATGGAAGGGAAAAATTTCCAGATTGGCAACGACTATGGTCAGATCTAGTGCAAGAGGAGTTCAGGCGGAACACCAGAGATGGATCTTCATCAAAGCATGATGATGAAGAGGATTGTTCTTTGATTGCCAAGGCAAGGAAAGGGAAAGGGAAGAAATTCCAATCAAAATCCGAGTCTAAATTCAAGAAGCTAGATTTGTCCAAGGTGAAGTGTTTTCACTGTCATGAACATGGTCATCTCACTACTAACTGTCCACAGAAGAAGAAGAACAAGATGGTTTTTGGATCTGCAACTGGTGAGGCTCTTGTCTCACAATTTGAGCTTGATTTCTCTTTGATCGCATGCATGGATTCAAGTGCATTGGGATCAGTGTGGTATTTGGATAGTGGTGCTTCCTTCTACATGACGAGAGATAAAGAGTCTTTCATTGACTTGGAAGAGAAATATCTCATAATGCATATAGAGATGGGAGATGATGGACGATACAGTGCAACTGGTATTGGTGTCATTACGTTTCAGAGGGAGTCAGGTAAACCATTTCAATTGAAAAATGTTATGCATGTTCCAGGTCTGAAGAAAAACTTGGTCTCAGTCGCAATGTTGGAGGACAGAGGCTATGATGTTGTTTTTATCATTAGTAAAGCCTACCTGCGACATAAAGAAACAGGTCAAGTCAAGAAGATAGGGATTCAAGTTAAGAATCTCTACATGCTGGAGGTAGATGGTTGCAATGCCATGATAGGCAAGGCGGAAAAAGTGGTGAGTCGGGATGAGGGTGAATTATGGCATAGGAGATTGGGCCATATTCATCATGGAGCCTTAAAGATCATGCATAAAATATCTACTGGACTTCCAAGGGGAACACTTGCTCTGTCAGATCAGTGCAAGGGGTGCACCCTGGGAAAGTATGTAAAGTCCACCTTTCATGAAAAGGAGAACCGCACTTCGGTGATCCTGGAGAGAATTCACACGGATGTGAGTGGACCATTCTCGGTTGCTTCAACAACAAAACAAAGGTATTATGTTATTTTTGTTGATGAATTTTTTCGTAAATGATGGATATTCTTCATGCAGAAGAAGGATCAAACATTCTCAAATTTTTGTGAGTTTAAAGCAATGGTGGAGAAAGAGTCGGGGAAACAAGTGAAGGCTCTAAGGAGTGATAATGGTGTAGAATACATCTCTAATGAATTCAAATAATTCTGTAGCAGAGAAGGAATTCAAAGAGAACTCATAGCGCCTCATAACCCACAACAAAATGGGGTCGTGGAGAGAAATAACATAATGATCGTGGGTGTAGCACGAGTGATGTTGCATGATCAGGGCCTACTAATACATTTGTGGGAAGAAGCATGAAATACTACAGTTTATGTGCAGAACCGTTGTCCTCATAGAGTACTTCGCATGAGTACACCTAAAGAAGCTTTTACTGGTAATAAACCTAATGTTTCTCATTTTAAAATTTTTGGCTCATCTGTTTATGTGCATGTGACCAAGGATGCCAGGAAGAAGCTGGAACCGATTGCTAAAGTTGGGATATTTGTGGGGTACACAGAAACACCCCATAATTATCGTGTGTATTTGCCGAACAGTAAGATGACTATTATGCGATGGGATATAAAATTTGATGAGGGGAAAGCCATGCGGTTGTCACTTGAGAGGGAGCTAGACTTGCATGTAGAAGAGGAACTATTGGTTCCCAAGGATGAGTCTCAAGATGTGGATCATCTACATGAGGAGGTTCATGGAGTGGAGGAAACCACTCAAGTAGAGCCATCCATCAGAAATGGAAGAAAGTGCACCACATAAGCTGATAAATTGAGACTAGATGTTGCACAGAATGTAGGAGGCCCTACTTCACAATGCAGACAGAGACAGTCTCCTGATCAATTTGCTAGATACATGGATCTCATAAGCAAATGTACTGTGACTGAACTATATTCCTTTCAGGAAGCAGTGTAGGACCCCACTTGGGTTGATGCTATGGTAGAGGAGTATGACTCCATTTTCAAAAATAGTGCATGGGAAATTGTCCCAAGACCAATTGATAAATCAGTGGTAGGATCGAGATGGATCTACAAGGTAAAGCAAGTTTCTAATGGAAGTGTGGAGAAATAAAATGCCAGGTTTGTGGCCCAGGGATTCTCACATATCGAGGGGATAGATTATGATCAGACCTTTGCACCTGTTGCAAGGTACTCTTCCATAATATCCATCCTTGCACTCTTAGTGCAGATGGGCTGGCGCATTCATCAGATGGATGTTAAAATTGCGTTCCTCAATGGGATCATTGAGGAAGAAGTGTATATTGAGAAGCCAGAAGGTTTTGAGACCTTTGATAGAGAGTCGCATGTGTGCAAACTTAAGAGAGCATTGTATGGGCTGAAGTAAGCACCCCGTGCTTGGTACACTTGGATAGACAACTATTTCACTGGATTGGGATTCACCAAAAGTGAAGCAGATGCAAACCTATACCAAATTGTGGTGGAGGGTAATATTTTAATCATTGTGCTTTATGTTGATGATTTAATACTTACTGGTGATGATCAGCTGATACACTCATGCAAGGAGGACCTTGCAAAGGAGTTTGAGATGAAGTATTTGGGCCTTCTTCATTATTTCCTTGGTTTGGAAATATGGTAGCGAGATGGTGAACTTTTTGTGTCTCAAGGAAAGTATGCAAGAGAGATACTGGGTAAGTTTCACATGGAGGGTTGCAAACCCATGGATACTCCTCTTCCAGGAAACTGGAGGAAAGATGATGCTACTTCTGGAGAGGTAGTGGATGCTACTGTCTATCAACAGTTAGTGGTTTTGCTAATGTATTTAGTGAATACGAGACCAGACATTTGCTACGAGGTTAACCAGCTAAGTCAAGCGATGGTTAAGCCTACCAAACTCTTTTGGAAGGCAGGTAAGCATGTCCTAAGATATCTGAAGGGCACATCTGAGTATGGATTATGGTATAGACAAATGGATGAGGTGAAGTTGCATGGCTTCACAAATGCAGATTAGGTGGGCAGCCCAATAGACAGAAAGAGCACATCAGGAGGGATCTTTAGTATCGGATCTACAGTTGTTTCTTGGTACAACAGGAAACAGAGATCCGTGGCACTCAATTCAGCGGAAGAGGAATACATGGCAGCAAGTCAAGCTGCATGTGAGGCTATCTGGATGAGGAAGATCTTGGTTGGTTTGTTTGTTTCTCATTTAGATCTGACAGTGATTTATTGTGATAATCAGAGTTGCATTAAACTCTCGATTAATCATGTGTTTCATGAAAGATATAAGCATATAGATATCCGGTATCATCATCTCAGAGATTGTGTGCAACGGAAGATCATGTTGCTTCAATACATTCCTATGGAAGATCAGGATGTAGACATTCTGACGAAGGTTCTCACCAAGAGCAAATTCGAATATCATAGAGATATGATCGGGGTGAAGGATAATCCCTTTCTTGTTGAGAGGGAGTGTTGAAAAGTCAACAAGAAACATGTGTCTAATTTAATTTTCCCTTAAATAAATTAGACAATAAATATTAATCTATTATTTCATTCATAACTGAGTGAGTTGGATTTGTAACAGAATCATAAGTGTAGTTAAGTGAGTTAATATCAGTTGTACTAGTTGTAACTAAACATGCACTAGTGAGAGTTTAGTTAATCAGTTAACTCACATGCAACTGACAATTCACCACAGTTAACTACATGCATGTCATATCCAGTGGAGACCCAGTTGAGATAACAGGTGAAAGGGACAATTTGGCTATCAGTTGTGATTTTATCACACATGCAGTGGATATGCTTATGAGCATGTGCAAACTAGGCAATTTGTGAATGATTAGATCATTGTGAGAATTCAAATTGCAGAGATTGTGCAAAGGAGGCAAGTTGTCTGGACATGAAAATTGGCACATGTATTTGCTAATTTGTGTATGACAGTGTGAGACGATTGTATTGTACTGAGAGCTCTTGGATTAGATTTTTGTATGAGATTGTTTCATGATTCATGATATACATAATATATGATAGTGGGGTTTTTAGCTTTATGCTTTCCCAGTAAAACTTTTGTGTTGTGTGTTATTGATATTTCACTTTGTGGTCATGGTTGTGGTCATGGTTTAATTTAATCCTCAAGAATAATAGTAGAAGTGATTCTATATTTAACAGTAGCCAAAAATTTTAGATCAGGAGAATCGCAGGAATACATTAAGTGTATCAAAATCTCTACACCAATGGTCAAGCCAGTGGGCACGGGAAATAGGTTAGCGCTCAGTCACATGGGGCCACGCGACCATAACATCCGTCGGGAAAGGTGCTAGCCCCTACTGGTGTGACAAATCCACCTAATTTGTGGAATGGGACGTGGTGCTAGGTTTTGGCATGGGAAACACACAAAGGCTAGATTCAGTCACATAGAGGTTCATTTTGGTGAGCAGAGACAACAAGTTATTGGGAAAAACTTCTAGGAAGTGTATTTTTCTCAATTGTTGGCCAAACCAGGTGTAGGAAGAGCCCAACTAAGGGTTTTTGGACATTCTGGAGCCATTGGAACCATCTATTTTGCATTTTGAGCATTTTAAAGGACTGATTTTAACACTTTGAGAATTTAATGAAAATGATCCATGGGAAGCTAGACCAGGAGATGTATCCCAAGAGAGGGGTGAACTCCTTTATCATTTTGTTTTGTTATGTGTTTATTACGATGGATTTTTATGACTGTTTATGTTGTTCATTTAAAGTATAAAAAAAACACATTAAGTTTATGTGCTTACAACTTGATCCTATTTCCCAAGACACATACATATTCCACTTGAAAATTTGTATACACAAACCTTTTTCATTTTCAGATCAAGTTGGTATCAGAGAAAATGTTTTTGAAGGTTTGATTGTTTGCAAGTGTTTTGTTTTCTGATGCTTACAAGGTTGAACCTCACAAGAGGAGAAGGTCAACTTGTAGAGCCAAGTTCTCAACTTTCAAGAAGGAGAACCATACATTCAACTCAAGCTTCAAGGAGACATTCACCAAGTATGGCTCATGAGGAGACTCATGAAATTCCTACTTCAGAAGATGAAACTTTCATAAAAGATTGTTATGATATGAAATAAATGGTGAAATTTTTATTTAAAGAAAGGAATGCAAGGTTGCAAGGTGAAAGCTCCAATCCTCCAAGAGGTAATGAATATAGTGGTGATCAGACTCCAAAATGGAATGGAGGAAGTGGTGATACTCCACCTCCTTCACCTCCATCTTCCACTTCTTCTACCATTTCACAACCACCTCCAAATTCTCCAGAAGGACATAGTAAAATTCCTCCACAAACCCTTTTTCTTAAGCTTGATATTAAGTTTGAATTTCCTATGTATAATGGAGAGGTAAATGCTAAGAAATTGGATAATTGGATTCGTCAAATTGAATTGTATTGTAGGATAAAAAGAATCCAAGATGATGAAACTAAGATTCAGATTTCTTCTCTTATATTGCAAAGTGAAACACTCATTTAGTGGGAAGAAAAAACTCAAGAGGACATGAAGAAGCATGGTAAAGTTTTGTCCTCTTGGAATTATTTTATTGTTGCAATTAAAAGGAAATTTTATCCATTAGCATACATGCAAAAAGATATCATGGATTGGAAAAAATTTAGTCAAGCTACAGGTAAAAGTGTGAAAAGCTACACTCAAGAATTTAGAAGAAGAGATTTGATTTTGGGTAAAGATTTATCTTCTCAAGAAACTTTACTCAAATACATTGGAGGATTGCATAGCTATTTGAGACACACAATTCTCGTGTTTAAACATAAAAATCTAGATGAAATTTGTGTACATTCAACTCATTTGGAAGAAAGAGGGAAGAATACTCCTCAAGAGGGAAAAAAGAAGCCATTTTATAATGGAGACAAAGAAATGAGGAAATTCAAAGGAAATGGAAAGAAGAATGGTTCAGTCAAGAAAGAGGGAGAAAAACTCACATGTAAACATTGTTCAAAAGATGGCCATGATGAAGACCATTGTTGGAAACTTCATCCTGAAATGAGACCCAAAAAGTTCAACAACAAAGGAAAACCAAAGACTGTTGCAACTACACAACATGATTTAGGATCTGATTCGGGAGATGAAACAAAAATCACAGCCATGGGTTTTCAAGGTAAGGACTCTATTGCTAGTACTAGTTCTTCAAGTAGTAGCCTCAATGAAACTCAACATGAAAAAGAAACAAGAGAGATTTTCCACATAAGGGTAATTTCAAAGAATACCAAGATATATACTCTATTTGATATTGGTTCTCAAGCAAACCTCATTTCTGAAGACACTGTCAAGAAATTGCATTTGGAAACAACTTCTCATCCTAAACCATATCCTCTAGGTTGGATACGTGAAAATGCCAATTTTCATGTGACAAGAATATGTAAACTTAGATTTTCCATCACTGGAAACTTTATAGATGAGGTAGAGCTTGATGTTATTCCATTGGATATTTGTGGTATTTTGTTGGGAAGCCCATATTTATATGATAGGAGAGTGATCTTTCATCGTCATGAGAAAAAATATCATTTGTTTAAAAATGGAGTTGAGTACATTGTTAGAGCACATACAAAGAAGTTGAATTTTTCACTTGTAAATGTTGTCCAAATGAAGAGATTAGTCAATGCTAATAAGAACTTTGTACTCTTGATGATCAAAACCAAAGACAATGTTGAAAAATAAGCTTTCCAAGGTTGTGATGCAAAGTTAAAATATGATTTATATGAGGTTGTTAACCAATATGATGATATTTTTCAGGAACCAAAAGGATTGCCTCCTAAAAGAGGTATCCAACATGAGATTCAATTGCAACAAGATTGTCCTCTTCCAAACAATGGTATGTACAGGATGTCATTCATGGAGAATGATGAAATTAAAAAACAAATCCAAGAGTTGCTTGACAAAGGGGTTATCATGCCAATCACAACGCCATGTGGGTCACCAATTGTTTTAGTACCAAAGAAAGATGGTACACGGTGCATGTGTGTAGATTTCAGAGCCTTGAAAAATATTACGATAAAGAATCGTTACCCTCTTCCTAGAATTGATGATTTGCTTGATCAATTGAAATATGCTAAGTATTTTACTAAGTTGGACTTGAGAAGTGGTTATCACCAGATTAGGATTGATGAAGGAGACACATGGAAGACAACGTTCAAAACAAAGCAAGGTTTGTTTGAATGGATGGTTATGACATTTGGGATTTGTAATTCTCTTTCTACATTCATGAGAGATGAATGATGTTTTAAGGCATTTTCTTGATGATTGTGTGATTTTCTAATTGGATGACATCTTGATATTTAGCAAATCTCGTGAAGAGTGTGTTAGTCATGTAAAGCAATTTTTATATGTCTTAAAGAAATAAAATTTGTTTTTAAAGATGTCTAAATGTGAGTTTGGAAAGACCTCACTTGTTTAATTGGGACATATTGTTGGATGAGGATAACTAAAAATAGATCCTTCAAAGGTCAAATCAATTTTGGATTGGCCCAAGCCCAACAATGTAACATAGGTAAGAAGCTTTTTGGGAGAAACCCAATATTGGAGAAAGTTTATTGCCAACTTCTATTCAATTGTAGCTCCATTACATGCAGTGAAAAACATCAAGCAAGTTTTCCAATGGGGAGGAAAGAAACAAAAATATTTTGATGCATTGAAGGAGAAAATTAGTTCAACTCTAGTTCTTGCACTTCTTGATTTTAGACAGCCATTTGAGATACAAATAGATGCAAGTAAATATGCCATGGGATAATTCTTGTTGCAACATGGTAAGCCCATTTGTTTTCATTCTGAAACTTTTAATGGTGTTGTGATTAAATATACTACATATGACAAGGAGTTGTATGCATTGGTGCAAAGTGTGAAAAAATGGAAACACTATTTGTTGGGAAAAGAAACTAGTATTCACACAGATCATCAACCATTGCAATACTTACAATCACAAACAAAGCTACAACAAGCAAGGAACTTCAGATGGATGGGTTTCCTACAAAAATTTCAATTGGTTATCAGGTATAAGAAATGAATTTATAACGAAGTTGTTGATATGATTTCTAGGCCTATTGTTAGTGCTTCAATTATTCTTAAGCATAATTCTACCATGCATGAGAGCTATGTTGAACAATATGCTTTAGATGGTAATTTTAAAGAGGTTTATGCAACTTTGTGTCATTCTAACCAAGCTGAGGACTTTGATTACCATGTGTATGATAATATTTTGTATCATATTGGCAATCTATGTATTCCATAGGGTGAAAGAGTCAACATCATAAGGGAAGCACATTCTTCTCTTATTGCTGGCCACTTTGGTGTAGGCAAGATGGTCGCTAATTTGCAAAGGTATTTCTATTGGCCTAAAATGAATGAAAGTGTTTCAAGATATGTAAGAGGATGTTCTTTATGTACTACAAGTAATCCTAACAATAGAAAGTTGGGATTGTATTCTCCACTTCTGGTCCCTTCTTGTCCTTGGGAAAGCATTTCCATGGACTTTGTAGGAGGATTACCTATGTCAAAAAATAATTAGGATTATCTTTATGTTGTGGTTGACCGTTTCAGAAAAATGTGTATTTTGATGCCCTGTAAGAAGCAGGTTACAATTGAAAAAATGACACAAATGTTATTTCAACATGTATAGGTACATTTTGGGTTTCCCAAATCCATTATTTCTGATTGAGATTCTCGATTTATTGGGAAAGTTTGTTCAATCTTATGGGCACTCATGGACACCAAGTTGAAAAAGAGCACATATTTTCATCCACAAACTGATGGTCAAATAGAAGTGGTGAATAGAAATGTAGTATATATTCTTTGTGGTTATTGCAACAATCATCCTAAGCTTTGGGATGTTAAGCTCTAATATTGGCTCATTACCCCTTAATTGGGGCATATTAGATTAGTAATGTTATTTATTACCCCTTAATTGGGTCATATTAGATTAGTAATGTTATTTTATTTATGTCGGCTTTAAGCCATTAGTTGTAATTATACCTCCTAGTCTCCTATATATACCAAGGAGACATTTTCATTTTGAATCATCTTGTACTTGAACATTTAAGTGGGGTAAAAGGA
>ML786869.1:46952-70899 GCA_009831015.1 Picea engelmannii | reverse complement strand
CATCTTGTACTTGAACATTTAAGTGGGGTAAAAGGAGGTTGCCCCCTCGAAGAGGCTTATTATCTGAAATTATCTCTTTTTCAAGGTGTTGAGTACTTTCCCTGAGGTTTTTCTATGCTATATTGATGTTTGGTTCTTAACATGGGATGAGCACCTACACTGCATTCAACATTCTTATAACCGGGCTAAGCATTCATCGACTCAAACATCTCCATTTGAGGCATGTTTTGGTTATTTGACAAAATATCCTTTAGATTTTATCTTTGGGAAGGATATTTCTATTGATGGTGATTATGACATTGATAGAGAAAATAAGTTCATTGAACAAATTCAATTGGTGCATCAAATGGTACAAGAACAGTTGGAAAAGAGCCAAGCCAAGTACAAGACAAGACATGACAAGCTTCGTGTTGATCACAGTTTCCAAGTTGGAGATGAAGTTTGGATTTACATTAGCAAGGAGAGGCTTAAAGGAGAAGGTAAAAATATGAAACCAATTAGATATGTACCTTTTAAGATTCTTGAAAATATTGGTAACAATGCCTTCTATTTGGTTTTGCCTCCTTATATGCAAATGTATGCAGTTGTTAATGTTGAGAAATTGAGATTGTATGAGCCTACTTTGATTGATGATCAAGGAGAGCATGTTCATATTCCTTCAATAGATGACTTATTTCCAGAATATATTTCAGAATTACATGAGGATACAATCCTTGACAGAGAGATAAGAACTTCAAAACAAGGGAATGTGGAATACCTTTATGTTGGTCTCAAAGGCACAAATCCAAGCAAAGATAAATGGTTTGAGGTTGGAAAGGTGAGGGAATTGTACCCTCATCTTCATATTGACTGAAAGTAGTCTTTTCGAGGTCCAAAAGTTTCCCAATGGGGAGGAGTGATACAGGGGATAAAAAAATGCCCAAAAATCAAAGTGTTCGAAATTGATCGAAAATGGATTCATTGTGTATATATCGTCCTCATGATACCAACGCTACTTGAATGAGCTCAAACATAGTTCCTATGAGGGAGATATCACATTCTGTCTACTTTCCCAAATAGGCAAAAAAATGTTGACTGTACAATCCGTACAAGCCACGCGACAACTAACCGTATGACCATACAGGGCTGACTGAGTAGTTGACGCGGTAGGTGATTTGGTAGTTGAGTTGAAAAGTTAAGACATGGAACAATCCCTAGTTGACACACGATATGCTTGTGGACGAAGGGAAGGGTGCCACGTAGCCCAGCCAAGGGTCGCCACGTGGCACCCCCATATTTGGTTGATGTGTTAAAAATTTTATGGGCTCTGCGGGGGTCGAACCCCCGACCTCCATGGGGGGAAGAGTCTCTGCATAGGTTGATCCACTAACCCACCTATGCTATGTTTATTAACCATATACATTAAAACTTGTATTTAAGTTTGAATATGTTTCATTTGGCAGGGGAAAAGAGTCGGGGCTTAGCCTCAGCTTGCGGTCACCATACTCTTTACCATGCGAAAAACAACATGGGGTTCCAACAGTAAAGATGATGGGCATGATAAATAGGTCTGCACTCAGCCACATGGGGCAACGCAACCATAACCTCCAATGGGAAAGGTGTTAGCCCCTAATGGTGCGACAAATACACCCAATTTGTGGAACAATGCATGGTGCTGGGTTTTGTGCATGGGAAACACATAGAGGCCAGATTCAGTCACACAGAGGTGTGTTTTGGTGAGCAGAGACAACAAGTTATTGGGAAAAACTTCTAGGAAGTGTATTTTTCTCAATTTTTGGCCAAACCAGGTGTAGGAAGAGCTCACGTAGGGGTTTTTGGACATTCTTAAGCCATTGGAGCCATATATTTTTCATTATGAGAATTTTAAAGCATTTATTTTAATACTTTGATCATATAATGAAAATGATCCATGTGAAGTTGGACCAGGAGATGTATCCCAAGAGAGGGGTGAACTCCTTTATAATTTTGTTATGTTATGTGTTTATTATGATGGTTGTTTATGATTGTTTATGTTTCTCATTTCAAGTATAAAAAACCCATTAAGTTTATGTGCTTGCAACTTGATCCAATTTCCCAAGACACATACATATTCCACTTGAAAAATTGTATACACAAGCCTTTTTCATTTTCAGATCAACAAATAATGTGTATCCCTCTATTTCCTTTTGCTCATAGAAATTATCCCACCAATCTTTGACATGGGGGACAACCTTGATGAGCACAAATGTAATCGTTTCTCTATCAAAAAAGTTGTGGACAAAACAATACCCTTCTAGAAGGTTTAACCATTTATCTACGACATCCGCATCTATTTGAAATTCAAATATAGGAATATCAAAATTGATATGTACCTTGAAGGGGGAAGTGCCTACTCTTGAGGTATATGCATCGATTATCGACAGTCGTCGAAGGATTTGTGAAAAATTGTCCATCATCTTGTTCCTTTGTTGCTCGAGGGCTTCCTAGATAAACATTTTGAAAGGATATCCTATCCTGTCGTCTTTATTTCTCCCTCAATGGAAGGTTTATTGGGCCTGCTAGATAAGTTTTCCTCAAGAGAAACAAGCTCGAGACCCAACTCTCTATAACATGACCTCGTTGGGGACATGCAATAAAAACAACAAGGAGCAGACCGCTCTGATAGCACTGATCCAGATTTATGAGTGGAACAAAATGAAAACACATATTTATAATAACAACAGAGATACATAGTGAATAGTAACATACATACAATAAAACTTGACTTCTATTAAATAATAAATATGTTGAAACTGTAAAATGCAGACTGAATCAAGCTTGCTAGATTAATGGTGGAAGCTTATCTATGAGAAGAGATGTGATGGATATGTTCATTCACAAGAACATGATTACAATAATACTGTCAAATAATTTTTACAATAAACATGAATTCCAAAACCCTAGACATCCAAAAACCTTATCCTAGGAGATGAAGCACCAAAATTCATGTGGGCCCTGTTGGGGTAAGTTAGTACATCAACTTCCCGGGGTCGTAACTTTTGCATATGATCTCTGTTTTAGGCGCACGATAGACCGTTGGAAAGGTATATTCGAGGAATACACATTATTTCATAAAACCATATCTTTGTCTACATTTTTACTATGGAAATCCCTAAAAATGATGTTTAGAGCCTCAAAACGACCCCAGAAGTTCAGGACCTAAAAACTAGGAAAAACCTGCCAAACTGAAAAACTACCAAGATGAGCCAATTAGAATAGGTAGGTGGCCATTTATGTCCATATGGATCAAATAAATAGTTATTATAACCTTCTCATAACATTCACCAGTGGTGCAAGTGTCCTTCTGAATATGAAAACCCTCCAAAGGAGTCGAAGCAATGATCTATCACCTATCCTAGGAACTGTGATATTTCCCCTCACATTCACCCATGTGGAACCTTGGAAAGGAAACTATGGTACCAATTTTCACCCATATCCTAGGGGGCGCCATATTCATTTGGAACCACATGTAAGGGTAGGGTAACAAAACCCGAATCTCCCAAAAGAATCGACACCTTAGGGGTCCAAAGTGGTACTCAGGAAACCCCCAAATACACAACAATCCACAAATGTTCCTATAAGTGGAAGAGGGGATATTTCCTTCACTTATCCTTATGCAACCTAATATTTAAATCATGTTTTAGAGGAGCTTCCCTACAAAACCTATGAGATATTGGATTTTGATCGCTCATTAATCAACAATATATGTTTAAGTTTGAGTAGAATTGGAGAGTTAACTCTCCAATATTGTTCTAAGGCCCTACACCTAGACTAGTTGGTGTTCTATCAAGAAACAAATCTAGTTAATTTTAATTAAGCGTTTGTTTTAGTGTCTTTTTGTTACTCAGAGGGAATGCATATGAAACTAGTGATGTTCAAAGACTCTTGCAAAAAAATAAGTTATAAGAACATTGTCACATTATAATTGAGCTTATTATTCAATGAAATGAGTGTATAATGAACAATTTAATGCAAACCCTTAAACTTTGAAATATGATTATTTTCTTTTTCAATGAAAAAATGCACAACTATAAATTTTTCCTTTCAAAATGAAAACTCACTACATGATGCAACCTAAGAAACCCTAAATTCTCATGAAATGAAACTACCTTTCAATGTGAATGCATAAAGGACAGAGTTATGTTGAGAATGACATATTTTTCTTTTCAATGACACATGCACTACAACAAATGAGAAAGGAAAACTGATCTACGCAAATCAAACTATCTTTTTGTTTCATTCTACCAGGCAAGAACCAATCAAAAGATTGAAAAACAAGGAAAGTTTTCTTTTTCTTTGCTTGAAAACAAAAATGTAGGGAAAAAAAGTAAAGGATTTAGATCAAGAACTTTAGAATTCAATAATGATAGACACAACTACCAAGAAACTGAAAGAATGAACAACAAAACCTTTAATACAACCATGCAAATCCAAAATTAGTAAAGAAGCCAAAGAAGCACTAAAAAAATGTTTTTTCTTTAATTGAAAACTTCAACTACTTTCTGAGACTAAAAACAAGCTTTAGAGAACCTAGAGACTTTGAGGGACCCCCCAAAAATCAAACACAAGGCTTTAAGAGACCTAAATGCACAAGAAAACTACTTCTCAGAACTAATATGCTTATGTCCTCATAGAAAGGAGTGTATGTATGCACATATTCCTTCAGTAAGGAGCATATATATGCTATTGTGCTTTAAGAAAATATCATATATAACCTAGAACCACAAGAATGACTTGGAAAAGAACTAGAGCTAAAGATTGAAACTAAAATCTTAAGGTTTGAAAAATACATTTAGAAACAAAAATAGAAAGAAAACAAAGAATAAAAGAAAACAAAAAAACACAAGAAACTACTTAACCCAAAGGAGAACTCCCCAGTGGATTCACCAATTCTGTTTTAGGGATTTCATCCTTATGATCTAGGTTAGATATCACACAAATTTGATGCCCATAGAACTGACTCAAAATTGAAAAGTGTTGTAAGAAGTATAACTAACTACTAGGAGTGAATAACCACCTACTTGAACTCCAAAGTATAGAGAAGAGTCTTCTCATAAGTCCGTGCTCCAATCCCTCGCTCCAATATTCTCCTTGCAGACTTGCACATAAAGGAAGACAATACTGCAATAAAAGTAATTATTTAACTAACCTCTAACTACCAAAACAAAATAGGATCAATAACTTAAGAAATTAACCAATGGATGCAATTAATTACAGTTAGAAAGAGATTAACAAAATACATCATTTTGGACAAGAAGGAAGAGAGTTCTCATTTTTATTAACAACATGTAACAAATAAGTATGCTACTTGATCCTTGCTGCAACACTGGTTGGATACCATCGTTTGGATTCCTCCACTCGGGACACTAAAGATAACATGTACCTATTGACTCATTTCTCTATACAAGTGAAGGAAAGAGAGTGATACTCTTCCTATCAAAGGGATATATGGGAAAGGTGTTAGAAACATGGGTTTCCATAAATGAGAGGGATGATCTTAAAAGCTCAGGGAAATGGCTTATAGACTTAGTGAAAATTCACTAGCACAATTGTTATTCAATGAATGATTTCTCTTCTTTACCCAATGACATGTATCTATAATTCAAAAATTTAGTTGGAGTATCTATACACAGACTATAGGAGGTATTGAACCAAAGAAACCAATGAAATATGCCCGAAAATTACAGATTTTATCTAGTTTTTGTGTCAAATAAATGCATATGTGAGTTGTTGAGGGATAAAGGGAATATATAAATTTCCATACGCTCCTTGTCATATCAAAAGTAGCATATGACTAGACAGAGATATTTTTTTAAATATTCTCAGGAGGAGCTTTGGGGGATTTTAGTCCGCAAGAGGGAAATGGATTTAGGAATCTAACCATAAAGTGCATATATGCATATGATTTGGAAAAATATGTTATAACACCATCTTATGAATCTTTTTCCATTCACACTGAGACAAATCATCATGATCTAGTAACTACAAAAAAAAACTAAGATTGATTGATCATTTGTTCAAGGGACATGGCCATAGGTACTGGACCTCAACCAAGCAAATGTATATTTGGAGTGTCCCAATATTTTGGTAGGAAAGTGAATCAAGAAATTGGAGGAATTGCTTAAGATTAGAAACATTGTTTTGGACATGGTCTTGGAGTTGTGCCTTTCATTTGGGGGTTGGTAGAGTTGATAAAAGGAAACAAAATTTGACTCAAGAGTGAGTCAAAAGGTGTGGTCAAGGCTTGTTGGGCCTCTCATTTTGAATTATGAAGATGTATACATTTGTTGATCTGAAATATTGTTCAAGGTATTAAATATAACATCATGAGGATAGATCCTCCCTCTTTTTTAGAGAGGTGGTACTCCTGTTTTAATATAATACAATTTTACAGGAATAAATAGTCACACATAAAAGAACACTTGAGAAAGGACTAGGCATGTTTAGAAATGAATATTTATAATATTATATAAGAATGCAAACCATAAAAATGAAATTTTTTGAAGGACTGCATTTCCATCATAGCATAATCAAAGTAGAACACATCATTGGATATAATAAGAAATACAGACCACATTTGCACAGAACTTAACATGATTTTGAAATTAAAACTCAAAGAGATTTTGATAGACACATTCTTGAAATCTCATGCTTAATACTCAAAGTCAAATAAATCACTACACATGTGCCTCAAACAGTTCTCTGGGGATGCTCAAAAAATATACAAATGTTTTTAAAAATGTCTATAATATTCATACAAGTAAATGCATTCATCCTAAATGGACTGGGACGGGGCTCCCATGGACCAATAATAAAAGAAATATCTAGAAGAAACAAAGAAGACATAGTTAGGAATCAGCCTTTGGTTTTCACAAATCATGACACAAGAAAGGTTGGATGACTACTCACTAAGAGGAAAATGGAGTAAGGTATTAACAATATGACTACTTGACTTACTATGATGGAAACATCAGACCTATCATTTTCATGTTGAAGTCCATTTTGTAGAGTGCATAAAACCTGCCATTTTCTTGTTGAAGTCCCTTTTGTATATTGCATCATACCTATCATTTGCTTGTTGAAGTCCCTTTTGTAGAGTGCTCGACTGGAGGTTCCCTAACTGTAGTAATTTATTTCAGCTGATCTATTTCAGTTATTTTGATCAAGGAATTCTTTAACCATGGTTCAATGTACTCCCACATGGGGGAAACCATTGTTTCATGCTTGATTCTTGCATCAAACAATTCATTTTCAATATATTTAAAATCAAAACTCAATTGGTGAAGTGTATATTCAATGTTTTCATTTTTATTCACATAATGAATTAGCTACTTCTCCACCTGTTCTTATGAATATTTAGTTAAGTTGTTAAATTCACTTTCACGTGAAATTTTAAGGGCACCCATATGTTCTTGTAATTGATCTCTAGGAAGAAATATTGAATCCATTATGAGGTGTGGGTCCTTCAAGTATTTTTTTAAATCAACAAGCTTTAGGAACACATCACTCCTTTTTGTATTTATGGTGTAACATTCAAAAATTATTTATATTAAACACTTGATCTGTTTTAGCCAACATGCATTTATTTGTCTTAGTCGAACTTTAGAAGGAATATTTTTCTCTCTTCTATGAAAATCATTCATATTGTTCAGACCTAATTCGGTACCCCTGCCCCTCCTCTCTCATTCCGCTATACCTTCACCACAATTATTCCTCCTCTACTTGGTTAAGTCGGTTTCCCTTTACTAAATGACTCAGTTTTTATCGTTATCTTTCTTGATTGATTCTTTGCGTAAATTATTTATGTTTTCTTGAAGGATAATTGCATGTCATGGTTTGGGTTCGAAATACTTGTCATCATGTTTTCCTTTGATTGACCATGCATTAGTTCGACCAAGTCCTTTGTATGCATAAGAAACATCCGTAGAAAAAATGCAGCAATTCAGAGCAGTAGATTTCAGGCTTAAATTGTAAGAAAATAGATAGGTTAATTTTTTATGGTGGAGATCCAACAATCAGTTCAGATTAGTAGTTTTCATGCATTTGAAGTTTCAAAATCGTGCGAGGTGTTATCACCATTAAAATTGTTTTGTGAAATAGTGATTTCAGGACTTAGCGAAGTGATAAACCGGTTTGGAAGCCCGACAAACTAGAGAAGGGGGTAAATATGGAAGGAGGAGGATAAGTATGGTGGGGGAACTAAGGTGATGGGACCCAATACATCGCATATCACGAGCACTCCAGATCGATGGTCGAGGATCATTTCGGGGGGAGAAGTTGTGTGGAGATTAATTTCAGGAAGCAGGTCGAAATCTAAACCGTGTTTTTCGGTCGGGACCATGTGGCACCACCGAGTGCATTTCAGGGTGAGAAGAGGGTTTCCCCAAACCACTTCCTTGTGCCCCCAAAATTTGGAAAAGTATATAAAGGACATTTGTCATGTATTTTATTATTATTTCAAAATACTTGACCGTTTGAAACTTGGCGTGACCACCTTTGTTCGACTGCATCTCAACATTATTCCATTGCATGCCATTTTTGCTCATTTTTAGGTATTTTCATCGCTGCCATCGACCCTATCATAACTTCAGTAATAGAGAAATACCCTGTGTCGAATGAAGAAGCCCAAATTGATCGAGATTCATACATTTTCGACACCAAAATCACCATTTCTCCCATCTCTGTGTCCAAAAGAAATCTGTCTGATAATGTAGGAGGGCATATACCATTCCTTGAAGCAGTCCAGGCCACCATAGTCCCTTATGCTATCGAAATCAATTTCCCTTTTCCTGAATTCATAGGTTGGTGCGCAGAGCAGTATTCACATGAAGAAAAATTCATCGTAAATAAACAGGGGTCTGAGGTCATGTGTAGGGTAGAGATTCTATCAATTCGAGATGCCCTCGGTATACTAGAGTCTTTCTTTGCAGTGTCTAAACATTTCAATGAATAAAAGATAATTAGGGTATACATAGAGTGGCCATCATAAGTCAAAGATTTATTTTTACAGACAATTGTCAAACCATAACATATTTCAGAGAGTCTGTCTTTGCCACTGAATGTGAGTATATAATGGTTATTGAGGTCCAATGTGTTTGTTCCCTGTTGAGTCAAATTTTAGGTCTAGATAATGAAAAACATGTGGTCAAGGTCATGTTGGGTTTCCTGTTGACAGTTTTCCAGTCAGAGTCTGGTCTGTTAGTCCATATTATTTTTTATCATTTCATAGCTAATAATATCCATAAACAGTTAGTGAATTTTTTCTCTCTAAGGCATTTCTGATATCACACCTATTTGTTGAAGATTTTCCTAGAAACCAATAAGAGAGAATTTCTTGAAGAAACATTCATATAAATTGAATGTAAGAGGATTACATTGCTCATCTTCATCAACAAATTTATGTCCAAGGTTTACAGTTTTATTTTCAACACCAACCTACCTAGAGTTTTGGATGACATGAGGAGTTATCTGCAGCCAAATCCAAAAAACAGAGTGGGGGACTGGGTACTGTTCATGCATTTAATAGTAATATAGGTTTATGGTTGTCATGAATCCCCCTATATATTGTCTATTTTTATGACCCCCTGAGTCTTTTCCCTTGAATTCATTAGGAAAAGAATCATATATGAGATAGAGCATTTCCTAAAGTTGTGCAAAGCCTCCAACCTCAAGTTCCCTTTTATCATTGGCCCTTTCATTGTCAAAGACAAATATTTTTTTATCTCAGATTTAAGCAAAGCTCAAAGAGTTTGGTTTTGCACATCTACAGGGAAGGAGATATGATCCATACCAAATCATATCCAAGAGAAAATTGATGAATAAACATGCCCCTTATGAGCATGAACATGTTGAGGGTTTTGATAAATTGGCAAACCTAGAAGTTTGTGTTGATATGGAAGCAATCTTGCAAACAATTGAAACATAGGAAGTGGAGGCAACCTTGCAACAAATTTAGACACAGTAAGTGGAGGTAACCCTGCAAAGAAGTCAAACACAACAAGATTCTCATAAACTGATAGTCAAAGTTCCTAAGATGAGTGTTTACATCAAGAGAATAAGTTCAGAGGCCATGGGCACTAGTGATCAACAAGTTTCTCCTAAGAAGATGAAGATTACACATCCTCCACAGATAATGGATTAAGAAGAGGAAGAGCCTAAAGAACAAGTAAATATGGATATGGTGGAGAGTGGTACTATCACTGTAGAGGTTGAAAAGGGAAGAAAACTCCTAAGTGAAGGAAGCTCAAGAACCATTAGTAGCAAAAAACACATCTTTGATCAAACATCTGGGGCAGCTTATCAATCTAAAGAAGATTTGGAAAAAAAATATGTTGAGAAAGGAAACATGGCCCTGGGTGAGATGAGGGATTTAGTCCCTGAAGTGAAAAATATTTCTTAGCACAAGTCTTCTATGTTCACAGTAAGGGATATTGAGAAGAGGACCTTTAACATTGCAATTGAAGATGAAGACAAAGTATATGAGATAAAGATAAAGTATGACAACATCAGTGCTCCAGACAAGGTCAAATTCCATAAGAGCACCCGTTATATGTTGTATTCTTATTACCTAGGTTTAATCTTGAAGAATTCCAAGCTTTCATCTTATGCAATGAAATTGGAAGGGCATTTGAGGAAAGAAAAATCATCTAGCAGAGCTTGGTAGACTCAGGTCAAGAGGCTGGAATCTGAAGGCCCCCAAGGGGTGAAATCCTCATTGGATGAGAAGGAAAAATTGATTCAAATATTGAAGAAGAAACTAAAAATGTTTTCCACAGAGAACCCACAAACAACAAAATTGGTTTCTCTAGAACATGAAAAAGAAGCATTTCAATAAGAGGCATTGGACTACAAAGCTAGGGTGTTGCAACTAGATAAAGAAAAGATGAAATGGTCACAAGAACAAACAAAATTGTTGAATAGGGTTGTACTTGTACCCCCCACTACAAAAGTTGGGCCAAACACTGAAGGACTTGTCCAGGCTATGTCACAAGTTATCCTTAAGGTAGGAGAAATCAAGGGTTTAAAAGGGGACATAGAGAAATTGAAGCAGGAGATGCAAGCAAAGGATGAAAAAATGGCTCAATTTCAAAAGGAGAATGGAGGCTTGCATGAAAGGATATATAAGTTGAAGATAATATTGAGAGGCAAAGGCATGTTTCAAGGATCCAAGAACATCATCTGGGACTCTATAGCTACTGAAGCTTCCAAGTTCAGAGTGTATTTGAATTTCATCAATGATAAAGACAACATAGCCAGAAGTAGGTGCACTATTTTGAATGAGACTTTAGCAAAGAAACCATCAGAGTGGGCCCAAAATTCCATAAACCTGCTCAACTCCATCCCTACTGCATAAATTTATAACATTGGAGTCAAAGATATAACTACATTGATCATTTGGGCCAGGAGGGTTATTGCTAAACATAACTTGTTGAAATCAATTCAAACCAAGGAAACACAGATGGAGAAAAGTGTACAAGAGTTCAAGGATCTATTTGAATAATTGTTTATTAAAGGACTCCCACCATTTTGGGATGGAAAAGGAAAATTATATGATCGGGAAGAATACAATGCTCGCCTCACTCAATGCAGAATGGATCACTCCAAGTTTGAAAACATGGAGGAAAACCTGAAAGGAGAAACCCTGGTTGAACATCTGATTACAGATTTTGAGATTATGAATTAGTTCAAAGCAATAAAAATTGGTCTAACAGTCATGAAATATGCCTCCTGCATTGACCTGGAGATCTTGATCAAAGAAATGATTGATTATGATATCCCTTTTGACTTGTAATGGAAGGAGATAGTACGACTGGGTAAGAAAATGTGCAGTTTTCTAGGGTCTAGTAAATGACGTCTAGGTGGCATTGAAGATGATAGAACATGTGGAAGACCAGACCAAAGCAAGTGGTGAGGAAATAAACTGGAGCATCAAATAAATCAGAAGCCAGATCATGAAACATTTTCTTGCCAAATTATATAAATCGGTTCCAAAACCGAAACTGTCATTTGTAATCATTGTAATCAGTTTCAAAAATTGAAACATTTCATTTCAATTATTGTAATCAATTTCAAACCGAAGGAACATGAATTGTATAAATATTAGATGTTCCAAATGTATTAGTGTTGGCAGAAGTGCAAGGGCACAATTTTAGCTATTCGATCTTGAATGTAATTTTCTAAAGATTAATAGAATACACATGAGAAAGTCTTGAAATTTCCATGAAAAGATTCTAATGGTGGTGGTCTGAGTTTTGTCTTCTCTCTCTGTATGTATTTCATGTATTTCTAATTCCATTTACACTATTTTATGTTTAAATTGGTTAGTTTAAATTCCCATAATTCATCTTGTGATGCTCTTGGCTTAAGCAATTTAAACTATGTTAAGTTCTTCCTAACTAATTCATAATTTATTTCATTAATGCTCTGATGTAGTTACTTGTTTTATCCTTTCTTCTTACACTCTGCAAATTTCAATTTATACCTCAAATTCATCGCTGCATTTATCCTTTACCCTCTAAAGAGTTCTATTGACTAGTCAACGCTTCATTCATTTTCATAAGTTTGACTCCATAGCCCTAAGTGTCCCTCCTCTTCCTTTCCATAAAAATCATAAAAAAATCCTCAAACAAAAAAACCTAGCCATTGATTGTTGAAGAAATACCAAGTGATAGGAGAGAGCCCTCTTTGAGTTGAGCAGGCTAGTACCCAACTCTAAAGTTGGTTTGTTGGTTACCTCTATCATTTGTTTTACCAGCCGAACAAATTTATAGAGTGCTAACACGAGGTTTAACAACAATCATATGGAGTTTCACTCCGGGAGATTATCACTCCAGGATATGTACAGAACAAGCATGAACCTTCGAAGTACCAGAGCCGCGAAGGGATGGAGCCCGGAACTGCCACATCACTCTGCGATTTCAGTTATTCGAGAGGTTTTGGTCTAGAAAATCATAGATTCCTGAAGTACCAGAGCCCTGAAGTGCCAGAGTCTTTTTCAACTGATGTCATATGCCACTTGTCGATTGATTCCAAATGACATGTGGCACTCATTTATGGTACTTTAGTTACATCATCTGCTCATTTTTAGGTGACATGTGTCACTCTCATTTTTTGACATGTCAAAAATTGTGACATCATGTGGACACGTCAGATCTGGGAGATTGCCACTCTAGGAGATTTCAATTCAGATAAAACATAGTTCTCCAAATCCCTAAAGCACCGATTTGTCGAAGTACTTGAGCCGCCAAACTTCCAAGTGACGAAATGTTGACACGTCACTCTAGGAGATTATCCTTCTTGGAGATATGTATACTTTTCATTCAAAAACTCCCAAACCCTGAAGAGTCGGAGTCCTAAAGTCCCTAAATGCTTAAGGATAAGATAATCCAGGGTTAATGACTCTAGGAGTTCGGTCCACCGAGAGATATGTATACTCTGCACTCCAAATCTCCTGAATGCTGAATTTTTGAAGTGGCCTGTCCTTATTTATTGCATATTTTGATGTGTTTAAATGACGCCAAACCAGGAACGTCGAGCTAGTCAAATTCATCATATTTCTCTTCTCACAACAGCTCAGTGATAGTCAACAAGTATAGAATGAATCTTCATATCAGGACCCTATAACACCACAACCAAGAATTGGAGAAACTACACACCCAGACTGCAGAAGGAATATCAAAGTCTCTAGAAAAGCGCTAGAATAATTTCTTCTTCTCCCCGATAGATAAGTTGATGAAGAACATTGAAAATACATCCATTTATCTCCCAGTGGCCTCCAACAACGTGCGTGGATGTCAGTGATCGATACAGAACTCATTTTTGTCACTCCTAGTCATTGTCTATCAAATCGCAGTTCACTCCAGCATGTGCATCAGTCTAGTTTCATTGCTAGTAGCAGTTTTTAGTTGTTTAATTGGAAGACTCTTTTAGATTAATGCATAATAAGTGGTCTTTTGTGTGTGATAAGAACCACTCATTTTTAATTAAGTCAAGCTCGAAGTATACGTTAATATACTCCAACAGTGTTTTATTTAAAATAATAAGTTGTTTTACAACTGATGTTGTATAGTTAATCCCAGTTCCACACTGGTCGAAGGCCTCTACATATTTGATAAATAGGAAATTTTTGTATGTTAGAAGGGTTCGGTTTTTGGGAAAATAAGATCAATACATCAACTGGTTGGACATGTTATATGCATGGATTAAATATCTCTACTTGGTGAATTTACTCTTGATGACATTGTTTTTGTCCAAATCTACATGTGTTTTTATCTTATCTTGAATGTAGTTTTTGATTCGTGCGAAGTACATTTCATTTCCTTCAGCGATTGTATAACTTGTCTTTACTATTACACAACCTTTGAAAAATCAAATGTTGTGGTGAATATTTTTTTTTATTGCAACCTATGGGAGTAATTTTGTTTTTCATACATGTTTAATGTCTTTAAATGATATTTTAAGTATTAAACTTCTTGCAACAGATTATTCATTGAGTGATTTTTTGTTTCCATTTTTTTTTTTCCTCTATTACTTCACTTGTCTATCATTTGTGTGCCACCATCCAAGGAGACCCTCATCCTTATAATTTTCCAACCCCACCATTCTCTTTTCTTGGTAAAACCAACCCTCTAACTGACAAGAAAAAATAAAAAACCAACCATTCTAAACATGAGGTGGCCTAGCTCTGCCCTTTACCAGTCAGGTGCATAATTTAGGACCAACATCTTCTTGCGCTGCTACCAAGTAATGGAGTAATGAAATATATTTTCCCTAGATAATGAAAACGATCATATCTAACCTTTGATGGTGAACAAATATTAGACACCTTCAGACTGCCATATTTCACCTGGCGACTCCACTAAGTAAACTTCAAAAAAGAAATACTGGCTCCCATAAAAGGACTCAAGAAATCCAAATCTGAGCACATCAAAGCCACTAAGGCTCATCCAAAAACTAATAAGGACACAATAGTCTCTGATCCAGAAATGAAACTAAGAAAATCCACCTGAGATCAGAGATATACCTCTCCCCTCAAAGGTAAAGTTGCACCTAAAGAGTCCACTCTTCTTCACTATCACAAGCAACTTGAATTTTCTATCTTTGAGAATCAAAATTCCAAGGAACCTCAGACACCTTCATCCCCTCCATCCACTTCATCATCTAGTCCAACATCCACACACGCATCTCCAATCAATCCTCATATTCATATTTCCCAAACAATGGCTCTTAACAGGATGGATGCCATAATCGCTACCAGATATGCACCCCTAGTGTTTCATGTAGGCTTACATGCACTCCCGACCACATATTACATGACATATTTTCCAATATATAATGGGGAATGGGAAGTCACAACTAAGGAACATCTAGTAGCCTTCTACGACTTTGTAGACAACCTCAACATTGACTATGCAGATGTGTGGATGAGGTTGTGTGTACAAAGCCTCAATGGGGAAGTAAGGAAATGGTTTCGAGATATCCCTCTAATCTCCATTATAGATATTGATTCTCTATATGAATCCTTCATAAATAAACAGGGAGATAAAATATATTATCTCTATTAAATCACTGAGTTTGGGGCCCTTAAGAGAAAGAATGGTGAGTCTATTCCAGATTTCACCAAGAGATTCAATAATATGTATGGTAGGATTCCAGATGAGATCAAATCAATTGAATCCTCTGCCAAGATCACTTATTCCAATGCATTGGATACAAAGTTATCCCTTTTGTTGAGGGAGAGAATATCCACCACCTTGTTTTCCATGCAAGAAACAACCATTGAGGTTGAATCCAACATCTTGGCATCACACATGTTAAAGACTAGATCTGATATAGACAAGAAGAAACAAAGAGAGGAATCCCTTGCCTCCCCTAAACCAACCATATCTAATCCTAAACTTGATGAAATGACCAAAACTTTGAAGGATATGACATCTGAAATAGCTAAGTTGAAATGGGAATCTAAACAACCAAACAAAGCTTTTCAAGGAGTTGGGAATAAAAATCCAAACCAGTTTAGAAGGCCGAATGATGCCCCTCAGATAATATAGAGAGAGAGGAGGAATGTTGATGATCAAATAATAATACATCCTTTACAAAACAATCAAATTGAGGATACAGATGTAGATAGTGATGTTTTGGATGATGTTGTTGTACTTTTCAATGAAATAGATTTTTACACCAGTCACTTAACGTTGCAAGATTATGAGGTAGCACAATTGTCAAATCAGTTTTATATTGAGACATAGGAAGAGGGAGCTATTCAATTCAATCCCCAAAATAAATACGAATTGAGGCCTAGAACAGACACTCCTAAATCCACCACCTCCAATCATAATAGAAAAACAAAAGTTCATCCCAAGCCAAATCCGAGAAAAGGTGCATTGGCTAAATCTCACCAGCCTCCTCCTTTTAAAATTGATATCCCTGAAGTAAAGGAAGTTGATAGGACACAATAATATTTCAACCTAGAGCATGAGTTGAGCAAGATCAAGACCCCTATACCTTTTTCAGAATTATTGAAAAATGAGCCTTTCAAAAAATCCATTATGAAGGTTCATCAACCACCTACTTCTATTGTAATTTCGGATGTAATTAGTCTGCAGGATGAAAAACCACACATCGAGGATGGATTTGATGCCTCTCCACCATTCTACATATATTTAAATATCTATGACAAGATCCTACATAATTGTCTCATGGACTCAGGTGCCTCACACAATGTCATGCCTAAGGTTGTTATGGAGGAACTAGGTCTGGAGATCACCAAGCCCTACCGAGACCTTTACTCCTTTGACTCCAAAAAAGTCAAATGTGTGGGATTAATAAAAGATATGGTGGTTTCTTTGGAACAATTACCCATGAAGAATGTAGTGATGGAAATCATTGTGGCTGACATTCCCCCCAAGTTTGGTATGCTTTTTTCCAGGATGTGGGCCAAGAAGGTTGGAGGATCATTACAAATGGACCTCACATATGCCACCATCCTTGTTTTTGGGGGATAACAAAAGAGGTTATATAGGGAGGTCAGATTGGCATACATCGTTAGTGACCATTATAATCCGAGGAATCACCCAATTTACATTGTTGAGGATGAGATATGTTCATTTGTTTTTCATCTAAATGGTGATGAACCAGAAATTACAGTCAACAAATGCAAAAATCAGACCTTGATAGATCAATAGAACAAAGTGTGGAAGATGTATTTAAATGCCTCTTCATCAAAAGAAGATTAATGGGCTGGTATAATCCTCATTTCCCCTGCACATGAGGTTATAATGCTCTCTTATAAGCTGGAATTCAAGACTACTAATAATATAACTGAGTATGAAACTATGGTGCTTGGATTGAGGGTTGCTAAAGACATGGTCGTTGAAAGGTTGGAAGTCTTTGTTGATTCTGAGTTAATAATCAATCAATTCAAAACCATCTATCAAGCTAAGAAACAAAGGATCAAACAATACATGAATGAGGTGTGGGACTTGGTTGACAACTTCTTTCTGGCATCTAACATCTTCTTCATTCCCAGAGAGGTAAATCAAAAGGCAAATTCTTTGGCCTTGGATGCCAGCACCTTCATACCTCCCATTATCCCAAATATCAAGTATCAGGTGGAATTGAGACATAGGGCATCCATACCATACAACATAAAGCACTGGAAAGTCTTTAGTGACGACTTGGAGCTATAAATATTTCTACAGACCATTGAAGAATTCTCCAGTATCTCAATATATCAAGAGGATGAATATGATGAATCATCTTATCAACAAACATATCATCTGATGAACAAAGTGGTTGGCCACAACATTTTGGAACTTAAAACAAACCACATCCCAAGGTTTCTAGTGCCACTGGAAAGGTTATTTGATAGTAATGATGTCTCCAGAGGATCTGCCATAAAAAATCAAGAAGATGAAGTGATGGACTGTAACATTGGGACTACTGAAAATCCCAAAAATAGTAAAAATGTCCAAGTCGCTACCTCCAGAACAAAAAGAAAGGTATGTCAAACTCAAAAAAAAAAATGTTGATGATTTTGCATGGTCGTATGAGGATTTAAAGACATTTGACACTGACATCATCCAATACAAGATCCCTTTGAAGGCTGGTTCTAATCCATTCAGATAGAAGATCGTGCAATTTAATCCCATGTTGATGTCCATAATTGAAAAAGAGATGAAAAGAATGCTTGATGCCATAATTATTGTGCCCTTGAGGTACTGAGATTGGGTGGTCAAATTGGTACCTATGAGGAAAAAGAGTGGGGAAATACACTTGTGTGTGGATTTCTGAAATCTCAACAAGTGTTCCCTAAAAGAAAACTACCCCTTGCTTAAGATGGACCATATTTTGCAAAGCATAGTAGGTTCCCACATGATTTTTTTGTTGGATGGGTACTCTGGTTATAACCATATAGCGGTATGTGAAGAAGACAAAGAAAAAATAGCATTCACCACACCATGGGGGACACTTATGTATGACAAAATTCCCTTTGGGTTGATGAACGCAGGGGCCACCTTTCAGAGGGATATGTATGTAGCCTTCCTGGGGGAGAAAGACAAATTTATGGTTATATATTTGGATGACATCACCATTTTCTCCATATCAGATGATGAGAATTTACAACATCTTGAGCAGATCTTCCAAAAATGAAGAAGGTATGGGATTTCTTTGAATCCCAGGAACTCCCACTTTGCTATGCCATAAGGTAAAATCCTAGGTCACATCATATCAACAGGAGGTATAAAAATAGACCCTAAGAGAGTGGAGGTCATTTAGGAAATTGCAATCCCCATAAAAAAGAAGTCTATTCAGTATTTTATAGGTAGAATAAAGTTTTTAAGGTGCTTTGTGCCAAACTTGGATGAAATCATAAAGCCTATCACCAACGTGTTGAAGAAATATGTTGTTATCAAGTGGTCATAGGAGGAAATATCAACATTCCAAAGGATAAAACAAGCTTTGGTTGAAGTCCCTATGTTAGTCAGCCCTAACTATGCCAAAGAGTTCTTTATCTTTTCTTTCGCCTTCGAGGAAACCATTGTTGTTGTGATATTGCAAAATAATCAAGAAGGGCATGAACAACCCATATCCTTTTTCAGCAAACCCCTCTAATATGCTGAGCTGAAGTATGACATTTTAGAAAAGCAAGACTATGCATTGGTCAAAGAATTGAAATCCTTCAGGGTGTATGTGTTACAGTCTAACATAACAACCTATGTTCTTAGCAGTAGTGTCAAATACATTCTGGTCCAGCTAGATAGTGAAGGGAAAAGAGGGAAGTGGATTTTCAAACTATTGGAGTATGACCTACACATAAAACCCACCAAGTTGATTAGGGGGAAAGGACTTGCCAAGTTATTACCATAATCAAATTGTAAGGTACTGGAATTGCATCAGACCTTCACCCAATCCGATGCGCCCATGATGCAGTCTAGATAAGACAACATGCATGCATTTGAAAACTACTCTTATTCACCTTGGTATAGAGATGTTATTTACTTTCTGCGACACCTAGAATGTCCACTAGATTTGAAAAAGATGAGGGCCAGGTCTCTCAAATTAAAATCTATAAAATTTTGCATTTTAAATCAAAACCTGTACTGGAGGGATTTTGTTGGCATCCTATTAAAGTGTCTTGATGAAAATGAAGCTAAGAAAGTCATACTATATATGCACAGGGGAGTTTTGGGGGGACATGGACATTGGAAAGCTACATCCCTCAATATCCTAAGGGCAGGGTACTGTTGGCCCACCCTTTTCTCTGAAGTATTCACCACAGTAAGGACATGCAAGGAATGTCAAAATTTTGCAGGCAAACAAAAATTACTCTCACTACCCTTGAAACCCATCGCTACCAGTGGCCCCTTTCAAAAATGGGGATTAGATTTCATAAGTGAGATAAATCCACCCTCCAGTGGGAAGCACAAGTGGATTCTCATTTCCAATAACTACTTTACCAAATGGATCGAGGTTGTGCCCACCAGGAATGCTACTAACAAGGTGATTATGAATTTTTTGGAAACCAATATTTTTGCCAGGTTCGGCTTCCCTACAAAGATTATAACAGACAATGCCCAAGAATTCAAGTCCAAAGCCATGATTGAATTATGTGGTAGCCATAACATCACCTTGACACATTCCACGCCCTATTATCCTCAAGGGAATGGGTTGGTCGAGTCATCAAACAAGACTCTCATTAGGATCATCAAGAAATTGTTGACTGAAAACAAGAAATCTTGGGACTCTAAACTTAAGTATGCCTTGTGGGTTGATAGGATCAGCACCAAGAGATCCTTGGGAACCTCGCCATTTCAACTATTCTATGGGATAGATGTTGTCTTCCCTACTCAACTCGGACTACTAGTTCTAAAATTCCTACAGGAAGAAATGGAGGAGCCAAATGACGTCCAAAGGAGAATCTTTCATATTATAGAGGTTCAACAAAAGAGAGAAGCACTGAATCATATAGCCGAGGCATACCAGAGAAAGTTCAAATTATCTTTTGTCAAGAAAACCAAGAAGGATATCTTTCAATAAGGAGACCTTGTCGTGAGGTGGGATGCTAGAAGGGAAGAAAATCCTAAGCATGGTAATATCAATAACCTTTGGTTTGGTCCTTTTAAGGTGGTTGAGGTTCTAGAAAATAATACATTTGTTTTACACAATCTGGATGATACTGAGATTTTCGGAGACCCAGTAAATGGGCGCTTCTTGAAACACTATTTTTCTTGAAAGATTGAGGGAAGGCCCCTCTTGTACCATAGCTGCTTTCTTTTTTCATTTGCATTTGATTAGTTAGTTTGTGTGTGAATAAAGACTCTGTAGCCCAACACATGCACTGGCGTGTAGTTACAGTTTTGGATTCAATAAGATGCATGGTTGAGAGATAGTAGCATATGTACATGGCTAGAAGACATAAACAAAGGTGAGAAAAGGAGGGTGGGATCAAGTTATTAAGTTCCAAGGAACTGATATGTTGTTCTCAGCACCCCAGAGGGGGGTGTTGTCCCTAGTTGGAGCCAATATTGAGACCTGAGTCTGCACCCCTACCCCTCCTCTCTCATTCCCCTATAAATTCATCAAAATCATTCCTCTTCTCCTTGCTTAAGTCGGTTTACCTTTACTAAATGACTCATCTTTTATCGTTATCTTTCTTGATTGATTCTTTGAGCCAATTATTTTTGTTTTCTTGAAGGATAATTACATGTCATGGTTTGGGTTTGAAATACTTGTCATCATGTTTTCCATTGATTGACTATGAAGCAAGTCTACCAATTCCTTTTTATGCATAGGAAACATCAGCAGAAAAAACGCAGCAATTCAAAGCAATAGTTTTTGGGCTTAGATTGTAAGAAAACATAAAGGTTAAATTTTCAACGGTGGAGATCCAACAGTCAATTCATATCAATGGCTCTCAAGAATTCGGAGTTTCAAAATTGCGCGAGGTTTAACAAAAAGGATATGTAGTCTCACTCCAGGAAATTTCAATCCAGAACAAGTGCGAACCTCTGAAGTACTGAAGCCCCGAAGGGATGAAGCCCTGAACTGCCATGTCACTCTGCAAGTTCGGTTATCTAAGAGGTATTAGTCCATAACAAGCACAGAGCCCCGAAGTGTCATACTCTTTTTTATATGACATCATATGCCACCTTTCGGTTGATTCCAGATGACACGTGGCACTCTTTTCTGGTACTTTGGTTACGTTATCTGTTGATTTTCAGGTGACACATGTCACTCTCTTTTTGTGACACATCAGTGATTGTGACATCATGTGGCCACTTCTATCCGAGAGATCACCACTCCTAGAGATTTCAATTCAGATAAAACACAGTTCTTCGAAGCTCCAAAGTGTCGAGTTGTCGAAGTATCAAATCCCCCGAACATCCAAGTGTCAAAATGTTGACACGTCACTCTGGGAGATTATCCTTCTAAAAGATTTCAATCAATAGAAAAATCAATTTCCTGAAGTGTCGAAGCCTCGAAATACCACATCACTTTGCGAGTTCGTTCCTCCGGGAGATATGTAGACTTTGCATTCAGAAACTCTCGAATCCTAAAGAGTCGGAGTCCCAAAGTCCTGAAATGTTTAAGGATAAGATAATCTCGAGTTAATTAGAAAAGGTGTTGGTTAATGACTCTAGGAGTTTGGTCCTCCTGGATATATGCATACTCTGCACTCCAAATCTCTGAAATGCTGAATTTTCGAAGTGGCTTATCCTCATTTATTGCATATTTTGATGTTTTTAAACGATGCCAAACCAAGAATTCCGAGCCAGTCAAAGGAATCACATTGCTTGTCTAACAACATCTTGGTGATAGTCAGATCTAGACCCTGCAACACCACAACCAACAATTGGAAAAAGTACACACCCAAACTACAGAAAGAATATTAGAGACTCCAGAAAAGCGCCAAAAGAATTACTTTCCCCCCCCAAAGAGATAAGTTGAGGAAGAATGCCACCAACACATCTAGTTATCTCACAATGGCCTCCAACAACGCGCATATATGCCAGTGCTCGATATAGAACTCAATTATGTCACTCCTAGTCATTTTTTGTCAAATATTAGTTCACTCCATCATGTGCATCAGCCTAGTTTCATTGCTAGTAACAGTTTTTAGTTGTTTAATTGCAAGACTCTTTTAGATTAATGAATAATAAGCCGTATTTTATGTGTGATAAGAACCACTCCTTTTTTATTAAGTCAATCTTGAAGTATACATTAATATAATCCAACAATGTTTTAGTTAAGATAATAAGTTTTTTTACAACTGATGTTGTAGAGTTAAGCCCAGTTCCACACTGGTAGAGGGCCTTTACATATTTGATAAATAAGCAATTTGTGTATGTTAGAAGGGTTCGGTTTTTGGGAAAAGAAGATCAATACATCATTTGGTTGGACCTGTTCTATGCATGGATTAGATATCTCTACCTGGTGAATATACTCTTGATGGCAGTGATTTTGTCCAAATCTACATGTGTTTTTATCTTATCTTGAATGCAATTTTTGATTTGTGCGAAGTACATTTCATTTCCTTCGGCTATTGTATAACTTGTCTTTACTAATATGCAACCTATGAAATAACAAATGTTGTGGTGAATATTTCTTTTTATTTCAACCTATGGGAGTAATTGTTTTTTTGAAACACGTTTAATGTCTTGAAAGGATATTTTAAGTATTAAACTTCTTGCAACAAATTATTCATTGAGTGATTTTTTGTTTCCAATTTTTTTTTTACCTCTATTATTTCACTTTTCTGTCATTTGTGTGCCACCATCCAAGGAGGACCCTCATATATATCATTTTTTAAACCTTACCATGCTCTTGTCTTGGTAAACCAACCCTACCAAAAAAAAAAAAAAAAAATCATTTTAAACTTTAGGTGGCCTATCTCTGCCCTTTAGTAGTCAGGTGCAAACTTTAGGACCAACACATATTTTAACTTTAGCAACAAAATTACCGACAACTTCCTTATAAAAGTGGTCGTCAATGTCTAAGTATTTTTGGAGATATTCCTTAAAGTTTATAATCCTTGAAGAGAGTGTAGTTGAACTAGTGGCTAGTTTCCAAATTTCAAGGATTAAAGAAATTCACTTTTGAATATCATCTCCAATGTATTTTCTAATAGTAGTGAATAGGCTTGAGGAAATTTTTAATTTTGAACTTGACTATGGTATGTATTCTATATTTTTAAGTGGTTAGATGGAAACAATTGGTTCAACAAATAAAGGCCATGGAAACAAAACATTCTTGAGTTCCTTCACTCTTTCCTTCAAAATCAGGTTTTATAAATTCTATTTCGTCAATTGAATATTTTAAAGCTTCTCATGTGAGAAATTGGGTGAGTCGGGGTTAGGGTTACAACTTGTCATGGTTCATCCCTTTTTTATATACTGGTCATTTTTACTGACCAAGGTATCAATATCAT
>ML786869.1:0-29628 GCA_009831015.1 Picea engelmannii | reverse complement strand
TTATTTTTAAATGTTACAAAATTTTATTGGTTAACTTAATATTTATTTTAAATGTTATATCTAAATTGTTATTTTTAGATATTTATAAAATTTTATTTGTTTTAATTGTTGTTTTTAAATATTGGTAAAATTTGTCAATTTTGTTTAGTTTAATAGATTAAGGTGTGGGTTTTGTTTGCTAGGCAACCCTAGTTCAATACCCTTAGGGTGTGTTTAGTTGGGAGGAGACACTCAAAAATCGAGTCATGTTAAGGATTGATGCACTACTGTTTTTGTAAATCTTCAGTAGCTCATGTTTTCACATGTAAAATAATGTTAATTTATTTATAATTCTAACTTTTCCTCTATGAAAATCCCCTCAATTCCACGTGAAAGTCTTAAGTTTATTGATTCCTATTTATTAATATTATTTTATTATTTTCTCTAACAATTTATTTTTCTATTTCCCTTTCTTCCTAACTCCTTTTACATTTTGAACTTCCTTTTTTAATTTATCTTGATATATTAGAATGAGATAATCGTTTATAAATATTACTAATGATTTTAGATTATATGTTCTTTTTATATTTTTAATTATTGGTAATTATCTCTAATAATTTATTTTCTATTTCTTTTTCTTCCTAACTCTTTTTACATTTTGAACTTCTTTCTTTAATTTATCTTGATATATTGAACTACTTTTTCTAATTTATCTTAATATATTAGAATGATATCTTTATTTATAAATAATTCTTTTAAATTATATGTTTTTTTAGCATCCACCTTTGTCATTCATAGAGTTTACTTTAACTCATATTAACCTAATTTTTTGTTTTATTATTTTAATTAGTCTCTTTATTGTTGTGAGGAGTATCGTTTCAATTTGCAACATTTTTTTTATTTCTTCTTTGATTAGTTTCAAAGTGCCATTTTCTACTTCCTCTTTTAAGCACCTAAGAAAAAAAAAAAATTACACTTAATTTTTATAGTTAACTTCATTTTAAACTCTTAACAATGTATTTGACATTATTTTTTAATATATAAAATATAAATTTTAACATTATTAATAATTAAATATCTAATTTTTCAATTATATTTAATCTAAATAGTAAACATTAATCTTAACAAGGTACCAATTAGATCTTAGTGGACTTTATTTATCATAATCATATAAATTATAAATTTTAATGTTATTAATAATTAAATATCTATTATCGATCTGCAACAAGGCGGAAAACCCTAGTGCATTGAAACTTCAGCGACCCGTGATCGACTGATGCACACTCTGACGCCAGAGCACTGACCACCCAATCCCCTGTTCTGCAGACTAGCACTCCACAAGGCCCCTGCAAATCCTACAATGAGCGCGGGTGAGGGGGGGAAACCCCCCTCGTACAGCGACATAGCCGCCAACGACAAAACCGGTTCCCGTGCTAAGAGGCCTGCCTTCGAACCGTCGGTGCATCTGAGGGAGCAGCTTTTTACCCAGGAACAAAGCTTCAGCAAGGAAATGGAACTTGAACCCAGTACATCTCACCCGCAAGCTTCCAAAAACTGGCTGTCAGGTAAGTGTATTCCTCAACTGGAAAAACCACCTCTATACCATATCAAATCGACTTGGGTGGGGGAACACACCCAGTTTATGATGGAACACGCAATGATAGGAAAATTCTTGGGCCTCTGGCCGACTGAGAGAGATCTCACCTGCTGGATTAAGGACTGGTGGAACCCTAAAGGAGATTATGAGGTCCAACTCAGCTCCAAGGGCTTCTTCACAATTATTTTATATAATCTCGAAGACAAAGACAAAATATTTGACAACGGACCATACTTCTACAACTCAGTGGGCCTATTTTTAAGATTCTGGACCGATAGATTCAGTCAAGAACAAGAAGACTTCACAAGAGCCCCGGTCTGGATCAGGCTGTACTCCTTGCCCCAGGAATTCTGGCTGGAAAAAATACTCATGGGCATAGGGAACACGGTGGGACAATACGTCAAAGCTTCAGAAGCCACAAAATCTAGAAAGTACACATCATATGCCCATATTTGCATCTACACGGACATATCGAAAGCCTTGTCGGGTTCCATCACACTGGAATACCAGGATGAGGATTGGAACCAAACAATCGACTATGAACACATACCCTTTCGATGCCGGAAGTGCCATGAGAACGGTCACCTATTTAGAGATTGCCCCTTGAATGCCTCAGCCCCCAAAACCTCTAAATCCAAGTAGAAGGACGGATTCACCAGTGTCACAGGCAGGCGAAAGAATCCATCAAGAAAACAGAACCAGAGCTCGTCCCCAAAGGTCCCCTCCAAGAACTCTTTTGATGCCCTGAATCAGCCACTGAAAGAGGCGGAAATACAGAACCCCCCCCAAGCATTAGCGCAAGAGAAAGGAAAAGGCCCTGAAGTGCCACATACAACTCACCCAAAGGAAATAATTCAGCCAACACAATCAGGCAGGGACTAAGACACCAATATGCTCATGGATGAAATGGATCTGGTAGAAATTGACCTAGAAAAACTGGAAGAAGCACTCAATCAAAAAGATCTACAGCATATACCAGTAGAACAGCTCAAGAAAGTGCATAAAGTGTTCACCAACTCAACTGTAGGCTCTACAGCTAGGCTGGGCATCTCGCCAGGTCCCACCCTTGAGACCAAAAAATCTACCAAGGAAAACAAAAGGCATGGCCGCAAACCAGCCCAACAACTCATCAAGGAAGTAGGGCACTTAATGATCAACTTTGGTCAGATATAGAGGTTATCGGAGGGATACCTCCACCCCCCCCCCCCCCCACCATCCTCATGATGAAGATAATCTCTTGGAATATCAGAGGTCTTAATGGAAGATCCAAGCAAAGGATCCTCCGAGAATGCATAAAAACAAAGAATCCAGATATCCTATTATTGCAGGAAACCAAATGTGCAGGAAGGGAGGTGGAAAATATTCTTCGAAACAACTGGAGAAATGGGGAATTCCTCTTTCAGGATTCAGTGGGTGCTGCAGGGGGACTGGCCATCCTTTGGAACCCGCAAACGGTCACTCTTCTCCATCCCTTCTCCACCAGAGACACCTTAACAACTCTCTTCAAAGATGTAGCCTCATCCAAGGAAGGAGCCATCACAAATGTTTATGGTTCGCAGTCTACGCAAGACAAGGAAAGATTTATACAATCCCTTCATTATATTCAAACCCTAATACATACACCGAATTGGATAATTGGAGGGGACTTCAATATGATCCTAACGTTGGAAGAAAAAATCGGTGGCTCAAAGTGGCTGGAGCAGGATAGTAGTATGTTCAAAACCCTAATAGAACTACTAAATATGGTTGACATGGAAACCCATAATGGAATATTTACATGGTCCAATAAAAGAATAGGGCACCAACATGTGGCATGCAGGCTAGATCGCTTTCTCATGACCGAGGCCCTCCTTGAAAGCGACCAGGAAATGGAAGCAAATATTGTGCCAAAAACAGGGTCGGACCACTGGCCCATAGTCTTCTGCATGGACCCGGGATTCCCCCCTAGGCCCAAACCCTTCCGTTTTGAAAAGTTCTGGCTCTCCCACCCAAACTTTCATCAGCTAGATCACACTTGGTGGGCCCAGGCAGAAATTGAGCATGGTACTCATATGTACAAGTTCCAGCAGTACCTCAAGAACTTCAAATTGCACCTAAAACGGTGGAACAAATCCACCTTTGGAGACATTCTCCTCAGGAAGTGGGAAATTGAATGTCAAATCGAAGAACTCCAATGAACTTTCATAGCAGGGAATCAAACGCAGGACCTGGCACAGGAAGAGGAACAACTAATGGCGGACTTAGAGGCCTGCAGAGAACAAGAAGAGATCCTGTGGAGGCAAAAATCCAGGGTCCAATGGCTTAAGGAGGGGGAGCGCAACACAAAATTCTTCCACAGGGCGATGACGCACCATAGATACATTAATCGCATCTCCCAGTTGGAGGATGAACAAGGCGTCCCAATAAGAGAGAATGACCAAATAGCGGAGGCGCTTAACTCCTTCTATCAAGATCTCCTCACAGATACCAATTTGAACAGGGAGGAGGCCATCCAAAAAGTCACCCGGCATATACCAAGCCTGATTAATTTGGAGCAGAACAGTGCACTGATGAGGCCCATTACTCAGTCTGAAGTGGACTCAGCCGTAAAGGACATTCCCCCAGGAAAAGCACCAGGCCCGGATGGTTTCACTACGGATTTCTTCCACCATTGTTGGGACATGATCAAGGAAGACGTCTGGCTGGCAGTTGAAGAATACAGAGCATCTGGTCAAGTTATCTCTACCTTAAACGCAACCTTCATCACTCTCATCCCCAAGGAGGAACGAGCCACTCACCTGAAGAAGTTCCGACCAATCTCCTTATGTAACGTCATTTACAAAACAATTACAAAAATTATCGCCAATCGTCTCAAACCGATCCTGCCGTTCATCATCTCCAATGAGAAATCTAGCTATGTGGAGGGGAGACAAATCATGGACAGTTTCATACTTTCCAATGAGGTAATTCACTCCTTAAAGACGAGAAAAATACCAGGTATGCTCATTAAACTTGATCTCTCAAAATCTTTTGACAGGTTAAGCTGGCAATACTTGCGGTCGGTTCTGGAATCATTTGGCTTTTCGAATCACCGGGTTGATTGGATTCTCAAGCTCACTTCCTCTTCCTTTTTCTCCATTCTTGTTAACAACACACCCTCCTGACCTTTTCATTCCACCAGGGGGATCAGGCAAGGTGACCCTCTCTCCCCTTTCCTCTTTGTAATCATGGCGGAAGGCTTAGGTCGCTACCTCAAAGCAGCGGTCCTTGAAGGGACGCTCGCTGGATTGCCTCTCCACAACCTTCACCCAACGCCCTCACATAGCCAGTTCGTCGATGACACCCTCCTTATGAACACCCTCACGGTCATAGAGGCCACCAAGCTCAACTCAATTCTTTCTGACTTCTCGGATGCGTCAGGTATGCTGCTCAACATGGATAAGTCCAAACTTTATTTCTTTAATACGCCATCCTTGGTTCAGGCCCATCTTTCAAGACTTCTAGGCATCGCCAGAAGCTCCCTCCCCTCCACTTACTTAGGCATCCCCCTAACCAGAGATTCAGCGAGATCTATTTCATGGGACAGCTTGATCTTATCCATTGCTAACAGGTTGAACAGCTGGACCTTCAGACCTTTGAATATTGCGGCTAGATTGGTTCTGCTTAAATCAGTCATGCAAGCTCTACCTACGTATCTATTTACTGCACTGGCTGCGCTCATCTCGGTCATAAAATCCATTAGGAGTATCCAACATAATTTCTTATGGAAGAGACACCATAACAATAAGAAATGGGCCCTAGTTGGATGGGACAAATTGTGCAAACCCAAACAATTTGGAGGACTGGGAATTCGTGACCCGGGGAAAATGAACCAGGTCATGGGAGCCAAGATGTGGTGGAGATGGATGCATCATCCGCATGAACTCTGGGCACAGCTCTGGAAGAAAAAGTATGCACCGAACGCGCAACCTGACCAACTAATCAGATTCAATGAACAAAGGCAAGGATCCAATATTTGGAATACCGCCTGGCGGAATCACCCCCTAATACAACAACATGCCTTCTAGGAAATAAGAAATGGTGAAAGCGCAATATTCTGGCAAGACTCATGGAAACAACTACCTCCTCTTGATGATATGGAAAGCCTCCACCCTCTCAAGCTCAAGCTACAGCAGCATGGCCTCAAAAGGGTTAAGGAATTTTGGCTCCCAAATCAAGGTAGACTATCCTGGAGACAATGGAAAACCAACAAAACAGATCTATAGATTACGAAGGATTTCGACCTTCTACCATGGCAGGAATGCATGCAACACAAGAAGATTCCTTTTAAAGAAGGCATGGACATACTCCGATGGGGTCACTCCACCTCAGGTATTTTCTCGGTCAAAGAAGCTTACTACCTTCAAATGAATCTCCCAAACCAAGTCCCCGAAGCAATCTGGAGCAAAGTCTGGAAACCTTTTCTCTGGCCCAAGATCTCCCTTTTTCTTTGGCTCACAGCTCAAAACCGCATCTTCACTTGGGACAACCTTCTCAAGAAGGGCTTTACGGGACCCTCTAGATGCCCCCTATGCCAACAAAGTGAGGAAACCATGGAACACCTCCTCAACAACTGCCATTACAGTCAGCAGATTTGGGACTGGGGAGCTCAAGCTATGCGATGATCCCAGCGGAACCATGGTAGCATACGGGACACCCTGGTCAATTGGGAAACAATCTCCTTCCACAACCCAATTCTCCAGCGCATATGGCAGTTGCTCCCATATTTTACACTTTGGGCAATCTGGAAGGAAAGGAATAAGAGAATTTTCAACTCCAAACCGTCCCCCTCTACCAGCACTTGGGAAAGAGTAAAACGGCTCATCCGTGAAACCATTCTTAGAAATTCCTGGCTTCACAAAGACACACAGTGCAAGCTTGAGGAGAAGCTTATTCTTGAGGGATGGAACTTGCAAATGCGCATACAAACACAGGGGAAGACTAATAGCGGGCAAGATAACATCCCCTCGGATTGGACCCCACCCCCATCTGGCTTCCTCAAGCTTAACTTCAATGGGGCCTCCAGGTGGAACCCTGGACCAGCTGGCTTTGGAGCCGTCCTTAGGAACCACATGGGCAAGATCATTCTTATGACTATTGGCTTTCTGGGTGAAAACACGAACAACGTGGCGGAGATCACAAGTCTATTAAGAGGCCTCCAAGTCGCGGTTCAACACCAGTATCACTGGCTGATCATTGAAGGAGACTCCCAAGTAATCATTCAACTCATATTGAAAATCCTTCACGGCAAGACTCCCGGGCGGATCTCCCCTAGTTGGAGACTTTTTGGTCTTCTGGAGGACTTTGGTGATTTCATCCACCCTAACCTGACTCTCATCCCCTCTCATGTGAAATGAGAAGCTAACAAGGTGGCATATCACCTGGAAAACACAGGAATTGACTCAAAGGCAGATCTCATCTACTGGCAGGCCAACATATCCGAAGAGACAGTCCTCTCTATGCGATGCAGAGACCTTGCTAGCAGAGACTTCCCAGCCCCGGATGGGGTGACACGCGGCACCGTGGCAGTGACACTAGGACCAGCACTAAGTTCGGGTTTAATTGTTGATGGTCGCCACCCACACATCAACATTTACGATGGTGGACAGCCATAGCAGGGGCCATACGACGGAGGGACTCCTCCCTCGCGCGACCATTTACACCACCTGCGCACTCAGATTGAAAGAGGATATGGGAGGACAGATGACTCTGGTGTATGTCTATGTGTTTTCTCACGAGACCGGGCAGAGAGGGAGTGCTCCTGCTTTGGCTACGCTCTTCGCTTGGATGCTCACCACCTTTTCTCTGCATTTTGATAAGGATTACCAGGGCTATTTGTTTTTGCGTGTGCCACGAAAGAGAAGGTCTGCTCGCGCTTCGCACCTGCTCTTGTCCTGGACTTACAGTTTTGCACTGCATTTGCTTGGCACTTGCATTCACCCCCCGGATGCAATGGCTAGAAAGCGTGGGAGGCCTCGCCGAGGCTCTACCTGGGAAGCCCATAAGGCGCAGCGGAGACGAAAGGAGAAATTAGAACACGCTCTAGCCTTGGCGTCCTCCATTCTTAGAAAGAAGGCTCGGGCTGAGCAGCGGGCATTGCTCGACACTATTGCAGAGCCGGGAGTTGGTTGCAGCAGGAAAGACAAGGATTTTAAGCCGAGTGACAAGAAGGAATCCGAGACCGAGGATGTGTTTCCCACCTGCTTCATGGAGGAGGACCCGTTTATGGGGGACCTACCGAGTGTTGAGAAGCCCCGCGCCATGGAGACGACCAGATTTTTGGCAAGGGAAGACGACTTCCCTGGTTGCATTGTCGAAGAAATTCCCTGGTCGGGCGACTTGCAAGCAACGAGTGACAAGAAGACTGTGGTTGCAGAGGGTGAAGCGGTGCAGAGGGAGCTCGCGGCTGGCATTGGTGAGGCAATGGAATTGAGGACTGCTCCTCCTAGTGGCTCGGGTGGCAGAATGCATGGCTCTCTCCTCAACGACGAGCACCTGGCTTTGGTGTTCGAGCTCTGAGGCCACATGTCGGACCTGGAACATAGGGCCCTCCTCATGGGCTAGCGCATGGACCTACTCCTCGATGCGTTTGTCGGTGCTCCAGCTCAGCGGAAGTGCCCCCTGTGCGCGCAGGCTTTTTCCATTATGGCGGGGACCACTTGGCCGACTGGCGAAGGCGACAGGTCACCGGGTGCCTAGGTTTTTTATAATTTCCTGGTTTTTAGTTTTATTGTGTAAATGATTTATGTTCATCTGGACCATAAGCATCTGTCCTGGTTTCCTTCGGGCAGGACAGATGCTACTTTCCTTTATGTATTATCGTATAACTGCTATTTGCTCCCCACTTATGCTGGTTTCCAGATTCCGGCAGCATTTTTGGTGACTTTAGCCATGCCACTGTATATTTTGTCAAAGTTTTGTGCTAATCTAATATAGCAGGTACTACTCCTTTTTTATTTAAAAAAAAAATAATTAAATATCTATTTTTTCAATTATATTTAATTTAAATAGTAAATATTAATTTTATATTAAAATCATATTAAATATTACATTAATTAAAAATTAAAAAATTAAAAATAATTTTAAGTTCTCGTTAGTATATCGGGTTAAGGTGTGGGTTTAGTTTGCCACTTGACCCAATTTTAATATCTTTATGGTGTGTTTAGTTGAGAGGAGACACTAAAAAATCCAACCATATTATGGGTTGGTGTGGTCTAAACCTGGTGTAATCTGATTTTGATGACTTAGATACCCTTAGATTGTGATTTATTAACCAATGATTGAAATGTTGACCCCCCAAGTGACAAACATTCCTAAAAAATTAAAAAATTAAAAAAATCAATAATACATTGATTATTTATAAAATAACATTTTATTAATGAACAAAATAATTTATGATCACCACCTTTACAAAATACATATTAATAATAATGACCCTAATAAATAATAATAATGTAAATATAGATAATGAAAAATGTCATAATAATGAATTTTTTTTGAATGTTGCCTCCAATGACCCTAATAAATAATAATAATAATATAGATAATGAAAAAATGTCATAATAATTGAATGAATGTTTTTTGAATGTTACCTCCAAGCACTTAGAGGGACATAGAAAATGTTGAAGGTATATGTGACTTAGCAACTTGACTTAGGTGGCAACTAAAGGTCAAAGATGATGAATCAAGACATCAAATCCAACATCGATCTCATGATGAGTCATGAAATATCACCTTTCCATTATTGATGAAACTCTCAACTCAAAACATAGAAACCATAATGATTAATAATTTTATATAGGATGGTAAGTGGTCTCTCTTCTTGAATATTTCCATTCTCAACACAAAGGAAAGGAAATACCAAAATTTTCTTGAGTGCCAAAATTCCCTTCCTTTATTATCCACAAAGGTGAAAGGGAACATTTAATATGAAATTTGAGTGGATATTTTGCCAACGGACATTTAAAATTAAGTGGTTAAAGTTGGTCCCTTAATTTTTTTTTAAACAAAGTATTTTGAAATTTATTAATTTAAAATTTATTCTCTTTATTATCAACCAATGTCACCTAAACATTATTACTCACAAATACCACATTGTTTGGAATAAGAAGAAATTGAGTGGATAATGTTTTTTGTAAGTAAGTTTAAGAGCCTGTATTACTAAAAGAGGGTTATGATATAAAAAAGGGGAACTTCCTGGTCTGCCAAAAAGGAAACTAGGTCAGAGGTTCCTGAGTTGCGTTTTCTGAAATAAACAAGGGGTATGACTGGACTACCACCATCAACCCAGTCCTACCATGTCCATTTTTTGATAAGATAAGCACAACATACATGAAAAAGAAAAAGAAAATACCAGAAGATGAAACTGACACAAGACTAACCTGACTGACTTAACAATAGACTAACCAGACACTAGTCCAGGATAATGATATATTTCTTTCCTTCATCCGCCTAGCCCTTGTTCTCCTCCTTTTGGGAGACCGTGCGAGTCTTTCTGATATGTGTTGATGCTCCATTCCCATCGGTTGGCATGATGTCCATATGACGGACGTAGCGTAGGTAGAGGTGGAATTGAGTAGCCAACTGCTCCATCTTGGATTTCTGGTCCTTCTCGACCTCAGTTAGCAGTTTGGTAATGGTTTCTAGACTGCTGAGGCACCTCAAGATTTCGTTTAGCAGTTTCTTATGTTCCTTGTTGTTCTCCCGTCTAGCGTCCTCCCTTTCCGAGCTCACTTTTCCAATCAACATCTTTGTTTGCCACACCATCTCCATTGTTTTGTGGTAGAGGGTTTCCCTAGGTTGTGTGACTCCTAGGTCAGTTACCCAATCCACTTCCTGAGTCAGAGAATCCCATGTTTTTCCCTTGTGTTTTTCCTTGATTTCCTTTTCCAATCGGGTAATGGTCACCTTTCCTTTCAGTGCAACTTGAGTATGAAAGGTGCCCTCCGTGTCTTTTGTTGCCTGCTCCATCCTTGAAAATCGTCGAGGATTGTTCAAAGTTCCCTTCCCCATGGGGTTTCTTTTGTTTTGAATTTGCTTCATTAACACCATCTCGCCTGGTCTATGGTAGCTCTTTTGTTGGATTCTCAACCTGTTCCTGTCTACACATGGGTTCCTCCTTTCCCTACCCTTGTGTCTGTGGTAGCCCCTGTAGTTGCGCTCTTTTGTTTGCATCTATTTATGTTGTTTCCTCTCTTATTGAACTTTCCCTAATGCAGGCTCATCCTTCCAATCATGGTATGCCCATAGAGGTGAAATTTCCCGTCCTTTTTCCCCGTCACGGTACGTATGATCACGATGACTCGGTCGTTATCCCTATACGGACCCTTGCCCCCGCTCGCTTGATATCCTACTGTGCAACTCCCCATACCTGGTCTTTGGCATGGTGGGTCGATATTGGTCTGTGTCAATCCCTCTTGCCTTACATCATTTGCTACCTCATGTTTTTCGTTGATACTTTCCCAGGGTCTTTCCCCGCAAATATTACTGTTGACATGACCTTGTTTCCATACCCTCGCCTGTTGTATAATCTGATCCTACATTGTGATTGGTGGTCGAGTGTTGGGCAGTCATATCCTTCTTGGGTCCTTCATGCCTTCTGCTAGGCCTTTCATTTCCCTCCTTGATGTGACCTTCCTTGCTTAAGTTGTTGTCCCGATCTTTTGTCACTAGTTGGATGCAGTACATTCTGAATTGTCCTTCTAGGATGTTGATCCAGGTAGTATCTAGTTCCGGTCCTTCCTTGCTAACCCCCTCATTGGAAATTCTGTCTACCAGGCCATTTGTTGACCTACATACCCAACACAACTCCATTGTGTTAATCGTTTGCAGATTCTCCTGGATTTTTTGTAGGGAGTGTGCCAAGCACCAGTGTCTCTGAACCTTGCCCACTCTGGTGCAACTTTGGAGTCTCTTCACCATGTTGATGACCAGGGTGGAGTCACCTTCCACGATAGTGTTGGTCATCCTTTCTCAGCTTAGAATTTCGAGACCAAGCTCCAGGGATCCAAATTTCGCTGCGTTGTTGGTTGAGTTTCCCATTTCCCAACATACGACCAGATTATGTTACCCCCACTATCTCTGATCACCCCTCCCATCCTTCTCATTCCTGGGTTTCCTTTTTCTGCCCCATCAAAATTTAACTTGAGGAACGTTGTCGGAGGTGGTGTCCAGTTGCGCTCTCCTAATTGGAGTTGTGGTGGCTGCCCTACCTATGTGTTGTTGCACTCGTCGTTTAGGTGAAAATATTTCAGGATTTGGGAGTCCTAGCCTATGAGTTGTGCTTTTCCAGTCTGGGAGTTGTGGCTCTGCACCGTTTCTCATATTTGTGAGATTATTGCTTCCTTGAGTTTCCCTTCCGAAAGGATTTCATTCTTGAAGATGCATCGGTTCCTTTATTTCCATATTTCCCATATGATAATCCCTAGCATGAGATTCTAGCAGAGGTTCACCATTTCATTTTCGTTGTAACTCTCATTCCAGTTATTGATGGTTGTGTTGATGTTACCTCGGGTCCTATTGGACTGGCAAAAGATGCTTTCCGCCCAATCCCATATCTTTGTTGTGTAACTACATTCATTGAGGAGGTGATTCATTGTTTCTTCCTTAGATTGACATAGGTGGCATCGTGATGGTTCTATGAAACCCCTTTTCCCTAGGTTTTCCCAGGTTAGAATTTGGTTGTGAAGTACTAGCCGTTTGAACATTTTGATTTTTGGCCACTGGGGGCTGCCCCAAATCTTACCCCATTGTTGTGCCAGATCTTCTTGGTCCTGGTCCACAATGTATTTCCGAGCTTCTTTTAAGTTGAATTCCCTACCATTTTTTCTGCCTCATCTTAGTTGGTCCTCTTCTTCTAAGACTACAATTTTCCTTTTCCCCAACTCCTCCTCCACCTCTTTCATTATTGTTGCGATCCGATCTTTGTTTTGTGGATTGAGTTTGTCCCAGATCCTCCATATGTCGCGGTCATTTTCTTGTTTCTAGTAGTGATGGATTTTGATTTTTCCTTGCGCAGTCATCTCCTATTGGAGTTCCTCCCTGTTCGGATTTTCCATTTTGGGTTCCTGTTTCCACGCGTCCTCCCAAAATTTGGCTTTTTTACAATTCCTAACTTCACAAAAGCTGTGTTTTTGGATCCAGGTTTTGTTTCTCCAGGCTAAATTTCAGATGGTTGTTCCCTCCCTTGTTCCAATAAAACTAATTTTATCTTGGTCATTGATGTCCGGGGCATACTTGGCCTTCCATAGGGTTGCCCATGCTGATGACTTTTCTTTGACCCATCTCCACTAGAGTTTCTCCCCGTAGGCTTCGTTGGTTACTTGTGGGTCTTGTAACCCCAAGCCTCCTTTGCATTTTGGTTTGCAAACCTTCTCCCAGGCCACTAGGGCCCATTTTTTCTTGGTTTCCGCTCCTCACCATAGGAATTCCCTTTGGATGGCTCTTATTTTTTGGAGTATTCCTTTGGGAGAGGGAAACACTGACATCATATAGGTGCGAATTGCTTGCAGAACCGCTTTGTTCAGGATAAGTCTCCTTGCTAGGTTGAGGGATATGTAAGTCCAGTTTTTCACCCTCTCTTGTAGTTTTTTTATCACTCCTTCCCATGTTTCCCTTTTTCATGCTTTGTCTGTCAGGGGGATTCCCAAGTATTTCAGTGGGAGTGTTTTGCATTCAAACCCCAAAATATTTTCCAAGTTCCTTTGAATTGTAGGGTTGGTGTTAAAGAAATAGATCATGGATTTGGAGTGATTGATCTCCACTACTGAGGCTTCTCCAAACTCTTATAATATTCTTTTATAGGCTTTCTCTTCCTTGACCATGGGTGTGCCATGAAGTAATGTGTCATCAACGAACTGTTGGTGCGTGGAGGTAGGGTTGTTTTCGAAAGGTTTGATGCATGTTATTTCTCTTGTTGCAGTTGCAATTTTTATGCTTCAATTGAGTCCTTCCATCATCAGAATGAACAGGAAAGGTGATAGTGGGTCCCTTGTCTAATGCCTCTTGAAGGCTAGAAGGGTTTGGCTGGGGCTCCATTGATTAATATCTAGTAACTTGTCATTGAGACTAAGGTGGCAATCCAGTTGATCCAGTGTTTTGCAAAGCCAAAAGCTTCCAGAGTCTCGAGCATATAGTTCTAGCTAATTTTGTCATAAGCCTTTGCCATGTCAAGTTGGATTATCATCCCCCACTCTCCTCTAGATTTTCAGTGTGTGTATTAGCTCATGGGCATGGATGATGTTATCCAAAATTTGTTTCCCTTCTACAAAACCCGCCTGTTCCTGTGAAATCAGTGTGGGTAGGAAAAGTTTTAGAATATTGGCTATGACTTTGGATATTATCTTGTAAACCACATTGCATAAAGCTATGGGTCTGTAGTGGTTTGGGTTCCTTGCTTCATTTTCTTTGGGGATTAGAGTAATCATTGTGGCAATTAGCGCTTTCAGAATGGAGGCCGAGCATTTAGAGTCTTCCACCACCCCATAAAAATCATGTTTGACCACTTCCCAGTAGGCTTTGAATAATTCCACTGTGAACCCATCCAGACTTGGGGCCTTTCTATTAAGCATCTCCTAGACCACTTGGTCAATTTACTCCTTAGCGATGGGTGTGTTTAGGTTGATATTTTGTTCCTCAGTAACTAGCCTGAGGATGTGCTGAGTTATCCTTTGTATGGCCTCTGTTCGGTCTTGGTTGAGTTCCTGGGATATCCCATGGAAGTGGTTTACCAATATATTTTCAATCTCCTTGTGGGACTCTCTCTTGATCCCATCTTGATCCCGAATTTTCAGGATTTTGTTGTGGGTTCTTCTAGCAATGGTTGTTCTATGCATTTTTTTTGTATTCTGCTCTCCTTCCTTTAGCCACCTGATTTTGGAATTTTGGCGCCATAGAGTCTCTTCCTGCTGGCATCTTTCTTCCCATTCCTGGGTCATTTGGATCTCTTCCTTTTTCCAATCCTTTGTATAGCCCTCGTCTATGCATATTTCCTGGAGTTTCCTCATTCTGTCTTCAATATTTTTTTCTCTTGGTTTATGTTTCCAAAGATTTCCTTGTTCCACTCCTTGAGTTTATATTTGATGTATTTGAGTTTCTTATAAAGATTGAACATCCTGGTCCCTTGCTTTGGTTGTTTCTCCCGCCATGATTGGCTGATGTTCTCCTTGAAGGTGGGATGTTCGATCCAAAATTTCTCGAATATGAAAGGTCTATTCTTCAGTGTGGTTTGGAAGTTTGCCTCCAATTGGATTGGCCAGTGGTATGAACCCCCCTAGGGAAGGATGTTGCAGTCTAAAGTTAAACCCTGTAGAATGATGGACTCTGACACCAAGAATCTGTCTAGCCTTGTTGCTATCTGATGTTGATTTATCCATTTGTTGTTCCATGTGAACTAGCCATTACTAGTTTTGATGTCCACCATCTCCACTGTGTCAATGAAAGTTGAAAATTATTCTGCATCTCTATCCAATCTCCTGGTGCCTCCTTTTTTTTCCGCAAGTGTCATGATGATGTTGAAGTCCCCGACTAGGATCCAGTGGAGGTTGTTGGAATAAGCTTTTAGGTTTTCTAGGTCTAGGACCATTCTTCTCTTTTCTTCCAACACCTGGGGACCATACACATTAGTTCATAGAATCACCTCTGTGTTACCTATGATTTGCATGTTTACTGAAAGTGTGTGTCTAGTGGCTTTGACTGCTAGTAGATTCATCACTTGTGGGTTCCACAAAGTGAGAATATTGCCTGCCATATGTTGTCCTTCGACAACTAACATATTGTACTTGCTCCATTATTTTTTGAAGATTGTTTCTATTTTTTCTATAGTACATTTTGTCTCTTAGATGAAGCATAGGTCCGGTTGTTCCTTCCTCAGTCTATTTTTAAGGATTCTTTGATTTTGAGTGTTATTTAGGCCTCTAATATTCCATGTTATAATATTCATTTAAACATGTGAGGGGGAGTTGGGAAAGATCTTTTTGATATTACCTGAGTTTATCAACAGAGCTCCTAGTTCATGTAGGGCTACGTTGTTTGATTTCCTGCCTTTCTTCCTTCTCATCTTCTTAGGTGAGAGCTATGATTGTCCCTCGCCTGCTTTGATTTCTCGGTGTCCTATCTCCCCATGCGTGCGCTGGATCCCTCTAGATTTTTCTTCCTCCCTTAGGAGGAATAGGTATTGGATACGATCTAGTTGCTCCGCTGGTACATTGTCTACGCCCTGCCTTTTCCATTTCTCTAGTATGTTTGGGAGATATATTCCTTCCCTTTCCACAATATCTCTGAGATCAATATCTTTCGTACCTACCTCGCTTAGTGTCATTTCCACATCTCCGTCTGCCTCCTGCATGGGGGTGTTGGCATCTCTGGTTTCTCCGTCCATAGGAGTTTCGCTACCCCCTTATTCCATCTTATTGCTTGGACTATTTGTTTCTCATTTCTGGCTTTTTCCTTAGCTTCTTTGGATTTTTCCTTTTCCTTTCCTCCTTCTTCCCCTTTGTTGGTTTTGTCCCACTCTTCCATTCGAGTCATGGCTTCCGGATTGCTTCCCGTTGTGGATTTACTTGGTTTCTTGTTTTCTCTGTTCCTGTGGTTCGAATTGATAAACCCATCCTCATCCTGCTGTATTTTGGTGTTTTCCGCTTCTTGTTTTTTATTGAGAGGGCATTCTCTGAATAGGTGTCCATATTCATGGAATATTCTACATATGAATGGGATCTTCTCATATTCTATGCTTTGTATCCATTCCTCATCCCTAAATTCTAGGCTTATGGCTTCTGGGAGTTCCCCCGAGACATCCATCTATATGCAAATCATTACATAGGAGGTATTTCTCCCTTTTACGGTTGCTTCCGATGTCTTCACATATTTTTCAAGTTTGTTCCAGATTTCTTTGAAGGTGGATGGTAGCGAGTAGTCTAGAGGTAGAGTGTAAAGCCTCAGCCACATGGGTAAATTCTTGAAGGTTTCTTTCTCTGGGGAGAAGTTTTCCTTCCATGGCCGCATTTACAGTCCTGCTGAGGCATGGAAGTATGAGCCCCCCTCAAAGAATATATCCATGTCCTCCAAGTTCATGAATATTGTTGTGAAGAAGCCTTTCGAACCTAGGTGGAGTTCCACCTATCCACTTGGCTTCCATTGATATTTTATCCAATTGCGCAATGTTCTTTCTGTGGGCCACAAACCCATGAACTTGCAAATCAGTGCATGTGTCTTCATCTAATCTCGGAAGAGTTGTGTTTGTTGATATTCCAGTATCACTTTGGGTATCAGTGTTTTTTTAGGTTTACATGGGTTGCGCCCTTCTACCCCATTGGGGTCCTCTGGTTCTTACGCATCATTCTGCGTTTCTCTGGCTTCTTCCCCCATGCGATCCCTTTTTTCCTGGTTGGTTTCCTAAGTCTTTTCTAGTCCAGATCCCGAGGTGATCGTCACTGGTTCCTTGAAACCTCCACCTCATGGGCCTTTCCCCCTGTCCACCACTACCTGCTTGTATGAGGGGGTTCCATTACCGCCCCCTTTGGTAACCATGTTGTGCTCTTCTATGTCTTCAACTGTCAAACCCTATCTTGGTGTCACTCTCGTTCTCTTTGTGGATCCATTGTTATCTATCTTTAGTTATGGATGATAATTAAATTAAGTGGATATTATGACAACGAATATTATAAATTTAAGTGGTTAAAGTTCACCATCCAAGAGAGTGGACTAGGAGAGGTGAAGATAGTGTGTAATAATAACACTATTAAAAGGTGGTTTATAAGTTAAGAAGTAATTTGACTGGAAATCGTGATAATGAAAACACTAAACCTAATTAAGTAGGTAACATTGGCCTTACATGAAAAGGAGTTAGAAATGACCACTAAAAATGAATATTTAGTAATAAGGGTTCGAGATGGAAATTTAATTATGGTGAAATCTATGTCAATTATTAACATGTGTTTTTCCTATGTCACTTGTCCTATGTACATAATCAATTCAAAAATTAGAAATATAAAAGGTTTTGAAATGAGGATTATTAAGTAAATAAATGTCGAGAAGGGATCCTTTGAGTTTAAATTTCCTTTTCATATCTCATCACATTATAATGAAGACATAAACTCTACGATGTAGCTATGGATTCTAAGTTTCTTATTATGGATCATTTTGTCAATGTAACTTGGAGGCCTTGTTGGTGGTTTGGATGGCCTCAAAAAGTAAGTTATGATCCTCACTCGAGTAATTCAAAGCAAATAAATCACAAATGATGCTTCATGTACAATGATAACCAAGTTTCCAAGTTGTGATGGATAAGGTGGAATAGGTGGTTAGAGACAACTAAGTGTTGATTCATATCCCATTCTTTAAGTTGGAAATTAAATGCCTCAACTATATGGAGAGGCTAAGGAGGATTCAATTGGATCAATGCCCATTACTTTGATATTCCTACCATCTCAAAACTATATCCTAGAGATAGACATCTATGTGTTTTGTCTTCCTTAGATATACTGTTGATTCACTTATGAACTTCATATTAACATGATTTTGATGGGAAATTTAATTGAAGAAAAAATAGTGTATCATGACTCAAATTACAAGAAGTTCAATTAATTTTATATAATCATATGATCATAGAACAACTAAATTAAGCATATCAATTAACACATTAGATGCACATTTTTATGCTCAATTGGGTAGAAAAATAAATTTGACTTTGTATAAATAAAATAAATTGTATAACAAGAACATCATAAATAATGTAAATTGTATAACAAGAACATCATCAACTAGTATATCTAAGTAACCAACTCATAAACCTCATAACAATATTATAATATTATAAAGTGTGATACATAGTTTAACGGAAGATAAATCAATTTGTCACTCATCTATTCATATATTTATGTGACAATAATTTACAAAATATTAAAGGGAAGGAGAAGACACATAATTGTACTAAACAATATAGTGCTACTATTACTATTGAGACCATTCTAAAACTATGTCATCATGTTGCATGTTGTATTATCTATGATGTTGTTGGTGCACCGGGGTACAATATGGTGATATGTTGTCAAACTATGCCATCATGTTACACACAGATATGTTATAATAATTTGACATATTGTATTATTTATGATGTTTTTGGTGCACTGAGGTACACCATGAAATGATATTGTGACCCAATTTCTTATCATGATTGGGTTGCTACATTCAATTATAAGACTAGAATTCCAATGCATGTGGGTCAAAATTTTATCTACCACTCTAATAAATGTAGGTTGATCATTGCATTATACAATTTGAACTAAATTATTTCACCATTCAATAAACAATTTTTCATACTTATTTTTAAACAAATTTTAATTAAATTCATAATTAAACTTAATCAATCTAAAAACTCTTATCCAATTATGAAAAAATATGAATTAAAATTTATGTAATTATATTTTATTTTTATATATAAAAATAGAAATAACTGGCCATTTAAATTTTCTATGAAAGAACTAATAAATTATGGTATTAAGCATACTACAATATTTTGACTTAGTCTAAGTTTACATAGATAAAATCTTAATAATGAACCAATCAAACTTTAATAAAATCCAATAATTATACATAATATGTTATATATTTTTAAATCACATTATTTTTATCAAAATCCAATAATTATACAAAACGTGTTATATATTTTTAAAACGTATTAATATAAGCTTTTATTTAGCGATAAAAAAACCAATGCTCAAAGTCATTTCTCATTGTCAGTCAGTTGAATCTAAAACATAATAAAATCATTAGAAACATAATATCTTTACGGCCATTAATAAAAGTTATCATTGTTATCACTATTTAAATAAAGTAAGTCATGAATTTGAATTTATACACCAAATCTTTATTCCACCTCTAATAATGAAAAATAATTACATATTTTAAAATATTATCTTTAAAATAATTATAATATTTTAAAAATAACTATAATATGGTGAAATAATTATAATGGTGGTAATGTTTATTCAAACCAATTATCCTTAAAATAATTATAATATGATCATTATTCTATCTATAACAGTGAAAACAAATTATATGATTTTAAAATAACTATAATGTGGCTGTGGTGGTTCAAACCAACGTTGATTTATTCAACTTAAAAAAAAAAGTAAGGAAGTGAACAAATTATATGATTTTAAAATATTATTTTCAAATAACTATAATAGGGTGATGGTGGTGGTAATGTTGATTCATACCATCAAGGTGAGCAATCACTTGATTTATTTTAATTTTTTTTTTTTTTTTTTTTTTAAATGTTTTAAAAGTTTTAAGAAAAGTATTTCTAAATTATTATATTTTTAATAAGTTAAAATGTTAAGACTGTTGTAATAGATATTTTGAAATTGATATCTAATATAGATGTACACAAGACATTTAAAGAGAAAGTGCTTTTTATTTTCAACCATTTTAATGTCATAAAGATTACAAATTTTTTCAACCCGTGGCATTTTAAAAATTCTTCAACAGTATGTTTCACTATGAACCTCATGAGAGTTTGCTCTTATTTTAACAACATTGATTTTCTTCTTTACATTAGTTTTTTTTGTAACTGGTGAAATCAGCAAGTCGCGGTTCTCGTACTCGTGTGACACTGGGTCAATTCCTGTCTACTACCTTTATAACCTCCAAGTGCGTCCACACAACCCGCAAACATATGGCATGTGTAAATCCAGGTGAGAATCGAACTTGAGACCTCCTTTTTACATATTTCCTTCCATTTACATGACACTTGCCAATCGTTCTACACCCCTGTGGGCTTCTTCTTTACATTAGTTAAAATAAAGAGATACTTCTAATATTCTAGATTAGGGTCGATCATCTCCCATCTCCTTGTAGTATCTTAATTTTCTCTTATCCTCTAATTCTTTACCACACCACAATTTCTCCTTAAGATTAGATGTAATAATAATTTTAATATTATCGTTACTCTACAGAGTGACCTCCTCCTCGATACCCTTGTAATTCAACCAAAACTTGACATCTTTATGTCAACCCTGCTTGAGTTACATGTAGTTTTGACTAGGGTCTAAATCAACCTTAGGAAGCCTCTTGTCTTCCATGTTGTTTATCTTGTTCTTGTATGTTAAGTACATAGTCACAACCATGCTCTCAATGGGGGAAAGACTCGCTTCTATGAGGAGGATAGGATAGGGTGTATTGCCTTTAATTTTAATATTATAAGTTATAAAACATTGTTGGAATTGTTCTATATTTCTTCATGATTCTCTAGAGATATTGCAGCCCCAAAATTCACAACCATATAAGATAATAGGGTGACAAGAGTCTCAAAGAGAAGTTTCTTATTATTGCAAAGTCAAAGGTTCACTAATTTAATTTTTTTTTCAAATCCATAATAATCTTTCCACCCTCCATTATTTATCCTTTTCTCAATGCTATAGTTCCAATTAATCTTGTGATGAAGATCGATTTCGAGATATTTGTATGAAGTCACTTCCTCCAAGTTGTTATTGTCATACATGAAATTAGCATAAGTGATATTTTTGGATTTTATTTCCATAATCTTTGTTTTGTCAATGTTAACAACCATATCTATACTAGAGAAAAAACATTGAGATTTCTTTTTTGTTGAGATCATAGGGACTCCTTGTTATAAGAATAATATTGCTATCATAAAGAGGAAGGATGATATGACTATTCCAATTAGAGATGTGCCGACACATCCTGCTTCTTCCAAAAAACCCTCCAACTTGTTGATGTATATGCCAAAAAGAGAAGGGGACAAGGGGAAACCTTTCTCAACTACTATATTACAATTAATTTATTTCAACCATCCCTCAGTGTTCTTAAACTTGGAAATAAAATTCTCTTACAACATTATTGCAGTAGTTGTCAACCTGAAAGGGAATTTTATGTCTTCTAATCTATTCCAATGGTTAGTTCTAGGAACTATGTCAAAGGATTTTCTAAAATCATTGAGACAAAATATGAGATTTATTTTATTATTGTGACACCTCCATAATGATCCTAAGAATAACAAGGTTGTTCATAGTTGAATGATATCTCCTAAATTTGACCTGACTTTTAGTTATTTTTTTGTGGCTTTCTAGCCACACAGTGTGTTATTGCTTGAAGTCTCTCCTAAGGGAAAATTCCTAACACAATGGGAGAGCCTAGGAGAAACTAATAGGAAAACCACCCACTATCACTTTATTGGCCTTGCCTCTCACTAAGGTTAAGAAAAAGGTTTCCTAACCTAAGGCAGGACTCCCTAATGGTCAAGCTAAGTCAAGTCATTGAGTAAAGAAAAAAATATTTCTAAGTTGGCTTTTCTGTGGTTTGAAAAAATGGGACTACCCACTACGTAAATGTAACATCCCGCTCTTGCACACATTGAGCGAACTTATCCTTGAGGACACTTGCTTGCAAGTGATCCAGATTATTATACTATCGGTCTTTCGATTATGATTATGAGATATTATGAATTTGATGATATGTTATTTGGTCGTATTACATATACAGGTTCTATTGATTGGCTTCTCTTGAGTGTGCAAGACTTTGGACCTAGAGGATGAAGAGGCATTGATGAAACCCCTTGGACTCCGAATCGAGTCAGGGAGTGGACTGTTGGGTTAAATATTATTGATGTGACATATGTACATATGATTAGATGTTATGATGATTGATTGTTATTGTTGACATGATTTGTTGATGGATGCAGGTTGACGATAGCTTTCCGACAAGAATCACATGTGGAGTAGAGGGGTCACACAGGACAACTAGAGACTTGAGGGAGAGGTGTGGAAAGAAGCCCTGCCACAACCTACTAGCACTCTCGTCGTGGCTTGAACTGTAGGTTAATGATTACCTAGTTCAAGAAGATCCACGATGCCATGAGGGAAGACTGCGACAATCACTCATGATGATTCTAAGGGGCGTGAAATAAGGCATGGGCCTTATTCCTTAGAGGCCCTTAGTCTCCCAAAAGATCACTTGGCGGAGTATTGACTACATGGGTTTTTGATGTCTATCAATTCAGTCAAGAGGCAAGTGGCACCCTTGGAGCACGTAGTGCGTCCTATATGGCATGTCATGCAAGGAAAATGAAAATAGGCGAGTGGCACCCTTGGAGAACCTAGTGCGTCCTGAAGGGCACGTCGCGATTTTAACTGGTAAGTGAATAAACCTAGACGACCTTAAAATGAATGATGTGATAAGCAAGATTTAGAAACAATTTTCCCTAATAAAAATGTCGCCCAACCTAGTGAAATTAAAATCTAGGTCTAAGTAGAACATGTGGTCAAAAAAATAATAATAACAAATAAACATGTAACAAGAAGGGGGAGTAAGAAATTCAAATTATTTATTAAAAACAAAATTTTAATGGAGGATTAAAATTAAAAAAGGGAAATGGTTGTTTTATCTATTTTTGCTAATTTAATTTTAGATAAAAAGAAAAAGGGGTAATTGGTTGTTTCATCTACACTTGCTAAATTGATTTTAGTTAAAAAGAAAAAAGGGGGAAACTTAAAAGAAATGGGAAACTTAAAGAAAAAGGGGAAACCTAAAGAAAAGGGGAAACATAAAGAAAAAAACTGAATGTCTAACTTAGTAAGGAATCTTGCCTTTGGAACTTTCTAATTATGAACTCAACTAGGAATTAAGAAAGACACAAGTCATTAAGAAGTGTAAGGGAATATTGGGACACCTAGGAGCATTTTGAGGAATTCTTTTAGGTGGGTGAGGGAAATAGGAATAATTAATTAATTAATAAATTAATTTTCTAGTGCAACTAGGGGATTGGGCAACATGTGTACGGGGGAGGTTTTTCCTAATTAAAATTAATGAAAAAAGGGATTTAATGAGAATTTGGGAAACTAATTACTTAAAGACTCTATAAAAAGGATGGAGGAGGAGGAGTATGAAGATCATATTGAAGTGTAACGTTACACTGTTGAATTTTTGTCTTGATGAAACTTCTCTTGTGGGAGTTGGGATACCTAGATCGGGTAATGAGTGGTAGCTTGACCTTGCAAGGAAAATTGGGTTCTAGTGGTTCTCTGGTATTGTGTGTGTGACCCATTTGCATCTCAGGGGGCTCAGGGGGAAGAAGAGTAGCCCTAGCATTGGCTGGGAGGTACCGGTGAGGTCACATCAGTCGGAAAGCGGGATATGGACAGAGCGCGTGGCGGACAAAAACTACGTAGAATTCGTGTTTGGCTAAGGTATGTCGGTTTAAGTTATTACTTGCAATGAAATTTAAATTATGTATGCTATTTCTATGTGTGGGTTTATTGATTATTATGAAGAGATTGTGTTTTTATATTCTGTACCTTATCCCTTTAGTCATCAGTCCGTTCTTGAGCAGTCAGCCAGGAGCGGAATCGACGGTCATCACTTCGGTGTTTAAAGACCTATAGATTCAAATGCCCTTCTTTTATGTGCATGGATGATGAGTAAAGGATAAAGTTTCACCTAACTACCTACCCCTTACATATCTCTGGGTTTTCTCTTCTGGTTAATCTCTAATCTTTGTGCCTTCCTTGTGAATGAGTATCTTTGCTTCTTAATTGATTAAAACTCTGATTTTCTCTGCGTTTTAATTTACTAAAAATTTGATAAACCTCTGAGTCTTGAATGAAAAATCTCCGCGTTTTCTTGGGATTGACTACATCTGCATTTTATGGTGGTTGATTTCTTCTACGTTTTCTTATGATTGATTATCCCTGAGTTTTCTTGGATTCTTTACTCAGTCTTCACACCACTAATTTCTGGACGATTTAACTAGCCTTTACACAACAGTTACACCATGATTTTAATGGCTCATTACCTAGCTTTCACCCTATGAATTTCGTGGCCTTTACCATAGCGACTTTTAGCATTCTGGATAGCATTATATTGGTATCATTGATAGCGATATATTTGATGGAAGTGATATTAGTATAGTTGTATAATGTATAGTGATCTTTTGATATATTGTATTGTTGTATGTTTTATAGCAATATATTGTATAGCGATTTATTTAAAAGACAACACATGCATTTAGAAGACAACAATATTTAATTGAAAACATTAATGTATACCAACAATATCGTATTTAATAGACAACATTACCTCCATGCTCTGAAAATACAACAATACCACATCATCTCTGCATTTGGAAAGGTAGTGATATCAACGCTATGGTTTTTAGATAGTTAATATATAAATAAATAAAACAACAAGCGATTATATTTGAATGACATAAAATTACACACAATGGATTCTCTTTTATTAATAGACAGTGAGTCTATACCCTTGATTGATAGCGAATTCATGCATTAGCATGACCTCTGCATTTTTAATGAAATGACCTCTGCGTTTTTAATGAAATGATCCTCTGCATTTTTGATGAAATGATCCTCTGCATTTTGATGAAATGACCTATGCATTTTTCATGAAATGATCTCTGCATTTTTGATGAAATGATCTTAGTGTTTTTAATGAATGACCTCTGCATTTTTGATGAAATGATCTCTGTGTTTTTCCTGAAATGATCTTTGCGTTTTTCATGAAATGATATCAGGATTTTTAATGAATGACCTCTGCATTTTTGATGAAATGATCTCTTTGTTTTTCATGAAATGATCTCTACGTTTTTGATGAAATGATCCTCTGCATTTTTTTATGAAATGACCTCTACGTTTTCGATGAAAGGATCTCTGCGTTTTTGATGAAATGATATCTACATTTTTAATGAAATGACCTCTATGTTTTTAATGAAAGGATCCTCTTCTTTTTTCATGAAATGACCTCTGCGTTTTTCATGAAATGATCTTTGCGTTTTTTATGAAATGATATCAACGTTTTTAATGAATGACCTCCGCATTTTTGATGAAATGATCTCTGCGTTTTTGATAAAATGATCTCTACATTTTTAATGAAATGACCTCTGCATTTTTAATGAAATGATCTCTGTGTTTTTAATGACCTCTACGAAATGATATCTGCATTTTTAATGACCTCTGCGAAATGATCTCTGCGTTTTCAATGTATAATTGCAATAATGTGTGTATATAGATTTTGCATAGCGATATCATGATTAATAATCAACAATATCATACATCTGATAAACAACAACATCATACATCTGATATACAACCTTAGCATATATTTATTTTACAACAATCTCACATTTATTTAACAAGATAGTGTTATCATACTTTTAATGGACAACAATATTTTATTTGACAACAATATCTTTATTATCTTTCATTTGTTAGACAACGAACTCATTAAGGGATAACAATATATTTTAGACAACAAAATCATTAATATATAACATTAGTATTAGACAGTGATACTATTAATGGATAGCAATATATCATTTCGGATAACGAATTTCTTTACAATATTGTTTTATGATTTCTTTACTAGATAGCGAATCTTGTTTTAAAAGACATGTTCCATATTCGTTTCTGTTTAAAGGATAGCGAACTCATCCTTAGGAAAATACTTATATTGTTTCAGTTTTATATTTGAAAGAAAACAACTTTATATTTAAAGACAACAAGTATATTCATATAAGATAGCGATATAGTTTCATTTTGAAATAGTGATATAAGACAATGAATTCATATAGTTTCAATTTCAATGGCAATATAACCAGTTATTGATGATTTAATTATGAGTAAGGAATTTACCCCCTTCGATTAGATTAACAACAACTTTTGCATTTAGATCAATGGTTTAAAGATGTTTAATGCGTTGATCGCCTCTAATAGTTTTTTCCTTATGTTAATCTTAATTGTTTAATTTTAAGTACTGGGATTATCACCTTATAGTAGCCTTAAATGTTATCCCAACAAGGAACTAGATAAGGACCTATTGAATTTTTGAATGTATTTTGTAAGGTTGTTGCATTGTTGGATTTTATGTTGGGAAGAAGGGTTGGAATTAGTCTGGGTGTGCATGGGTCCCTAGTGCACCCATAGCCCTGTGATAACATGATTTCTTGAGATTGGATCGTTGCGTGCATGGATCAAGAAGCGCACACAATAACCCGAATTAGGATCGTGCGCCACCCGATGTGGTTGAGACTATTGATTTTATGGTGGTACTTGTTTTGTAACTCCTGTGTTTGTCTCTCGCTCGCCTAGAAGGTTCTATTTACTGGTCGTCGAAGCCATTGTGTAGGTTCGTTGATGTTGTCCTTTAGCTGGTAGGGGTTGTCTTGCTGGTGTCGAGCGAGTAGTAGTTTTTATCTACCTATTGATTGTTGCATGTTTCATCCAGTGGCATGATGTGCTAGTATGTTGAGTCATTTTTATATGTTGCCTAAATGTGTAATTCATGTTCATCGTCAAGTCGTGTCGATTAATTGTGGTAGTTCATTGCCCTCCTACTAAAAAAAAAAATTGCACTCGTTACGCATCGCATGTAGCCATAACGAGCGGGGTCATTACAGTACATGTGAATAGGTATATCAAATATTCGATTATAAACAAAATTAATGTGAGATTAAACTTAAATTAATGAACTTATTAAAGTTATTCTTGAAAATGAAAATAAGTCTTTTTCAAAATATCACATACAAGGAAAATCACAATATTCAATCACAACATAAAATCTTGAATTTGTATCAATTTCACATATATCCAATCACAAGATAAATCACAAAATTCCATTTGCAATAGAGTGTCGCATATCATTGATTAGCATTGTCATGAGACCAATCAAAGGGTGCTAATTTGTTTTAGGTGATTTGAATTAGAATTAAGTGATACCATTCAATGCCATTGTACTTATGAGAGCATATTGAAAATCAAATAAATGATTCCATGATTTTAATAAAGCTATTGATCCAACACATGTCTTCAAGTGTGAAGACACCAGATTCAAAGACACTTGCAAATCTTGACCACGGAGTAGTAACTTGAGACAAATGATCAATATTAATGCTACCACAAGTTCATTATTATTAGTAAATAAGTTATGCTATGAGATGCAACTCCAACCAAATATCAATAATGCTCAAAATATCAATGCTTAGAACACTCAAACATTGCCAACATGTGTGTTATCTTGAACACATGAAATGAGTTTTTAAGATATGTTTTCTACTGTCTTCAAGGCTAAAAAATATAATGGGGTGGAATTTTATTAGGGTGCTTTTATCATGGATTATAAGTGTGTCATTCTGATTACTAAAGAGACCATAAACTATGCAAATATACTAGTGCCAAAACCCTTGAAACATAGAACAAATTTAATGTGACGTTGGCACAATTAATCGAGTTGTTGGATTATCTTTTGCATATGTTTTTTTTTAGAGGTATTCAAGATAAGAAATGAGAATAAAAATTGCAAAGAGAAATGGAGAAACGAGCTTAAAACAATGTGCCCTTGTGCAGGTCACAAACCCTTATTACCAATGTTAAATGATGCCAGAAATTACTTCATGCATTCAAATTTGTTTTAAGCTGGGGATGGAAGAGTTACTATGCCACAAGCTACAACAAACTCATAATAGACAACTTTTAGATCTGAAACAATGACCTCAAACCTTGGACACCCAAATTTAGAAGGTGAAATTTAGGTGCCAAGGAGGAAATTCGTTTTACTTATCTCATCATTTATGTGTTTCGTTTGAGTATATAGACCGTAGAACACTTGGCACAAAAATTTGGTGAAATTCCCTTGAATGAAAGCAAGGTTAATGTTGGGTATGTGTTATATTATTTTCATGGTTATCCTCACATATGATGCATATCTGTTGGTAGGCCCCCCCTGCTTGGGAGTTTGGGGGCGAATCCCCCCCCCAAAACAATTGGGCGATTGCTTGGTCCATTTTGGGTAGTTTTAGCACATACTATTTTGTCCCATGGTTTTCTAATTCCGTTTAAGGAATTAAGGTTGTAATCTAATATAGGTTAATGGATTAAGGTTTTGGGTGCCATGGAATCATATATATTTTGTAAAAGGTGAAGTTAATACACTGAAGTTAGAGGTGCGTCTCTAAACATTTGTTGGTTTTCCCAGTTAAGGGTTTCTAGAGTAAATTTCTGAGTACTATGTGTGAATGTTATTGTTTTCTTTTTGTTTCGTAAAGGATATTTGTGTGCATTGATATATTTTAAAAGGTTTAAAATGTACATTTGGCATCAAAGAATTTATTGGATTTAGGGGTATGCCCTTGTTGCTAAGGGTTTAGTTATCTTGGGTTTGTGATAAAATTGGTTTTAGTGGGAGACCTGTAGTGGCGATTCTTGTGGTGAAAGAGAATGTCAAGTAGTTCTAAAATAAATATCAAGAAATTTAATGGGAAAATCTTTGAGCTTTGGAAGCTTAAGATATAAAATCTTTTGGTAGAAAAAGAATAGTGGGTCGTTGTGGATCCTGGTACTGCACCTATCAATATGTCAATAAAAGACTAGGTGAAGTTGTATAGGAAGGAAAATAGAAAAATCTAATCATGTCTTTTAGATTTAGTGTTACTGAATGTCTCGACAGAAGCTACAACCAAGGTGTTATGGCATAAGTTAGGGGCTTTGTATCAGTCTAAGTCCCTAGTAACCAAAATTTTCCTTTAGAAGAAGTTGTACCTCTTGAGGATGAATGATGAATAGTTAGTGACAGATCATATAAATTCCTTTGATACCGTGGTAAGTTAATTGTTGTCTATCAACATTAAAATTTCTGATGAAGATAAGTTCATTATTTGATTGTGTTATCTGCTAGATTCATGGCATAGTTTTCTAGTAGCTATTGGGAGTAATGCAACCACATTAAAATTTGATGATGTGGTTTCATCCTTGTTATCAGAATAAATGAAGAGGAAAACAATGGATATTCAAAGCATGAATGCCTTATTGTAAGACTATTTTCCCTAGATAGAAATAGAAATAAGTCCTTTAGTGGGAGATCTAAATATAGAGGTAGATCTAAATATCCAAGAAAATCCTTAAGGAAATGTTGGAAATGTGGTAAAAATGGGCATTGTAAGAAGGATTGTATATCTAAAAGTGTTGAGAGAGGGAATGGATCTATTGATGTTCCTTCCATAGAAGGGAAGACCT